>CASCKD010000065.1:0-15000 GCA_949152435.1 Gastracanthus pulcherrimus
ATATCTATCTGTCTGTCTGTGTATATCTATCTGTCTGTCTGTCTGTCTGTCTCTCTGTCTGTCTGTCGGTGTCTGTCTGTATGTCTGTCTGTCTGTCTGTCTGTCGGTGTCTGTCTGTCGGTCTTCCAGTCTGTCTGTCTGTCTGTCTGTCTGTCTGTCTGTCTGTCTGTCTGTCTGTCTGTCTGTCTGTCTGTCTGTCTGTCTGTCTGTCTGTCTGTCTGTCTGTCTGTCTGTCTGTGTCCGTCTGTATGTCTGTCTGTCTGTCTGTCTGTCTGTCTGCCTGTCTGTCTGTCTGTCTGTCTGTCTGTCTGTGTATATCTATCTGTCTGTCTGTCTGTCTGTATATATATCTGTCCGTCTGTGTATATCTATCTATCTGTCTGTCTGTCTGTCTGTGTATATATATCTGTCTGTCTGTGTATATATATCTGTCTGTCTGTGTATATATATCTGTCTGTCTGTGTATATATATCTGTCTGTCTGTGTATATATATCTGTCTGTCTGTGTATATATATCTCTCTGTCTGTGTATATATATCTGTCTGTCTGTGTATATCTATCTGTCTGTCTGTCTGTCTGCCTGTCTGTCTGTCTGTCTGTCTGTCGGTGTCTGTCTGTATGTCTGACTGTCTGACTGTCTGTCTGTATGTTTTGTCTGTCGGTGTCTGTCTGTATGTCTGTCTGTCTGTCTGTCTGTCGGTGTCTGTCTGTTGGTGTATGTCTGTCTGTCTGTCTGTCGGTGTCTGTCTTTCTGTCGGTCTGTCTGTCTGTCTGTCTGTGTATATCTATCTGTCTGTCTGTGTATATCTATCTGTCTGTCTGTCTGTCTGTCTCTCTGTCTGTCTGTCGGTGTCTGTCTGTATGTCTGTCTGTCTGTCTGTCTGTCGGTGTCTGTCTGTCGGTCTTCCAGTCTGTCTGTCTGTCTGTCAGTCTGTCTGTCTGTTGGTCTGTCTGTCTGTCTGTCTGTCTGTCTGTATGTCTGTCTGTCTGTCTGTCTGTCTGTCGGTGTCTGTCTGTCGGTCTGTCAGTCTGTCTGTCTGTCTGTCAGTCTGTCTGTCTGTCTGTCTGTCTGTCTGTCTGTCTGTGTATATCTATCTGTCTGTCTGTGTATATCTATCTGTCTGTCTGTCTGTCTGTCTCTCTGTCTGTCTGTCGGTGTCTGTCTGTATGTCTGTCTGTCTGTCTGTCTGTCGGTGTCTGTCTGTCGGTCTTCCAGTCTGTCTGTCTGTCTGTGTCCGTCTGTATGTCTGTCTGTCTGTCTGTCTGTCGGTGTCTGTCTGTCTGTCTGTCTGTCTGTCTGTCTGTCTGTCTGTCTGTCTGTCTGTCTGTGTATATCTATCTGTCTGTCTGTGTATATCTATCTGTCTGTCTGTCGGTGTCTGTCTGTATGTCTGTCTGTCTGTCTGTATGTCGGTGTCTGTCTGTCTGTCTGTCTGTCTGCCTGTCTGTCTGTCTGTCTGTCTGTCTGTCTGTCTGTCTGTGTCCGTCTGTATGTCTGTCTGTCTGTCTGTCTGTCGGTGTCTGTCTGTCTGTCTGTCTGTCTGTCTGTCTGTCTGTCTGTCTGTCTGCCTGTCTGTATGTCTGTGTCTGTCTGTCTGTCTGTCTGTCTGTCTGTCTGTGTCCGTCTGTATGTCTGTCTGTCTGTCTGTCTGTATGTCTGTGTCTGTCTGTCTGTCTGTCTGTCTGTGTATATCTATCTGTCTGTCTGTCTGTCTCTCTGTCTGTCTGTTGGTGTCTGTCTGTCTGTCTGTCTGTCGGTGTCTGTCTTTCTGTCGGTCTGTCTGTCTGTCTGTCTGTGTATATCTATCTGTCTGTCTGTGTATATCTATCTGTCTGTCTGTCTGTCTGTCTCTCTGTCTGTCTGTCGGTGTCTGTCTGTATGTCTGTCTGTCTGTCTGTCTGTCGGTGTCTGTCTGTCGGTCTTCCAGTCTGTCTGTCTGTCTGTCAGTCTGTCTGTCTGTTGGTCTGTCTGTCTGTCTGTCTGTCTGTATGTCTGTCTGTCTGTCTGTCTGTCTGTCGGTGTCTGTCTTTCTGTCGGTCTGTCTGTCTGTCTGTCTGTGTATATCTATCTGTCTGTCTGTCTGTCTGTCTCTCTGTCTGTCTGTCGGTGTCTGTCTGTATGTCTGTCTGTCTGTCTGTCTGTCGGTGTCTGTCTGTCGGTCTGTCAGTCTGTCTGTCTGTCTGTCAGTCTGTCTGTCTGTCTGTCTGTCTGTCTGTCTGTCTGTCTGTCTGTCTGTCTGCCTGTCTGTATGTCTGTGTCTGTCTGTCTGTCTGTCTGTCTGTCTGTGTCCGTCTGTATGTCTGTCTGTCTGTCTGTCTGTCTGTCTGCCTGTCTGTCTGTCTGTCTGTCTGTCTGTCTGTCTGTCTGTCTGTCTGTGTCCGTCTGTATGTCTGTCTGTCTGTCTGTCTGTCGGTGTCTGTCTGTCTGTCTGTCTGTCTGTCTGTCTGTCTGTGTCCGTCTGTATGTCTGTCTGTCTGTCTGTCTGTCGGTGTCTGTCTGTCTGTCTGTCTGTCTGTCTGTCTGTCTGTCTGTCTGTATGTCTGTGTCTGTCTGTCTGTCTGTCTGTCTGTGTATATCTATCTGTCTGTCTGTCTGTCTGTCTCTCTGTCTGTCTGTCGGTGTCTGTCTGTATGTCTGTCTGTCTGTCTGTATGTCGGTGTCTGTCTGTCTGTCTGTCTGTCTGTCTGCCTGTCTGTCTGTCTGTCTGTCTGTCTGTCTGTCTGTCTGTGTCCGTCTGTATGTCTGTCTGTCTGTCTGTCTGTCGGTGTCTGTCTGTCTGTCTGTCTGTCTGTCTGTCTGTCTGTCTGTCTGTCTGTCTGTATGTCTGTGTCTGTCTGTCTGTCTGTCTGTCTGTGTATATCTATCTGTCTGTCTGTCTGTCTGTCTCTCTGTCTGTCTGTCGGTGTCTGTCTGTCTGTCTGTCTGTCTGTCTGTCTGTATGTCTGTGTCTGTCTGTCTGTCTGTCTGTCTGTCTGTGTATATCTATCTGGCTGTGTATATCTATCTGTTTGACTGTCTGTCTGTGTATATCTATCTATCTGTCTGTTTATATCTATCTGTCTGTCTGTCTGTCTGTCAGTCTGTCTGTCTGTCTGTCTGTCTGTCTGTCTGTCTGTATGTCTGTGTTTGTCTGTCTGTCTGTCTGTCCTTCTGTGTATATCTATCTGGCTGTGTATATCTATCTGTTTGACTGTCTGTCTGTGTATATCTATCTATCTGTCTGTTTATATCTATCTGTCTGTCTGTATGTCTGTCAGTCTGTCTGTCTGTCTGTCTGTCTGTCTGTCTGTCTGTCTGTCTGTCTGTCTGTCTGTCTGTCTGTCTGTCTGTCTGTCTGTCTGCCTGACTGTCTGTATGTCTGTGTCTGTCTGTCTGTCTGTCTGTCTGTGTATATCTATCTGGCTGTGTATATCTATCTGTTTGACTGTCTGTCTGTGTATATCTATCTATCTGTCTGTTTATATCTATCTGTCTGTCTGTATGTCTGTCTGTCTGTCTGTCTGTCTGTCTGTCTGTCTGTCTGTCTGTCTGTCTGTCTGTCTGTCTGTGTATATCTATCTGTCTGTCTGTGTATATCTATCTGTCTGTCTGTGTATATCTATCTATCTGTCTGTTTATATCTATCTGTCTGTCTGTATGTCTGTCTGTCTGTCTGTCTGTCTGTCTGTCTGTCTGTCTGTCTGTCTGTCTGTCTGTCTGTCTGTGTATATCTATCTGTCTGTCTGTGTATATCTATCTGTCTGTCTGTCGGTGTCTGTGTGTCTGTCTGTGTACATCTATCTGTGTGTCTGTGTATATCTATCAGTCTGTCTGTCTGTCTGTCTGTCTGTCTGTCTGTCTGTCTGCCTGTCTGTCTGTATGTCTGTCTGTCTGTCTGTCTATCGGTCTGCCAGTCGGTGTCTATCGGTCTGTCTGTCTGTCTGTGTATATCTATCTGTCTGTCTGTGTATATCTATCTGTCAGTGTCTGTCTGTCTGTCTTACTGTCTGTCTGTGTGTCTGTCTGTCTGTGTATATCTATCTCTCTGTCGGAGTCTGTCTGCCTGTATGTCTGTCTGTCTGTATGTATGTCTGTGTCTGTCTGTCTGTCTCTCTTTATGTCTGTCTGTGTCTGTCTGTATGTCTGTCTGTGTCTGTCTGTCTGTCCGTCTGTCTGTCTGTCTGTCAGTCTGTCTGTCTGTCTGCCTGTCTGTCTGTGTATATCTATCTGTCTGTCTGTCTGTCTGTGTATATATATCTGTCTGTCTGTGTATATCTATCTGTCTGTCTGTCAGTCTGTCTATCTGTCTGTCTGTCGGTGTCTGTCTTTCTGTCGGTCTGTCTGTCTGTCTGTCTGTCTGTGTATATCTATCTGTCTGTCTGTGTATATCTATCTGTCTGTCTGTCTGTCTGTCTCTCTGTCTGTCTGTCGGTGTCTGTCTGTATGTCTGTCTGTCTGTCTGTCGGTGTCTGTCTGTATGTCTGTCTGTCTGTCTGTCTGTCGGTGTCTGTCTGTCGGTCTGTCAGTCTGTCTGTCTGTCTGTCAGTCTGTCTGTCTGTCTGTCTGTCTGTCTGTCTGTCTGTCTGTCTGTCTGTCTGTCTGTCTGTCTGTCTGTGTCCGTCTGTATGTCTGTCTGTCTGTCTGTCTGTCTGTCTGTCTGCCTGTCTGTCTGTCTGTCTGTCTGTCTGTCTGCCTGTCTGTGTCCGTCTGTATGTCTGTCTGTCTGTCTGTCTGTCGGTGTCTGTCTGTCTGTCTGTCTGTCTCTCTGTCTGTCTGTCTGTGTCTGTGTATATCTATCTGTCTGTCTGTGTATATCTATCTGTCTGTCTGTCAGTCTGTCTGTCTGTCTGCCTGTCTGTCTGTGTATATCTATCTGTCTGTCTGTCTGTCTGTATATATATCTGTCCGTATGTGTATATCTATCTATCTGTCTGTCTGTCTGTCTGTGTATATATATCTGTCTGTCTGTGTATATATATCTGTCTGTTTTTGTATATATATCTGTCTGTCTGTGTATATATATCTGTCTGTCTGTGTATATATATCTGTCTGTCTGTGTATATATATCTGTCTGTCTGTGTATATATATATCTGTCTGTCTGTGTATATATATCTGTCTGTCTGTGTATATCTATCTGTCTGTCTGTCTGTCTGCCTGTCTGTCTGTCTGTCTGTCTGTCGGTGTCTGTCTGTATGTCTGACTGTCTGACTATCTGTCTGTATGTTTTGTCTGTCGGTGTCTGTCTGTATGTCTGTCTGTCTGTCTGTCTGTCGGTGTCTGTCTGTTGGTGTCTGTCTGTCTCTCTGTCTGTCTTTCTGTCGGTCTGTCTGTCTGTCTGTCTGTGTATATCTATCTGTCTGTCTGTGTATATCTATCTGTCTGTCTGTCTGTCTGTCTCTCTGTCTGTCTGTCGGTGTCTGTCTGTATGTCTGTCTGTCTGTCTGTCTGTCGGTGTCTGTCTGTCGGTCTTTCAGTCTGTCTGTCTGTCTGTCAGTCTGTCTGTCTGTCGGTCTGTCTGTCTGTCTGTCTGTCTGTCTGTATGTCTGTCTGTCTGTCTGTCTGTCTGTCTGTCGGTGTCTGTCTTTCTGTCGGTCTGTCTATCTGTCTGTCTGTGTATATCTATCTGTCTGTCTGTCTGTCTGTCTCTCTGTCTGTCTGTCGGTGTCTGTCTGTATGTCTGTCTGTCTGTCTGTCGGTGTCTGTCTGTCGGTCTGTCAGTCTGTCTGTCTGTCTGTCAGTCTGTCTGTCTGTCTGTCTGTCTGTCTGTCTGTCTGTCTGTCTGTCTGTCTGTCTGTCTGTCTGTCTGTCTGTCTGTCTGTCTGTCTGTCTGTCTGTCTGTGTCCGTCTGTATGTCTGTCTGTCTGTCTGTCTGTCTGTCTGCCTGTCTGTCTGTCTGTCTGTCTGTCTGTCTGTCTGCCTGTCTGTGTCCGTCTGTATGTCTGTCTGTCTGTCTGTCTGCCTGTCTGTGTCCGTCTGTATGTCTGTCTGTCTGTCTGTCTGTCGGTGTCTGTCTGTCTGTCTGTCTGTGTATATCTATCTGTCTGTCTGTGTATATCTATCTGTCTGTCTGTCTGTCTGTCTCTCTGTCTGTCTGTCGGTGTCTGTCTGTATGTCTGTCTGTCTGTCTGTCTGTCGGTGTCTGTCTGTCGGTCTTCCAGTCTGTCTGTCTGTCTGTCAGTCTGTCTGTCTGTTGGTCTGTCTGTCTGTCTGTCTGTCTGTCTGTATGTCTGTCTGTCTGTCTGTCTGTCTGTCGGTGTCTGTCTTTCTGTCGGTCTGTCTGTCTGTCTGTCTGTGTATATCTATCTGTCTGTCTGTCTGTCTGTCTCTCTGTCTGTCTGTCGGTGTCTGTCTGTATGTCTGTCTGTCTGTCTGTCTGTCGGTGTCTGTCTGTCGGTCTGTCAGTCTGTCTGTCTGTCTGTCAGTCTGTCTGTCTGTCTGTCTGTCTGTCTGTCTGTCTGTCTGTCTGTCTGTCTGTCTGCCTGTCTGTATGTCTGTGTCTGTCAGTCTGTCTGTCTGTCTGTCTGTGTCCGTCTGTATGTCTGTCTGTCTGTCTGTCTGTCTGTCTGCCTGTCTGTCTGTCTGTCTGTCTGTCGGTGTCTGTCTGTATGTCTGACTGTCTGACTGTCTGTCTGTATGTTTTGTCTGTCGGTGTCTGTCTGTATGTCTGTCTGTCTGTCTGTCTGTCGGTGTCTGTCTGTTGGTGTCTGTCTGTCTGTCTGTCTGTCGGTGTCTGTCTTTCTGTCGGTCTGTCTGTCTGTCTGTCTGTGTATATCTATCTGTCTGTCTGTCTGTCTGTCTGTCTGTCTGTCTGTCTGTCTGTCTGTCTGTCTGTCTGTCTGTCTGTCTGTCTGTCTGTCTGTGTCCGTCTGTATGTCTGTCTGTCTGTCTGTCTGTCTGTCTGCCTGTCTGTCTGTCTGTCTGTCTGTCTGCCTGTCTGTGTCCGTCTGTATGTCTGTCTGTCTGTCTGTCTGTCGGTGTCTGTCTGTCTGTCTGTCTGTCTCTCTGTCTGTCTGTCTGTGTCTGTGTATATCTATCTGTCTGTCTGTGTATATCTATCTGTCTGTCTGTCAGTCTGTCTGTCTGTCTGCCTGTCTGTCTGTGTATATCTATCTGTCTGTCTGTCTGTCTGTATATATATCTGTCCGTCTGTGTATATCTATCTATCTGTCTGTCTGTCTGTCTGTGTATATATATCTGTCTGTCTGTGTATATATATCTGTCTGTCTGTGTATATATATCTGTCTGTCTGTGTATACATATCTGTCTGTCTGTGTATATATATCTGTCTGTCTGTGTATATATATCTGTCTGTCTGTGTATATATATCTGTCTGTCTGTGTATATCTATCTGTCTGTCTGTCTGTCTGCCTGTCTGTCTGTCTGTCTGTCTGTCGGTGTCTGTCTGTATGTCTGACTGTCTGACTATCTGTCTGTATGTTTTGTCTGTCGGTGTCTGTCTGTATGTCTGTCTGTCTGTCTGTCTGTCGGTGTCTGTCTGTTGGTGTCTGTCTGTCTGTCTGTCTGTCGGTGTCTGTCGTTCTGTCGGTCTGTCTGTCTGTCTGTCTGTGTATATCTATCTGTCTGTCTGTGTATATCTATCTGTCTGTCTGTCTGTCTGTCTCTCTGTCTGTGTATATCTATCTGTCTGTCTGTGTATATCTATCTGTCTGTCTGTCTGTCTGTCTCTCTGTCTGTCTGTCGGTGTCTGTCTGTATGTCTGTCTGTCTGTCTGTCTGTCGGTGTCTGTCTGTCGGTCATTCAGTCTGTCTGTCTGTCTGTCAGTCTGTCTGTCTGTCGGTCTGTCTGTCTGTCTGTCTGTCTGTCTGTATGTCTGTCTGTCTGTCTGTCTGTCTGTCGGTGTCTGTCTTTCTGTCGGTCTGTCTGTCTGTCTGTCTGTGTATATCTATCTGTCTGTCTGTCTGTCTGTCTCTCTGTCTGTCTGTCGGTGTCTGTCTGTATGTCTGTCTGTCTGTCTGTCTGTCGGTGTCTGTCTGTCGGTCTGTCAGTCTGTCTGTCTGTCTGTCAGTCTGTCTGTCTGTCTGTCTGTCTGTCTGTCTGTCTGTCTGTCTGTCTGTCTGTCTGTCTGTCTGTCTGTCTGTCTGTCTGTCTGTCTGTCTGTCTGTGTCCGTCTGTATGTCTGTCTGTCTGTCTGTCTGTCTGTCTGCCTGTCTGTCTGTCTGTCTGTCTGTCTGTCTGCCTGTCTGTGTCCGTCTGTATGTCTGTCTGTCTGTCTGCCTGTCTGTGTCCGTCTGTGTATATCTATCTATCTGTCTGTCTGTCTGTCTGTGTATATATATCTGTCTGTCTGTGTATGTATATCTGTCTGTCTGTGTATATATATCTGTCTGTCTGTGTATATATATCTGTCTGTCTGTGTATATATATCTGTCTGTCTGTGTATATATATCTGTCTGTCTGTGTATATATATCTGTCTGTCTGTGTATATATATCTGTCTGTCTGTGTATATATATCTGTCTGTCTGTGTATATATATCTGTCTGTCTGTGTATATCTATCTGTCTGTCTGTCTGTCTGCCTGTCTGTCTGTCTGTCTGTCTGTCGGTGTCTGTCTGTATGTCTGACTGTCTGACTGTCTGTCTGTATGTTTTGTCTGTCGGTGTCTGTCTGTATGTCTGTCTGTCTGTCTGTCTGTCGGTGTCTGTCTGTTGGTGTCTGTCTGTCTGTCTGTCTGTCGGTGTCTGTCTTTCTGTCGGTCTGTCTGTCTGTCTGTCTGTGTATATCTATCTGTCTGTCTGTGTATATCTATCTGTCTGTCTGTCTGTCTGTCTCTCTGTCTGTCTGTCGGTGTCTGTCTGTATGTCTGTCTGTCTGTCTGTCTGTCGGTGTCTGTCTGTCGGTCTGTCAGTCTGTCTGTCAGTCTGTCTGTCTGTCTGTCTGTCTGTATGTCTGTGTCTGTCTGTCTGTCTGTCTGTCTGTGTATATCTATCTGTCTGTCTGTCTGTCTCTCTGTCTGTCTGTTGGTGTCTGTCTGTCTGTCTGTCTGTCGGTGTCTGTCTTTCTGTCGGTCTGTCTGTCTGTCTGTCTGTGTATATCTATCTGTCTGTCTGTGTATATCTATCTGTCTGTCTGTCTGTCTGTCTCTCTGTCTGTCTGTCGGTGTCTGTCTGTATGTCTGTCTGTCTGTCTGTCTGTCGGTGTCTGTCTGTCGGTCTGTCAGTCTGTCTGTCTGTCTGTCAGTCTGTCTGTCTGTCTGTCTGTCTGTCTGTCTGTCTGTCTGTCTGTCTGTCTGTCTGCCTGTCTGTATGTCTGTGTCTGTCTGTCTGTCTGTCTGTCTGTCTGTGTCCGTCTGTATGTCTGTCTGTCTGTCTGTCTGTCTGTCTGCCTGTCTGTCTGTCTGTCTGTCTGTCTGTCTGTCTGTCTGTCTGTGTCCGTCTGTATGTCTGTCTGTCTGTCTGTCTGTCGGTGTCTGTCTGTATGTCTGTCTGTCTGTCTGTCTGTCGGTGTCTGTCTGTCTGTCTGTGTATATCTATCTGTCTGTCTGTCTGTCTGTCTCTCTGTCTGTCTGTCGGTGTCTGTCTGTATGTCTGTCTGTCTGTCTGTCTGTCGGTGTCTGTCTGTCGGTCTGTCAGTCTGTCTGTCTGTCTGTCAGTCTGTCTGTCTGTCTGTCTGTCTGTCTGTCTGTCTGTCTGTCTGTCTGTCTGTCTGCCTGTCTGTATGTCTGTGTCTGTCTGTCTGTCTGTCTGTCTGCCTGTCTGTCTGTCTGTCTGTCTGTCTGTCTGTCTGTCTGTGTCCGTCTGTATGTCTGTCTGTCTGTCTGTCTGTCGGTGTCTGTCTGTCTGTCTGTCTGTCTGTCTGTCTGTCTGTCTGTCTGTCTGTCTGTCTGTGTATATCTATCTGTCTGTCTGTGTATATCTATCTGTCTGTCTGTCGGTGTCTGTCTGTATGTCTGTCTGTCTGTCTGTATGTCGGTGTCTGTCTGTCTGTCTGTCTGTCTGTCTGTCTGTCTGTCTGTCTGTCTGTATGTCTGTGTCTGTCTGTCTGTCTGTCTGTCTGTGTATATCTATCTGTCTGTCTGTGTATATCTATCTGTCTGTCTGTCGGTGTCTGTCTGTATGTCTGTCTGTCTGTCTGTATGTCGGTGTCTGTCTGTCTGTCTGTCTGTCTGTCTGTCTGCCTGTCTGTCTGTCTGTCTGTCTGTCTGTCTGTCTGTCTGTGTCCGTCTGTATGTCTGTCTGTCTGTCTGTCTGTCTGTCGGTGTCTGTCTGTCTGTCTGTCTGTCTGTCTGTCTGTCTGTCTGTCTGTCTGTATGTCTGTGTCTGTCTGTCTGTCTGTCTGTCTGTGTATATCTATCTGTCTGTCTGTCTGTCTCTCTGTCTGTCTGTTGGTGTCTGTCTGTCTGTCTGTCTGTCGGTGTCTGTCTTTCTGTCGGTCTGTCTGTCTGTCTGTCTGTGTATATCTATCTGTCTGTCTGTGTATATCTATCTGTCTGTCTGTCTGTCTGTCTCTCTGTCTGTCTGTCGGTGTCTGTCTGTATGTCTGTCTGTCTGTCTGTCTGTCGGTGTCTGTCTGTCGGTCTGTCAGTCTGTCTGTCTGTCTGTCAGTCTGTCTGTCTGTCTGTCTGTCTGTCTGTCTGTCTGTCTGTCTGTCTGTCTGTCTGCCTGTCTGTATGTCTGTGTCTGTCTGTCTGTCTGTCTGTCTGTCTGTGTCCGTCTGTATGTCTGTCTGTCTGTCTGTCTGTCTGTCTGCCTGTCTGTCTGTCTGTCTGTCTGTCTGTCTGTCTGTCTGTCTGTGTCCGTCTGTATGTCTGTCTGTCTGTCTGTCTGTCGGTGTCTGTCTGTATGTCTGTCTGTCTGTCTGTCTGTCGGTGTCTGTCTGTCTGTCTGTGTATATCTATCTGTCTGTCTGTCTGTCTGTCTCTCTGTCTGTCTGTCGGTGTCTGTCTGTCTGTCTGTCTGTCTCTCTGTCTGTCTGTCTGTGTCTGTGTATATCTATCTGTCTGTCTGTGTATATCTATCTGTCTGTCTGTCAGTCTGTCTGTCTGTCTGCCTGTCTGTCTGTGTATATCTATCTGTCTGTCTGTCTGTCTGTATATATATCTGTCCGTATGTGTATATCTATCTATCTGTCTGTCTGTCTGTCTGTGTATATATATCTGTCTGTCTGTGTATATATATCTGTCTGTTTTTGTATATATATCTGTCTGTCTGTGTATATATATCTGTCTGTCTGTGTATATATATCTGTCTGTCTGTGTATATATATCTGTCTGTCTGTGTATATATATATCTGTCTGTCTGTGTATATATATCTGTCTGTCTGTGTATATCTATCTGTCTGTCTGTCTGTCTGCCTGTCTGTCTGTCTGTCTGTCTGTCGGTGTCTGTCTGTATGTCTGACTGTCTGACTATCTGTCTGTATGTTTTGTCTGTCGGTGTCTGTCTGTATGTCTGTCTGTCTGTCTGTCTGTCGGTGTCTGTCTGTTGGTGTCTGTCTGTCTCTCTGTCTGTCTTTCTGTCGGTCTGTCTGTCTGTCTGTCTGTGTATATCTATCTGTCTGTCTGTGTATATCTATCTGTCTGTCTGTCTGTCTGTCTCTCTGTCTGTCTGTCGGTGTCTGTCTGTATGTCTGTCTGTCTGTCTGTCTGTCGGTGTCTGTCTGTCGGTCTTTCAGTCTGTCTGTCTGTCTGTCAGTCTGTCTGTCTGTCGGTCTGTCTGTCTGTCTGTCTGTCTGTCTGTATGTCTGTCTGTCTGTCTGTCTGTCTGTCTGTCGGTGTCTGTCTTTCTGTCGGTCTGTCTATCTGTCTGTCTGTGTATATCTATCTGTCTGTCTGTCTGTCTGTCTCTCTGTCTGTCTGTCGGTGTCTGTCTGTATGTCTGTCTGTCTGTCTGTCGGTGTCTGTCTGTCGGTCTGTCAGTCTGTCTGTCTGTCTGTCAGTCTGTCTGTCTGTCTGTCTGTCTGTCTGTCTGTCTGTCTGTCTGTCTGTCTGTCTGTCTGTCTGTCTGTCTGTCTGTCTGTCTGTCTGTCTGTCTGTCTGTGTCCGTCTGTATGTCTGTCTGTCTGTCTGTCTGTCTGTCTGCCTGTCTGTCTGTCTGTCTGTCTGTCTGTCTGTCTGCCTGTCTGTGTCCGTCTGTATGTCTGTCTGTCTGTCTGTCTGCCTGTCTGTGTCCGTCTGTATGTCTGTCTGTCTGTCTGTCTGTCGGTGTCTGTCTGTCTGTCTGTCTGTGTATATCTATCTGTCTGTCTGTGTATATCTATCTGTCTGTCTGTCTGTCTGTCTCTCTGTCTGTCTGTCGGTGTCTGTCTGTATGTCTGTCTGTCTGTCTGTCTGTCGGTGTCTGTCTGTCGGTCTTCCAGTCTGTCTGTCTGTCTGTCAGTCTGTCTGTCTGTTGGTCTGTCTGTCTGTCTGTCTGTCTGTCTGTATGTCTGTCTGTCTGTCTGTCTGTCTGTCGGTGTCTGTCTTTCTGTCGGTCTGTCTGTCTGTCTGTCTGTGTATATCTATCTGTCTGTCTGTCTGTCTGTCTCTCTGTCTGTCTGTCGGTGTCTGTCTGTATGTCTGTCTGTCTGTCTGTCTGTCGGTGTCTGTCTGTCGGTCTGTCAGTCTGTCTGTCTGTCTGTCAGTCTGTCTGTCTGTCTGTCTGTCTGTCTGTCTGTCTGTCTGTCTGTCTGTCTGTCTGCCTGTCTGTATGTCTGTGTCTGTCAGTCTGTCTGTCTGTCTGTCTGTGTCCGTCTGTATGTCTGTCTGTCTGTCTGTCTGTCTGTCTGCCTGTCTGTCTGTCTGTCTGTCTGTCGGTGTCTGTCTGTATGTCTGACTGTCTGACTGTCTGTCTGTATGTTTTGTCTGTCGGTGTCTGTCTGTATGTCTGTCTGTCTGTCTGTCTGTCGGTGTCTGTCTGTTGGTGTCTGTCTGTCTGTCTGTCTGTCGGTGTCTGTCTTTCTGTCGGTCTGTCTGTCTGTCTGTCTGTGTATATCTATCTGTCTGTCTGTCTGTCTGTCTGTCTGTCTGTCTGTCTGTCTGTCTGTCTGTCTGTCTGTCTGTCTGTCTGTCTGTCTGTCTGTGTCCGTCTGTATGTCTGTCTGTCTGTCTGTCTGTCTGTCTGCCTGTCTGTCTGTCTGTCTGTCTGTCTGCCTGTCTGTGTCCGTCTGTATGTCTGTCTGTCTGTCTGTCTGTCGGTGTCTGTCTGTCTGTCTGTCTGTCTCTCTGTCTGTCTGTCTGTGTCTGTGTATATCTATCTGTCTGTCTGTGTATATCTATCTGTCTGTCTGTCAGTCTGTCTGTCTGTCTGCCTGTCTGTCTGTGTATATCTATCTGTCTGTCTGTCTGTCTGTATATATATCTGTCCGTCTGTGTATATCTATCTATCTGTCTGTCTGTCTGTCTGTGTATATATATCTGTCTGTCTGTGTATATATATCTGTCTGTCTGTGTATATATATCTGTCTGTCTGTGTATACATATCTGTCTGTCTGTGTATATATATCTGTCTGTCTGTGTATATATATCTGTCTGTCTGTGTATATATATCTGTCTGTCTGTGTATATCTATCTGTCTGTCTGTCTGTCTGCCTGTCTGTCTGTCTGTCTGTCTGTCGGTGTCTGTCTGTATGTCTGACTGTCTGACTATCTGTCTGTATGTTTTGTCTGTCGGTGTCTGTCTGTATGTCTGTCTGTCTGTCTGTCTGTCGGTGTCTGTCTGTTGGTGTCTGTCTGTCTGTCTGTCTGTCGGTGTCTGTCGTTCTGTCGGTCTGTCTGTCTGTCTGTCTGTGTATATCTATCTGTCTGTCTGTGTATATCTATCTGTCTGTCTGTCTGTCTGTCTCTCTGTCTGTGTATATCTATCTGTCTGTCTGTGTATATCTATCTGTCTGTCTGTCTGTCTGTCTCTCTGTCTGTCTGTCGGTGTCTGTCTGTATGTCTGTCTGTCTGTCTGTCTGTCGGTGTCTGTCTGTCGGTCATTCAGTCTGTCTGTCTGTCTGTCAGTCTGTCTGTCTGTCGGTCTGTCTGTCTGTCTGTCTGTCTGTCTGTATGTCTGTCTGTCTGTCTGTCTGTCTGTCGGTGTCTGTCTTTCTGTCGGTCTGTCTGTCTGTCTGTCTGTGTATATCTATCTGTCTGTCTGTCTGTCTGTCTCTCTGTCTGTCTGTCGGTGTCTGTCTGTATGTCTGTCTGTCTGTCTGTCTGTCGGTGTCTGTCTGTCGGTCTGTCAGTCTGTCTGTCTGTCTGTCAGTCTGTCTGTCTGTCTGTCTGTCTGTCTGTCTGTCTGTCTGTCTGTCTGTCTGTCTGTCTGTCTGTCTGTCTGTCTGTCTGTCTGTCTGTCTGTCTGTGTCCGTCTGTATGTCTGTCTGTCTGTCTGTCTGTCTGTCTGCCTGTCTGTCTGTCTGTCTGTCTGTCTGTCTGCCTGTCTGTGTCCGTCTGTATGTCTGTCTGTCTGTCTGCCTGTCTGTGTCCGTCTGTGTATATCTATCTATCTGTCTGTCTGTCTGTCTGTGTATATATATCTGTCTGTCTGTGTATGTATATCTGTCTGTCTGTGTATATATATCTGTCTGTCTGTGTATATATATCTGTCTGTCTGTGTATATATATCTGTCTGTCTGTGTATATATATCTGTCTGTCTGTGTATATATATCTGTCTGTCTGTGTATATATATCTGTCTGTCTGTGTATATATATCTGTCTGTCTGTGTATATATATCTGTCTGTCTGTGTATATCTATCTGTCTGTCTGTCTGTCTGCCTGTCTGTCTGTCTGTCTGTCTGTCGGTGTCTGTCTGTATGTCTGACTGTCTGACTGTCTGTCTGTATGTTTTGTCTGTCGGTGTCTGTCTGTATGTCTGTCTGTCTGTCTGTCTGTCGGTGTCTGTCTGTTGGTGTCTGTCTGTCTGTCTGTCTGTCGGTGTCTGTCTTTCTGTCGGTCTGTCTGTCTGTCTGTCTGTGTATATCTATCTGTCTGTCTGTGTATATCTATCTGTCTGTCTGTCTGTCTGTCTCTCTGTCTGTCTGTCGGTGTCTGTCTGTATGTCTGTCTGTCTGTCTGTCTGTCGGTGTCTGTCTGTCGGTC
>CASCKD010000065.1:27500-30000 GCA_949152435.1 Gastracanthus pulcherrimus
CCTGTCTGTCTGTATGTCTGTGTCTGTCTGTCTGTCTGTCTGTCTGTGTATATCTATCTGGCTGTGTATATCTATCTGGCTGTGTATATCTATCTGTTTGACTGTCTGTCTGTGTATATCTATCTATCTGTCTGTTTATATCTATCTGTCTGTCTGTATGTCTGTCTGTCTGTCTGTCTGTCTGTCTGTCTGTCTGTCTGTCTGTCTGTCTGTCTGTCTGTGTATATCTATCTGTCTGTCTGTGTATATCTATCTGTCTGTCTGTGTATATCTATCTATCTGTCTGTTTATATCTATCTGTCTGTCTGTATGTCTGTCTGTCTGTCTGTCTGTCTGTCTGTCTGTCTGTCTGTCTGTGTATATCTATCTGTCTGTCTGTGTATATCTATCTGTCTGTCTGTCGGTGTCTGTCTGTCTGTCTGTGTACATCTATCTGTGTGTCTGTGTATATCTATCAGTCTGTCTGTCTGTCTGTCTGTCTGTCTGTCTGTCTGTCTGCCTGTCTGTCTGTATGTCTGTCTGTCTGTCTGTCTATCGGTCTGCCAGTCGGTGTCTATCGGTCTGTCTGTCTGTCTGTGTATATCTATCTGTCTGTCTCTGTATATCTATCTGTCAGTGTCTGTCTGTCTGTCTTACTGTCTGTCTGTGTGTCTGTCTGTCTGTGTATATCTATCTCTCTGTCGGAGTCTGTCTGCCTGTATGTCTGTCTGTCTGTATGTATGTCTGTGTCTGTCTGTCTGTCTCTCTTTATGTCTGTCTGTGTCTGTCTGTATGTCTGTCTGTGTCTGTCTGTCTGTCCGTCTGTCTGTCTGTCTGTCAGTCTGTCTGTCTGTCTGCCTGTCTGTCTGTGTATATCTATCTGTCTGTCTGTCTGTCTGTGTATATATATCTGTCTGTCTGTGTATATCTATCTGTCTGTCTGTCAGTCTGTCTATCTGTCTGTCTGTCGGTGTCTGTCTTTCTGTCGGTCTGTCTGTCTGTCTGTCTGTGTATATCTATCTGTCTGTCTGTGTATATCTATCTGTCTGTCTGTCTGTCTGTCTCTCTGTCTGTCTGTCGGTGTCTGTCTGTATGTCTGTCTGTCTGTCTGTCGGTGTCTGTCTGTATGTCTGTCTGTCTGTCTGTCTGTCGGTGTCTGTCTGTCGGTCTGTCAGTCTGTCAGTCTGTCTGTCTGTCTGTCTGTCTGTCTGTCTGTCTGTCTGTCTGTCTGTCTGTCTGTCTGTCTGTCTGTCTGTGTCCGTCTGTATGTCTGTCTGTCTGTCTGTCTGTCTGTCTGCCTGTCTGTCTGTCTGTCTGTCTGTCCGTCTGTCTGCCTGTCTCTGTCCGTCTGTATGTCTGTCTGTCTGTCTGTCTGTTGGTGTCTGTCTGTCTGTCTGTCTGTCTGTCTGTCTGTCTGTCTGTCTGTCTGTCTGTCTGTGTATATCTATCTGTCTGTCTGTGTATATCTATCTGTCCGTCTGTCGGTGTCTGTCTGTATGTCTGTCTGTCTGTCTGTATGTCGGTGTCTGTCTGTCTGTCTGCCTGTCTGTCTGTCTGTCTGTCTGTCTGTCTGTCTGTCTGTGTCCGTCTGTATGTCTGTCTGTCTGTCTGTCTGTCTGTCTGCCTGTCTGTCTGTCTGTCTGTCTGTCTGTCTGTCTGTCTGTGTCCGTCTGTATGTCTGTCTGTCTGTCTGTCTGTCGGTGTCTGTCTGTCTGTCTGTCTGTCTGTCTGTCTGTCTGTCTGTCTGTCTGTCTGTCTGTGTATATCTATCTGTCTGTCTGTGTATATCTATCTGTCTGTCTGTCGGTGTCTGTCTGTATGTCTGTCTGTCTGTCTGTATGTCGGTGTCTGTCTGTCTGTCTGTCTGTCTGTCTGTCTGCCTGTCTGTCTGTCTGTCTGTCTGTCTGTCTGTCTGTCTGTGTCCGTCTGTATGTCTGTCTGTCTGTCTGTCTGTCGGTGTCTGTCTGTCTGTCTGTCTGTCTGTCTGTCTGTCTGTCTGTCTGTATGTCTGTGTCTGTCTGTCTGTCTGTCTGTCTGTGTATATCTATCTGTCTGTCTGTCTGTCTCTCTGTCTGTCTGTTGGTGTCTGTCTGTCTGTCTGTCTGTCGGTGTCTGTCTTTCTGTCGGTCTGTCTGTCTGTCTGTCTGTGTATATCTATCTGTCTGTCTGTGTATATCTATCTGTCTGTCTGTCTGTCTGTCTCTCTGTCTGTCTGTCGGTGTCTGTCTGTATGTCTGTCTGTCTGTCTGTCTGTCGGTGTCTGTCTGTCGGTCTTCCAGTCTGTCTGTCTGTCTGTCAGTCTGTCTGTCTGTTGGTCTGTCTGTCTGTCTGTCTGTCTGTATGTCTGTCTGTCTGTCTGTCTGTCTGTCGGTGTCTGTCTTTCTGTCGGTCTGTCTGTCTGTCTGTCTGTGTATATCTATCTGTCTGTCTGTCTGTCTGTCTCTCTGTCTGTCTGTCGGTGTCTGTCTGTATGTCTGTCTGTCTGTCTGTCTGTCGGTGTCTGTCTGTCGGTCTGTCAGTC
>CASCKD010000065.1:70000-72500 GCA_949152435.1 Gastracanthus pulcherrimus
CTGTCTGTCTGTCCGTGTCTGTCTGTATGTCTGTCTGTCTGTCTGTATGTCGGTGTCTGTCTGTATGTCTGTCTGTCTGTCTGTATGTCGGTGTCTGTCTGTCTGTCTGTCTGTCTGTCTGTCTGTCTGTCTGTCTGTCTGTCTGTCTGTCTGTCTGTCTGTCTGTCTGTCTGTCTGTGTCCGTCTGTATGTCTGTCTGTCTGTCTGTCTGTTGGTGTCTGTCTGTCTGTCTGTCTGTCTGTCTGTCTGTCTGTATGTCTGTGTCTGTCTGTCTGTCTGTCTGTCTGTGTATATCTATCTGTCTGTGTATATCTATCTGTCTGACTGTCTGTCTGTGTATATCTATCTATCTGTCTGTTTATATCTATCTGTCTGTCTGTATGTCTGTCTGTCTGTCTGTCTGTCTGTCTGTCTGTCTGTCTGTCTGTCTGTCTGTCTGTCTGTCTGTCTGTGTATATATATCTGTCTGTCTGTGTATATCTATCTGTCTGTCTCTCTGTCTGTCTGTCGGTGTCTGTCTGTATGTCTGTCTCTCTGTCTGTCTGTCGGTGTCTGTCTGTATGTCTGTCTGTCTGTCTGTCTGTCTGTCTGTCTGTCTGTCTGTCTGTCTGTGTATATCCATCTGTCTGTCTGTGTATATCTATCTGTCTGTCTGTGTATATCTATCTGTCTGTCTGTCGGTGTCTGTCTGTATGTCTGTCTGTCTGTCTGTCTGTCGGTGTCTGTCTGTCTGTCTGTCTGTCTGTCTGTCTGTCTGTCTGCGTCTGTCTGTCTGTCTGTCTGTCTGTCTGTCTGTCCGTCTGTCTGTCTGTCTGTCAGTCTGTCTGTCTGTCTGCCTGTCTGTCTGTGTATATCTATCTGTCTGTCTGTCTGTCTGTGTATATATATCTGTCTGTCTGTGTATATCTATCTGTCTGTCTGTCAGTCTGTCTGTCAGTCGGTCTGTCTGTCTGTCTGTCTGTATGTCTGTGTCTGTCTGTCTGTCTGTCTGTCTGTGTATATCTATCTGTCTGACTGTCTGTTTGTGTATATCTATCTATCTGTCTGTTTATATCTATCTGTCTGTCTGTATGTCTGTGTGTCTGTCTGTCTGTCGGTGTCTGTCTGTATGTCTGTCTGTCTGTCTGTCGGTCTGTCTGTCTGTCTGTTTGTCTGTCTGTGTATATCTATCTGTCTGTCTGTGTATATCTATCTGTCTGTCTGTGTATATCTATCTGTCTGTCTGTCGGTGTCTGTCTGTATGTCTGTCTGTCTGTCTGTCTGTCGGTGTCTGTCTGTCTGTCTGTCTGTCTGTCTGTCTGTCTGTCTGCGTCTGTCTGTCTGTCTGTCTGTCTGTCTGTCTGTCCGTCTGTCTGTCTGTCTGTCAGTCTGTCTGTCTGTCTGCCTGTCTGTCTGTGTATATCTATCTGTCTGTCTGTCTGTCTGTGTATATATATCTGTCTGTCTGTGTATATCTATCTGTCTGTCTGTCAGTCTGTCTGTCAGTCTGTCTGTCTGTCTGTCAGTCTGTCTGTCTGTCTGTCTGTCTGTCTGTCTGTCTGTCTGTCTGTCGGTCTGTCTGTCTGTCTGTCTGTCTGTCTGTCTGTGTATATCTATCTGGCTGTGTATATCTATCTGTCTGTCTGTGTATATCTATCTGTCTGTCTGTCGGTGTCTGTCTGTATGTCTGTCTGTCTGTCTGTCTGTCGGTGTCTGTCTGTCTGCGTCTGTCTGTCTGTCTGTCTGTCTGTCTGTCTGTCCGTCTGTCTGTCTGTCTGTCAGTCTGTCTGTCTGTCTGCCTGTCTGTCTGTGTATATCTATCTGTCTGTCTGTCTGTCTGTGTATATATATCTGTCTGTCTGTGTATATCTATCTGTCTGTCTGTCAGTCTGTCTGTCAGTCTGTCTGTCTGTCTGTCAGTCTGTCTGTCTGTCTGTCTGTCTGTCTGTCTGTCTGTCTGTATGTCTGTGTCTGTCTGTCTGTCTGTCTGTCTGTGTATATCTATCTGGCTGTGTATATCTATCTGTTTGACTGTCTGTCTGTGTATATCTATCTATCTGTCTGTTTATATCTATCTGTCTGTCTGTCTGTCTGTCAGTCTGTCTGTCTGTCTGTCTGTCTGTCTGTCTGTCTGTATGTCTGTGTCTGTCTGTCTGTCTGTCTGTCTGTCTGTATATCTATCTGGCTGTGTATATCTATCTGTTTGACTGTCTGTCTGTGTATATCTATCTATCTGTCTGTTTATATCTATCTGTCTGTCTGTATGTCTGTCAGTCTGTCTGTCTGTCTGTCTGTCTGTCTGTCTGTCTGTGTATATCTATCTGTCTGACTGTCTCTTTGTGTATATCTATCTATCTGTCTGTTTATATCTATCTGTCTGTCTGTATGTCTGTGTGTCTGTCTGTCTGTCTGTCTGTCTGTCTGTCTGTCGGTGTCTGTCTGTCGGTCTGTCAGTCTGTCTGTCTGTCTGTCTGTCAGTCTGTCTGTCTGTCTGTCTGTCTGTATGTCTGTGTCTGTCTGT
>CASCKD010000065.1:82500-85000 GCA_949152435.1 Gastracanthus pulcherrimus
GTCTGTCTGTCTGTCTGTCTGTCGGTGTCTGTCTGTCTGTCTGTCTGTCTGTCTGTCTGTCTGTCTGCGTCTGTCTGTCTGTCTGTCTGTCTGTCTGTCTGTCCGTCTGTCTGTCTGTCTGTCAGTCTGTCTGTCTGTCTGCCTGTCTGTCTGTGTATATCTATCTGTCTGTCTGTCTGTCTGTGTATATATATCTGTCTGTCTGTGTATATCTATCTGTCTGTCTGTCAGTCTGTCTGTCAGTCGGTCTGTCTGTCTGTCTGTCTGTATGTCTGTGTCTGTCTGTCTGTCTGTCTGTCTGTGTATATCTATCTGTCTGACTGTCTGTTTGTGTATATCTATCTATCTGTCTGTTTATATCTATCTGTCTGTCTGTATGTCTGTGTGTCTGTCTGTCTGTCGGTGTCTATCTGTATGTCTGTCTGTCTGTCTGTCGGTCTGTCTGTCTGTCTGTCTGTCTGTCTGTGTATATCTATCTGTCTGTCTGTGTATATCTATCTGTCTGTCTGTGTATATCTATCTGTCTGTCTGTCGGTGTCTGTCTGTATGTCTGTCTGTCTGTCTGTCTGTCGGTGTCTGTCTGTCTGTCTGTCTGTCTGTCTGTCTGTCTGTCTGCGTCTGTCTGTCTGTCTGTCTGTCTGTCTGTCTGTCCGTCTGTCTGTCTGTCTGTCAGTCTGTCTGTCTGTCTGCCTGTCTGTCTGTGTATATCTATCTGTCTGTCTGTCTGTCTGTGTATATATATCTGTCTGTCTGTGTATATCTATCTGTCTGTCTGTCAGTCTGTCTGTCAGTCTGTCTGTCTGTCTGTCAGTCTGTCTGTCTGTCTGTCTGTCTGTCTGTCTGTCTGTCTGTCTGTCGGTCTGTCTGTCTGTCTGTCTGTCTGTCTGTCTGTGTATATCTATCTGGCTGTGTATATCTATCTGTCTGTCTGTGTATATCTATCTGTCTGTCTGTCGGTGTCTGTCTGTATGTCTGTCTGTCTGTCTGTCTGTCGGTGTCTGTCTGTCTGCGTCTGTCTGTCTGTCTGTCTGTCTGTCTGTCTGTCCGTCTGTCTGTCTGTCTGTCAGTCTGTCTGTCTGTCTGCCTGTCTGTCTGTGTATATCTATCTGTCTGTCTGTCTGTCTGTGTATATATATCTGTCTGTCTGTGTATATCTATCTGTCTGTCTGTCAGTCTGTCTGTCAGTCTGTCTGTCTGTCTGTCAGTCTGTCTGTCTGTCTGTCTGTCTGTCTGTCTGTCTGTATGTCTGTGTCTGTCTGTCTGTCTGTATGTCTGTCTGTGTATATCTATCTGGCTGTGTATATCTATCTGTTTGACTGTCTGTCTGTGTATATCTATCTATCTGTCTGTTTATATCAATCTGTCTGTCTGTATGTCTGTCTGTCTGTCTGTCTGTCTGTCTGTCTGTCTGTCTGTCTGTCTGTCTGTCTGTCTGTCTGTATGTGTATATCTATCTGTCTGTCTGTCGGTGTCTGTCTGTCTGTCTGTGTATATCTATCTGTGTGTCTGTGTATATCTATCAGTCTGTCTGTCTGTCTGTCTGTCTGTCTGTCTGTATGTCTGTGTCTGTCTGTCTGTCTGTCTGTCTGTCTGTATATATCTATCTGGCTGTGTATATCTATCTGTTTGACTGTCTGTCTGTGTATATCTATCTATCTGTCTGTTTATATCTATCTGTCTGTCTGTCTGTCTGTCAGTCTGTCTGTCTGTCTGTCTGTCTGTCTGTCTGTCTGTATGTCTGTGTCTGTCTGTCTGTCTGTCTGTCTGTCTGTGTATATCTATCTGGCTGTGTATATCTATCTGTTTGACTGTCTGTCTGTGTATATCTATCTATCTGTCTGTTTATATCTATCTGTCTGTCTGTATGTCTGTCAGTCTGTCTGTCTGTCTGTCTGTCTGTCTGTCTGTCTGTGTATATCTATCTGTCTGACTGTCTCTTTGTGTATATCTATCTATCTGTCTGTTTATATCTATCTGTCTGTCTGTATGTCTGTGTGTCTGTCTGTCTGTCGGTGTCTGTCTGTATGTCTGTCTGTCTGTCTGTCGGTCTGTCTGTCAGTCTGTCTGTCTGTCTGTCAGTCTGTCTGTCTGTCTGTCTGTCTGTATGTCTGTGTCTGTCTGTCTGTCTGTCTGTCTGTGTATATCTATCTGTCTGACTGTCTGTTTGTGTATATCTATCTATCTGTCTGTTTATATCTATCTGTCTGTCTGTATGTCTGTGTGTCTGTCTGTCTGTCGGTGTCTGTCTGTATGTCTGTCTGTCTGTCTGTCGGTCTGTCTGTCTGTCTGTCTGTCTGTCTGTGTATATCTATCTGTATGTCTGTGTATATCTATCTGTCTGTCTGTGTATATCTATCTGTCTGTCTGTCGGTGTCTGTCTGTATGTCTGTCTGTCTGTCTGTCTGTCGGTGTCTGTCTGTCTGTCTGTCTGTCTGTCTGTCTGTCTGTCTGTCTGCGTCTGTCTGTCTGTCTGTCTGTCTGTCTGTCTGTCCGTCTGTCT
>CASCKD010000065.1:92500-97500 GCA_949152435.1 Gastracanthus pulcherrimus
ATATGTCTGTCTGTATGTCTGTCTGTCTGTCTGTCTGTCTGTCTGTCTGTCTGTCTGTCTGTGTATATCTATCTGTCTGTCTGTGTATATCTATCTGTCTGTCTGTCTGCCTGTCTGTCTGTCTGTCTGTCTGTCTGTCTGTCGGTGTCTGTCTGTATTTCTGACTGTCTGACTGTCTGTCTGTGTCTGTCTGTATGCCTGTCTGTGTCTGTCTGTCTGTCCGTCTGTCTGTCTGTCTGTCAGTCTGTCTGTCTGTCTGCCTGTCTGTCTGTGTATATCTATCTGTCTGTCTGTCTGTCTGTGTATATATATCTGTCTGTCTGTGTATATATATCTGTCTGTCTGTGTATATCTATCTGTCTGTCTGTCGGTGTCTGTCTTTCTGTCGGTCTGTCTGTCTGTCTGTCTGTCTGTGTATATCTATCTGTCTGTCTGTGTATATCTATCTGTCTGTCTGTCTGTCTGTCTCTCTGTCTGTCTGTCGGTGTCTGTCTGTATGTCTGTCTGTCTGTCTGTCTGTCGGTGTCTGTCTGTCGGTCTGTCAGTCTGTCTGTCTGTCTGTCAGTCTGTCTGTCTGTCTGTCTGTCTGTCTGTCTGTCTGTCTGTCTGTCTGTCTGTATGTCTGTCTGTCTGTCTGTGTATATCTATCTGTCTGTCTGTCTGTCTGTCTGTCTGTCTGTCTGTGTCCGTCTGTATGTCTGTCTGTCTGTCTGTCTGTTGGTGTCTGTCTGTCTGTCTGTCTGTCTGTCTGTCTGTCTGTATGTCTGTGTCTGTCTGTCTGTCTGTCTGTCTGTGTATATCTATCTGTCTGTGTATATCTATCTGTCTGACTGTCTGTCTGTGTATATCTATCTATCTGTCTGTTTATATCTATCTGTCTGTCTGTCTGTCTGTCTGTCTGTCTGTCTGTCTGTCTGTCTGTGTATATATATCTGTCTGTCTGTGTATATCTATCTGTCTGTCTCTCTGTCTGTCTGTCGGTGTCTGTCTGTATGTCTGTCTCTCTGTCTGTCTGTCGGTGTCTGTCTGTATGTCTGTCTGTCTGTCTGTCTGTCTGTCTGTCTGTCTGTCTGTCTGTCTGTGTATATCCATCTGTCTGTCTGTGTATATCTATCTGTCTGTCTGTGTATATCTATCTGTCTGTCTGTCGGTGTCTGTCTGTATGTCTGTCTGTCTGTCTGTCTGTCGGTGTCTGTCTGTCTGTCTGTCTGTCTGTCTGTCTGTCTGTCTGCGTCTGTCTGTCTGTCTGTCTGTCTGTCTGTCTGTCCGTCTGTCTGTCTGTCTGTCAGTCTGTCTGTCTGTCTGCCTGTCTGTCTGTGTATATCTATCTGTCTGTCTGTCTGTCTGTGTATATATATCTGTCTGTCTGTGTATATCTATCTGTCTGTCTGTCAGTCTGTCTGTCAGTCTGTCTGTCTGTCTGTCAGTCTGTCTGTCTGTCTGTCTGTCTGTATGTCTGTGTCTGTCTGTCTGTCTGTCTGTCTGTGTATATCTATCTGTCTGACTGTCTGTTTGTGTATATCTATCTATCTGTCTGTTTATATCTATCTGTCTGTCTGTATGTCTGTGTGTCTGTCTGTCTGTCGGTGTCTGTCTGTATGTCTGTCTGTCTGTCTGTCGGTCTGTCTGTCTGTCTGTCTGTCTGTCTGTGTATATCTATCTGTCTGTCTGTGTATATCTATCTGTCTGTCTGTGTATATCTATCTGTCTGTCTGTCGGTGTCTGTCTGTATGTCTGTCTGTCTGTCTGTCTGTCTGTCTGTCTGTCTGCGTCTGTCTGTCTGTCTGTCTGTCTGTCTGTCTGTCCGTCTGTCTGTCTGTCTGTCAGTCTGTCTGTCTGTCTGCCTGTCTGTCTGTGTATATCTATCTGTCTGTCTGTCTGTCTGTGTATATATATATCTGTCTGTCTGTGTATATCTATCTGTCTGTCTGTCAGTCTGTCTGTCAGTCTGTCTGTCTGTCTGTCAGTCTGTCTGTCTGTCTGTCTGTCTGTCTGTCTGTCTGTCTGTCTGTCGGTCTGTCTGTCTGTCTGTCTGTCTGTCTGTCTGTGTATATCTATCTGGCTGTGTATATCTATCTGTCTGTCTGTGTATATCTATCTGTCTGTCTGTCGGTGTCTGTCTGTATGTCTGTCTGTCTGTCTGTCTGTCGGTGTCTGTCTGTCTGCGTCTGTCTGTCTGTCTGTCTGTCTGTCTGTCTGTCCGTCTGTCTGTCTGTCTGTCAGTCTGTCTGTCTGTCTGCCTGTCTGTCTGTGTATATCTATCTGTCTGTCTGTCTGTCTGTGTATATATATCTGTCTGTCTGTGTATATCTATCTGTCTGTCTGTCAGTCTGTCTGTCAGTCTGTCTGTCTGTCTGTCAGTCTGTCTGTCTGTCTGTCTGTCTGTCTGTCTGTCTGTATGTCTGTGTCTGTCTGTCTGTCTGTCTGTCTGTCTGTGTATATCTATCTGGCTGTGTATATCTATCTGTTTGACTGTCTGTCTGTGTATATCTATCTATCTGTCTGTTTATATCAATCTGTCTGTCTGTATGTCTGTCTGTCTGTCTGTCTGTCTGTCTGTCTGTCTGTCTGTCTGTCTGTCTGTCTGTCTGTCTGTATGTGTATATCTATCTGTCTGTCTGTCGGTGTCTGTCTGTCTGTCTGTGTATATCTATCTGTGTGTCTGTGTATATCTATCAGTCTGTCTGTCTGTCTGTCTGTCTGTCTGTCTGTATGTCTGTGTCTGTCTGTCTGTCTGTCTGTCTGTATATATCTATCTGGCTGTGTATATCTATCTGTTTGACTGTCTGTCTGTGTATATCTATCTATCTGTCTGTTTATATCTATCTGTCTGTCTGTCTGTCTGTCAGTCTGTCTGTCTGTCTGTCTGTCTGTCTGTCTGTCTGTATGTCTGTGTCTGTCTGTCTGTCTGTCTGTCTGTCTGTGTATATCTATCTGGCTGTGTATATCTATCTGTTTGACTGTCTGTCTGTGTATATCTATCTATCTGTCTGTTTATATCTATCTGTCTGTCTGTATGTCTGTCAGTCTGTCTGTCTGTCTGTCTGTCTGTCTGTCTGTCTGTCTGTGTATATCTATCTGTCTGACTGTCTGTTTGTGTATATCTATCTATCTGTCTGTTTATATCTATCTGTCTGTCTGTATGTCTGTGTGTCTGTCTGTCTGTCGGTGTCTGTCTGTATGTCTGTCTGTCTGTCTGTCGGTCTGTCTGTCAGTCTGTCTGTCTGTCTGTCAGTCTGTCTGTCTGTCTGTCTGTCTGTATGTCTGTGTCTGTCTGTCTGTCTGTCTGTCTGTGTATATCTATCTGTCTGACTGTCTGTTTGTGTATATCTATCTATCTGTCTGTTTATATCTATCTGTCTGTCTGTATGTCTGTGTGTCTGTCTGTCTGTCGGTGTCTGTCTGTATGTCTGTCTGTCTGTCTGTCGGTCTGTCTGTCTGTCTGTCTGTCTGTCTGTGTATATCTATCTGTCTGTCTGTGTATATCTATCTGTCTGTCTGTGTATATCTATCTGTCTGTCTGTCGGTGTCTGTCTGTATGTCTGTCTGTCTGTCTGTCTGTCGGTGTCTGTCTGTCTGTCTGTCTGTCTGTCTGTCTGTCTGTCTGCGTCTGTCTGTCTGTCTGTCTGTCTGTCTGTCTGTCCGTCTGTCTGTCTGTCTGTCAGTCTGTCTGTCTGTCTGCCTGTCTGTCTGTGTATATCTATCTGTCTGTCTGTCTGTCTGTGTATATATATCTGTCTGTCTGTGTATATCTATCTGTCTGTCTGTCAGTCTGTCTGTCAGTCTGTCTGTCTGTCTGTCAGTCTGTCTGTCTGTCTGTCTGTCTGTCTGTCTGTCTGTCTGTCGGTCTGTCTGTCTGTCTGTCTGTCTGTCTGTCTGTGTATATCTATCTGGCTGTGTATATCTATCTGTCTGTCTGTGTATATCTATCTGTCTGTCTGTCGGTGTCTGTCTGTATGTCTGTCTGTCTGTCTGTCTGTCGGTGTCTGTCTGCCTGCGTCTGTCTGTCTGTCTGTCTGTCTGTCTGTCTGTCCGTCTGTCTGTCTGTCTGTCAGTCTGTCTGTCTGTCTGCCTGTCTGTCTGTGTATATCTATCTGTCTGTCTGTCTGTCTGTGTATATATATCTGTCTGTCTGTGTATATCTATCTGTCTGTCTGTCAGTCTGTCTGTCAGTCTGTCTGTCTGTCTGTCAGTCTGTCTGTCTGTCTGTCTGTCTGTCTGTCTGTCTGTATGTCTGTGTCTGTCTGTCTGTCTGTCTGTCTGTCTGTGTATATCTATCTGGCTGTGTATATCTATCTGTTTGACTGTCTGTCTGTGTATATCTATCTATCTGTCTGTTTATATCAATCTGTCTGTCTGTATGTCTGTCTGTCTGTCTGTCTGTCTGTCTGTCTGTCTGTCTGTCTGTCTGTCTGTCTGTCTGTCTGTCTGTATGTGTATATCTATCTGTCTGTCTGTCGGTGTCTGTCTGTCTGTCTGTGTATATCTATCTGTCTGTCTGTCTGTCTGTCAGTCTGTCTGTCTGTCTGTCTGTCTGTCTGTCTGTCTGTATGTCTGTGTCTGTCTGTCTGTCTGTCTGTCTGTGTATATCTATCTGGCTGTGTATATCTATCTGTTTGACTGTCTGTCTGTGTATATCTATCTATCTGTCTGTTTATATCTATCTGTCTGTCTGTATGTCTGTCAGTCTGTCTGTCTGTCTGTCTGTCTGTCTGTCTGTCTGTCTGTCTGTCTGCCTGTCTGTATGTCTGTGTCTGTCTGTCTGTCTTTCTGTCTGCCTGTCTGTCTGTATGTCTGTGTCTGTCTGTCTGTCTGTCTGTCTGTGTATATCTATCTGGCTGTGTATATCTATCTGTTTGACTGTCTGTCTGTGTATATCTATCTATCTGTCTGTTTATATCTATCTGTCTGTCTGTATGTCTGTCTGTCTGTCTGTCTGTCTGTCTGTCTGTCTGTCTGTCTGTCTGTCTGTCTGTCTGTCTGTGTATATCTATCTGTCT
>CASCKD010000065.1:125000-127500 GCA_949152435.1 Gastracanthus pulcherrimus
GTCTGTCTGTCTCTCTTTATGTCTGTCTGTGTCTGTCTGTATGTCTGTCTGTGTCTGTCTGTCTGTCTGTCTGTCTGTCTGTCGGTGTCTGTCTGTCGGTCTGTCAGTCTGTCTGTCTGTCTGTCAGTCTGTCTGTCTGTCTGTCTGTCTGTCTGTCTGTCTGTCTGTCTGTCTGCCTGTCTGTATGTCTGTGTCTGTCTGTCTGTCTGTCTGTCTGTCTGCCTGTCTGTCTGAATGTCTGTGTCTGTCTGTCTGTCTGTCTGTCTGTGTATATCTATCTGTCTGTCTGTGTATATCTATCTGTCTGTCTGTGTATATCTATCTGTCTGTCTGTGTATATCTATCTGTCTGTCTGTCGGTGTCTGTCTGTATGTCTGTCTGTCTGTCTGTCTGTCGGTGTCTGTCTGTCTGTCTGTCTGTCTGTCTGTCTGTCTGTCGGTGTCTGTCTTTCTGTCGGTCTGTCTGTCTGTCTCTCTGTCTGTCTGACGGTGTCTGTCTGTATGTCTGTCTGTCTGTCTGTTTGTCGGTGTCTGTCTGTCGGTCTGTCAGTCTGTCTGTCTGTCTGTCAGTCTGTCTGTCTGTCAGTCTGTCTGTCTGTCTGTCTGTATGTCTGTCTGTCTGTCTGTCTGTCTGCCTGTCTGTATGTCTGTGTCTGTCTGTCTGTCTGTCTGTCTGTCTGCCTGTCTGTCTGTATGTCTGTGTCTGTCTGTCTGTCTGTCTGTCTGTGTATATCTATCTGGCTGTGTATATCTATCTGTTTGACTGTCTGTCTGTGTATATCTATCTATCTGTCTGTTTATATCTATCTGTCTGTCTGTATGTCTGTCTGTCTGTCTGTCTGTCTGTCTGTATGTCTGTCTGTCTGTCTGTCTGTCGGTGTCTGTCTGTCTATCTGTCTGTCTGTCTGTCTGTCTGTCGGTGTCTGTCTTTCTGTCGGTCTGTCTGTCTGTCTCTCTGTCTGTCTGACGGTGTCTGTCTGTATGTCTGTCTGTCTGTCTGTTTGTCGGTGTCTGTCTGTCGGTCTGTCAGTCTGTCTGTCTGTCTGTCAGTCTGTCTGTCTGTCTGTATGTCTGTCCGTCTGTCTGTCTGTCTGCCTGTCTGTATGTCTGTGTCTGTCTGTCTGTCTGTCTGTCTGTCTGCCTGTCTGTCTGTATGTCTGTGTCTGTCTGTCTGTCTGTCTGTCTGTGTATATCTATCTGGCTGTGTATATCTATCTGTTTGACTGTCTGTCTGTGTATATCTATCTATCTGTCTGTTTACATCTATCTGTCTGTCTGTATGTCTGTCTGTCTGTCTGTCTGTCTGTCTGTCTGTCTGTCTGTCTGTCTGTCTGTCTGTCTGTCTGTCTGTCTGTCTGTGTATATCTCTCTGTCTGTCTGTGTATATCTATCTGTCTGTCTGTCGGTGTCTGTCTGTCTGTCTGTGTATATCTATCTGTGTGTCTGTGTATATCTATCAGTCTGTCTGTCTGTCTGTCTGTCTGTCTGTCTGCCTGTCTGTCTGTATGTCTGTCTGTCTGTCTATCGGTCTGCCAGTCGGTGTCTATCGGTCTGTCTGTCTGTCTGTGTATATCTATCTGTCTGTCTGTGTATATCTATCTGTCTGTCTGTCTGTCTCTCTTTATGTCTGTCTGTGTCTGTCTGTATGTCTGTCTGTGTCTGTCTGTCTGTCCGTCTGTCTGTCTGTCTGTCAGTCTGTCTGTCTGTCTGTCTGTCTGTCTGTGTATATCTATCTGTCTGTCTGTCTGTCTGTGTATATATATCTGTCTGTCTGTGTATATCTATCTGTCTGTCTGTGTATATCTATCTGTCTGTCTGTCTGTCTGTCTCTCTGTCTGTCTGTCGGTGTCTGTCTGTATGTCTGTCTGTCTGTCTGTCGGTGTCTGTCTGTCGGTCTGTCAGTCTGTCTGTCTATCTGTCAGTCTGTCTGTCTGTCTGTCTGTCAGTCTGTCTGTCTGTCTGTCTGTCTGTATGTCTGTGTCTGTCTGTCTGTCTGTCTGTCTGTGTATATCTATCTGTCTGACTGTCTGTCTGTGTATATCTATCTATCTGTCTGTTTATATCTATCTGTCTGTCTGTATGTCTGTCTGTCTGTCTGTCTGTCTGTCTGTCTGTCTGTCTGTCTGTCTGTCTGTCTGTCTGTCTGTCTGTCTGTGTATATATATCTGTCTGTCTGTGGATATCTATCTGTCTGTCTCTCTGTCTGTCTGTCGGTGTCTGTCTGTATGTCTGTCTCTCTGTCTGTCTGTCGGTGTCTGTCTGTATGTCTGTCTGTCTGTCTGTCTCTCTGTCTGTCTGTCGGTGTCTGTCTGTCTGTCTGTCTGTCTGTGTATATCTATCTGTCTGTCTGTCTGTCTGTCTGTCTGTCTGTCTGTCTGTCTGTCTGTCTGTCTGTGTATATCTATCTGTCTGTCTGTGTATATCTATCTGTCTGTCTGTCGGTGTCTGTCTGTATGTCTGTCTGTCTGTCTGTATGTCGGTGTCTGTCTGTCTGTCTGTCT
>CASCKD010000065.1:140000-142500 GCA_949152435.1 Gastracanthus pulcherrimus
CTGTATGTCTGTCTGTCTGTCTGTCTGTCGGTGTCTGTCTGTCGGTCTGTCAGTCTGTCTGTCTGTCTGTCAGTCTGTATGTCTGTCTGTCTGTCTGTCTGTCTGTCTGTCTGTCTGTATGTCTGTGCCTGTCTGTCTGTCTGTCTGTCTGTCTGTCTGTGTATATCTATCTGTCTGACTGTCTGTCTGTGTATATCTATCTATCTGTCTGTTTATATCTATCTGTCTGTCTGTATGTCTGTCTGTCTGTCTGTCTGTCTGTCTGTCTGTCTGTCTGTCTGTCTGTGTATATCTATCTGTCTGTCTGTGTATATCTATCTGTCTGTCTGTCTGCCTGTCTGTCTGTCTGTCTGTCTGCCTGTCTGTCTGTCTGTCTGTATGTCTGTGTCTGTCTGTCTGTCTGTCTGTCTGTCTGTCTGTCTGTCTGTGTATATCTATCTGTCTGTCTGTGTATATCTATCTGTCTGTCTGTCTGAATGTCTGTCTGTCTGTCTGTCTGTCTGTCTGTCTGTCTGTCTGTCTGTCTGTATGTCTGTGTCTGTCTGTCTGTCTGTCTGTCTGTCTGTGTATATCTATCTGGCTGTGTATATCTATCTGTTTGACTGTCTGTCTGTGTATATCTATCTTTCTGTCTGTTTATATCTATCTGTCTGTCTGTATGTCTGTCTGTCTGTCTGTCTGTCTGTCTGTCTGTCTGCCTGTCTGTCTGTGTATATCTATCTGTCTGTCTGTCTGTCTGTGTATATATATCTGTCTGTCTGTGTATATCTATCTGTCTGTCTGTCAGTCTGTCTGTCTGTCAGTCTGTCTGTCTGTCTGTCTGTCTGTCTGTCTGTCTGTCTGTCTGTCTGTATGTCTGTGTCTGTCTGTCTGTCTGTCTGTCTGTCTGTGTATATCTATCTGGCTGTGTATATCTATCTATCTGTCTGTTTATATCTATCTGTCTGTCTGTCTGTCTGTCAGTCTGTCTGTCTGTCTGTCTGTCTGTCTGTCTGTCTGTATGTCTGTGTCTGTCTGTCTGTCTGTCTGTCTGTGTATATCTATCTGGCTGTGTATATCTATCTGTTTGACTGTCTGTCTGTGTATATCTATCTATCTGTCTGTTTATATCTATCTGTCTGTCTGTATGTCTGTCAGTCTGTCTGTCTGTCTGTCTGTCTGTCTGTCTGTCTGTCTGTCTGTCTGCCTGTCTGTATGTCTGTGTCTGTCTGTCTGTCTGTCTGTCTGCCTGTCTGTCTGTATGTCTGTGTCTGTCTGTCTGTCTGTCTGTCTGTGTATATCTATCTGGCTGTGTATATCTATCTGTTTGACTGTCTGTCTGTGTATATCTATCTATCTGTCTGTTTATATCTATCTGTCTGTCTGTATGTCTGTCTGTCTGTCTGTCTGTCTGTCTGTCTGTCTGTCTGTCTGTCCGTCTGTCTGTCTGTGTATATCTATCTGTCTGTCTGTGTATATCTATCTGTCTGTCTGTCGGTGTCTGTCTGTCTGTCTGTGTATATCTATCTGTGTGTCTGTGTATATCTATCTGTGTGTCTGTGTATATCTATCAGTCTGTCTGTCTGTCTGTCTGTCTGTCTGTCTGTCTGTCTGCCTGTCTGTCTGTATGTCTGTCTGTCTGTCTATTGGTCTGCCAGTCGGTGTCTATCGGTCTGTCTGTCTGTCTGTGTATATCTATCTGTCTGTCTGTGTATATCTATCTGTCTGTCTGTCTGTCTGTCTGTCTTACTGTCTGTCTGTGTGTCTCTCTGTCTGTGTATATCTATCTGTCTGTCGGTGTCTGTCTGCCTGTCTGTCTGTCTGTCTGTCTGTATGTCTGTGTCTGTCTGTCTGTCTCTCTTTAATTCTGTCTGTGTCTGTCTGTATGTCTGTCTGTGTCTGTCTGTCTGTCCGTCTGTCTGTCTGTCTGTCAGTCTGTCTGTCTGTCTGCCTGTCTGTCTTTGTATATCTATCTGTCTGTCTGTCTGTCTGTGTATATATATCTGTCTGTCTGTGTATATCTATCTGTCTGACTGTGTATATCTATCTGTCTGTCTGTCTGTCTGTCGCTCTGTCTGTCTGTCGGTGTCTGTCTGTCTGTCTGTCTGTCTGTCTGTCTGTCTGTCTGTATGTCTGTGTCTGTCTGTCTGTCTGTCTGTCTGTGTATATCTATCTGTCTGTCTGTCTGTCTGTCCCTCTGTCTGTCTGTCGGTGTCTGTCTGTATGTCTGTCTGTCTGTCTGTCTGTCGGTGTCTGTCTGTCGGTCTGTCAGTCTGTCTGTCTGTCTGTCGGTGTCTGTCTGTATGTCTGTCTGTCTGTCTGTCTGTCGGTGTCTGTCTGTCGGTCTGTCAGTCTGTCTGTCTGTCTGTCAGTCTGTCTGTCTGTCTGTCTGTCTGTCTGTCTGTCTGTCTGTCTGTATGTCTGTGCCTGTCTGTCTGTCTGTCTGTCTGTCTGTCTGTGTATATCTATCTGTCTGACTGTCTGTCTGTGTATATCTATCTATCTGTCTGTTTATATCTAT
>CASCKD010000065.1:357500-360000 GCA_949152435.1 Gastracanthus pulcherrimus
GTCTGTCTGTCTGTCTGTCTGTGTATATCTATCTGTCTGTCTGTGTATATCTATCTGTCTGTCTGTCGGTGTCTGTCTGTCTGTCTGTGTATATCTATCTGTGTGTCTGTGTATATCTATCAGTCTGTCTGTCTGTCTGTCTGTCTGTCTGTCTGTCTGCCTGTCTGTCTGTATGTATGTCTGTCTGCCTGTCTATCGGTCTGCCAGTCGGTGTCTGTCTGTCTGTCTGTGTATATCTATTTGTCTGTGTATATCTATCTGTCTGACTGTCTGTCTGTGTATATCTATCTATCTGTCTGTTTATATCTATCTGTCTGTCTGTATGTCTGTCTGTCTGTCTGTCTGTCGGTGTCTGTCTGTCTGTCTGTCTGTCTGTCTGTCTGCCTGTCTGGCTGTCTGTCTGTCTGTCTGTCTGTCTGTCTGTATGTCTGTGTCTGTCTGTCTGTCTGTCTGTCTGTCTGTGTATATCTATCTGTCTGTCTGTCTGTCTGCCTGTCTGTCTGCCTGTCTGTCTGCCTGTCTGTCTGTGTATATCTATCTGTCTGTCTGTCTGTCTGTGTATATATATATCTGTCTGTCTGTGTATATCTATCTGTCTGTCTGTCTGTGTATATATATCTGTCTGTCTGTGTATATCTATCTGTCTGTCTGTGTATATCTATCTGTCTGTCTGTCGGTGTCTGTCTGTATGTCTGTCTGTCTGTCTGTCTGTCGGTGTCTGTCTGTATGTCTGTCTGTCTGTCTGTATGTCGGTGTCTGTCTGTCTGTCTGTCTGTCTGTCTGTCTGCCTGTCTGGCTGTCTGTCTGTCTGTCTGTCTGTCTGTCTGTATGTCTGTGTCTGTCTGTCTGTCTGTCTGTCTGTGTATATCTATCTGTCTGTCTGTCTGTCTGTCTCTCTGTCTGTCTGTCGGTGTCTGTCTGTATGTCTGTCTGTCTGTCTGTCTGTCGGTGTCTGTCTGTCGGTCTGTCAGTCTGTCTGTCTGTCTGTCAGTCTGTCTGTCTGTCTGTCTGTCTGTCTGTCTGTCTGTCTGTCTGTATATCTGTGTCTGTCTGTCTGTCTGTCTGTCTGTCTGTCTGTGTATATCTATCTGTCTGACTGTCTGTCTGTGTATATCTATCTATATGTCTGTTTATATCTATCTGTCTGTCTGTATGTCTGTCTGTCTGTCTGTCTGTCTGTCTGTCTGTCTGTCTGTCTGTCTGTCTGTCTGTCTGTCTATCGGTCTGCCAGTCGGTGTCTATCGGTCTGTCTGTCTGTCTGTGTATATCTATCTGTCTGTCTGTGTATATCTATCTGTCTGTCTGTGTATATCTATCTGTCTGTCTGTCTGTCTGTCTGTCTTACTGTCTGTCTGTCTGTCTGTCTGTCTGTGTATATCTATCTGTCTGTCGGTGTCTGTCTGCCTGTCTGTCTGTCTGTCTGTCTGTATGTCTGTGTCTGTCTGTCTGTCTCTCTTTATGTCTGTCTGTGTCTGTCTGTATGTCTGTCTGTGTCTGTTTGTCTGTCCGTCTGTCTGTCTGTCTGTCAGTCTGTCTGTCTGTCTGTCTGTCTGTGTATATCTATCTGTCTGTCTGTGTATATCTATCTGTCTGTCTGTGTATATCTATCTGTCTGTCTGTGTATATCTATCTGTCTGTCTGTCAGTCTGTCTGTCTGTCTGCCTGTGTGTCTGTCTGTCTGTCTGTCTGTCTGTCCGTCGGTGTCTGTCTGTATGTCTGTGTGTCTGACTGTCTGTCTGTGTCTGTCTGTATGTCTGTGTCTGTCTGTCTGTCTCTCTTTATGTCTGTCGGTGTCTGTCTGTCTGTCTGTCTGTCTGTCTGTCTGCGTCTGTCTGTCTGTCTGTCAGTCTGTCTGTCTGTCTGTGTATATATATCTGTCTGTCTGTGTACATCTATCTGTCTGTCTGTGTACATCTATCTGTCGGTCTGTCAGTCTGTCTGTCTGTCTGCCTGTCTGTATGTCTGTGTCTGTCTGTCTGTCTGTCTGTCTGTCTGTGTATATCTATCTGTCTGTGTATATCTATCTATCTGTCTGTTTATATCTATCTGTCTGTCTGTATGTCTGTCTGTCTGTCTGTCTGTCTGTCTGTCTGTCTGTCTGTCTGTCTGTGTATATCTATCTGTCTGTCGATGTCTGTCTGTCTGTCTGTCTGTCTGTCTGTTTATATCTATCTGTCTGTCTGTCTGTCTGTCTGTCTGTCTGTCTGTCTGTCGGTGTCTGTCTGTATGTCTGACTGTCTGACTGTCTGTCTGTATGTCTGTCTGTCTGTCTGTCTGTCTGTCTGTCTGTCTGTCTGTCGGTGTCTGTCTTTCTGTCGGTCTGTCTGTCTGTCTGTCTGTGTATATCTATCTGTCTGTCTGTGTATATCTATCTGTCTGTCTGTCTGTCTGTCTCTCTGTCTGTCTGTCGGTGTCTGGCTGTATGTCTGTCTGTCTGTCTGTCTGTCGGTGTCTGTCTGTATGTCTGACTGTCTGACTGTCTGTCTGTATGTCTGTCTGT
>CASCKD010000065.1:365000-367500 GCA_949152435.1 Gastracanthus pulcherrimus
GTGTGTCTGTGTATATCTATCAGTCTGTCTGTCTGTCTGTCTGTCTGTCTGTCTGTCTGTCTGTATATCTGTGTCTGTCTGTCTGTCTGTCTGTCTGTCTGTCTGTGTATATCTATCTGTCTGACTGTCTGTCTGTGTATATCTATCTATATGTCTGTTTATATCTATCTGTCTGTCTGTATGTCTGTCTGTCTGTCTGTCTGTCTGTCTGTCTGTCTGTCTGTCTGTCTGTCTGTCTGTCTATCGGTCTGCCAGTCGGTGTCTATCGGTCTGTCTGTCTGTCTGTGTATATCTATCTGTCTGTCTGTGTATATCTATCTGTCTGTCTGTGTATATCTATCTGTCTGTCTGTCTGTCTGTCTGTCTTACTGTCTGTCTGTCTGTCTGTCTGTCTGTGTATATCTATCTGTCTGTCGGTGTCTGTCTGCCTGTCTGTCTGTCTGTCTGTCTGTATGTCTGTGTCTGTCTGTCTGTCTCTCTTTATGTCTGTCTGTGTCTGTCTGTATGTCTGTCTGTGTCTGTTTGTCTGTCCGTCTGTCTGTCTGTCTGTCAGTCTGTCTGTCTGTCTGTCTGTCTGTGTATATCTATCTGTCTGTCTGTGTATATCTATCTGTCTGTCTGTGTATATCTATCTGTCTGTCTGTGTATATCTATCTGTCTGTCTGTCAGTCTGTCTGTCTGTCTGCCTGTGTGTCTGTCTGTCTGTCTGTCTGTCTGTCCGTCGGTGTCTGTCTGTATGTCTGTGTGTCTGACTGTCTGTCTGTGTCTGTCTGTATGTCTGTGTCTGTCTGTCTGTCTCTCTTTATGTCTGTCGGTGTCTGTCTGTCTGTCTGTCTGTCTGTCTGTCTGCGTCTGTCTGTCTGTCTGTCAGTCTGTCTGTCTGTCTGTGTATATATATCTGTCTGTCTGTGTACATCTATCTGTCTGTCTGTGTACATCTATCTGTCGGTCTGTCAGTCTGTCTGTCTGTCTGCCTGTCTGTATGTCTGTGTCTGTCTGTCTGTCTGTCTGTCTGTCTGTGTATATCTATCTGTCTGTGTATATCTATCTATCTGTCTGTTTATATCTATCTGTCTGTCTGTATGTCTGTCTGTCTGTCTGTCTGTCTGTCTGTCTGTCTGTCTGTCTGTCTGTGTATATCTATCTGTCTGTCGATGTCTGTCTGTCTGTCTGTCTGTCTGTCTGTTTATATCTATCTGTCTGTCTGTCTGTCTGTCTGTCTGTCTGTCTGTCTGTCGGTGTCTGTCTGTATGTCTGACTGTCTGACTGTCTGTCTGTATGTCTGTCTGTCTGTCTGTCTGTCTGTCTGTCTGTCTGTCTGTCGGTGTCTGTCTTTCTGTCGGTCTGTCTGTCTGTCTGTCTGTGTATATCTATCTGTCTGTCTGTGTATATCTATCTGTCTGTCTGTCTGTCTGTCTCTCTGTCTGTCTGTCGGTGTCTGGCTGTATGTCTGTCTGTCTGTCTGTCTGTCGGTGTCTGTCTGTCGGTCTGTCAGTCTGTCTGTCTGTCAGTCTGTCTGTCTGTCTGTCTGTCCGTCTGTCAGTCTGTCTGTCTGTCTGTCTGTCTGTCTGTCTGTCTGTCTGTCTGTCTGTCTGTCTGTCTGTCGGTGTCTGTCTGTCTGTCTGTCTGTCTGTCTGTCTGTCTGTCTGTCTGTCTGTCTGTCTGTGTCCGTCTGTATGTCTGTCTGTCTGTCTGTCTGTCGGTGTCTGTCTGTCTGTCTGTCTGTCTGTCTGTCTGTCTGTCTGTCTGTCTGTCTGTGTATATCTATCTATCTGTCTGTTTATATCTATCTATCTGTCTGTATGTCTGTCTGTCTGTCTGTCTGTCTGTCTGTCTGTCTGTCCGTCTGTCAGTCTGTCTGTCTGTCTGTCTGTCTGTCTGTCTGTCTGTCTGTCTGTCTGTCTGTCTGTCTGTCTGTCTGTCGGTGTCTGTCTGTCTGTCTGTCTGTCTGTCTGTCTGTCTGTCTGTCTGTCTGTCTGTCTGTGTCCGTCTGTATGTCTGTCTGTCTGTCTGTCTGTCGGTGTCTGTCTGTCTGTCTGTCTGTCTGTCTGTCTGTCTGCCTGTCTGTCTGTGTGTCTGTCTGTCTGTCTGTCTGTGTCCGTCTGTATGTCTGTCTGTCTGTCTGTCGGTGTCTGTCTGTCTGTCTGTCTGTCTGTCTGTCGGTGTCTGTCTGTATGTCTGACTGTCTGACTGTCTGTCTGTATGTTTGTCTGTCTGTCTGTCTGTCTGTCTGTCTGTCTGTCTGTCTGTCTGTCTGTCTGTCTGTCTGTGTATATCTATCTGTCTGTCTGTGTATATCTATCTGTCTGTCAGTCGGTGTCTGTCTGTCTGTCTGTGTATATCTATCTGTGTGTCTGTGTATATCTATCAGTCTGTCTGTCTGTCTTACTGTCTGTCTGTCTGTCTGTCTGTCTGTGTATATCTATCTGTCTGTCGGTGTCTGTCTGCCTGTCTGTCTGTCTGTCTGTCTGTATGTCTGTGTCTGTCTGTCTGTCTCTCT
>CASCKD010000065.1:632500-635000 GCA_949152435.1 Gastracanthus pulcherrimus
GTATGTCTGTCTGTCTGTCTGTCTGTCTGTCTGTCTGTCTGTCTGTCTGTCGGTGTCTGTCTTTCTGTCGGTCTGTCTGTCTGTCTGTCTGTCTGTGTATATCTATATGTCTGTCTGTGTATATCTATCTGTCTGTCTGTCTGTCTGTCTCTCTGTATGTCTGTCGGTGTCTGTCTGTATGTCTGTCTGTCTGTCTGTCTGTCTGTCTGTCTGTCTGTCTGTCTGTCTGTCTGCCTGTCTGTATGTCTGTATCTGTCTGTCTGTCTGTCTGTCTGTCTGCCTGTCTGTCTGTATGTCTGTGTCTGTCTGTCTGTCTATCTGTCTGTCTGTGTATATCTATCTGGCTGTGTATATCTATCTGTTTGACTGACTGTCTGTGTATATCTATCTATCTGTCTGTTTATATCTATCTGTCTGTCTGTATGTCTGTCTGTCTGTCTGTCTGTCTGTCTGTCTGTCTGTCTGTCTGTCTGTCTGTGTATATCTATCTGTCTGTCTGTGTATATCTATCTTTCTGTCTGTCGGTGTCTGTCTGTATGTATATCTATCTGTCTGTCTGTGTATATCTATCTGTCTGTCTGTCGGTGTCTGTCTGTATGTCTGTCTGTCTGTCTGTCTGTCGGTGTCTGTCTGTCTGTCTGTCTGTCTGTCTGTCTGTCTGCGTCTGTCTGTCTGTCTGTCTGTCTGTCTGTCTGTCCGTCTGTCTGTCTGTCTGTCAGTCTGTCTGTCTGTCTGCCTGTCTGTCTGTGTATATCTATCTGTCTGTCTGTCTGTCTGTGTATATATATCTGTCTGCCTGTGTATATCTATCTGTCTGGCTGTCTGTCTGTCTGTCTGTCTGTCTGTCTGTCTGTATGTCTGTGTCTGTCTGTCTGTCTGTCTGTCTGTGTATATCTATCTGTCTGTCTGTGTATATCTATCTGTCTGTCTGTCAGTCTGTCTTACTGTCTGTCTGTGTGTCTGTCTGTCTGTGTCTGTTTGTCTGTCCGTCTGTCTGTCTGTCTGTCTGTCTGTCAGTCTGTCTGTCTGTCTGCCTGTCTGTCTGTGTATATCTATCTGTCTGTCTGTCTGTCTGTGTATATCTATCTGTATGTCTGTGTATATCTATCTGTCTGTCTGTCTGTCTGTCTCTCTGTCTGTCTGTCGGTGTCTGTCTGTATGTCTGTCTGTCTGTCTGTCTGTCGGTGTCTGTCTATCGGTCTGCCAGTCGGTGTCTATCGGTCTGTCTGTCTGTCTGTGTATATCTATCTGTCTGTCTGTGTATATCTATCTGTCTGTCTGTCAGTCTGTCTTACTGTCTGTCTGTGTGTCTGTCTGTCTGTGTGTCTGTCTGTCTGTGTATATCTATCTGTCTGTCGGTGTCTGTCTGCCTGTCTGTCTGTATGTCTGTCTGTCTGTATGTCTGTGTCTGTCTGTCTGTCTCTCTTTATGTCTGTCTGTGTCTGTCTGTATGTCTGTCTGTGTCTGTCTGTCTGTCCGTCTGTCTGTCTGTCTGTCAGTCTGTCTGTCTGTCTGCCTGTCTGTCTGTGTATATCTATCTGTCTGTCTGTCTGTCTGTGTATATATATATCTGTCTGGCTGTGTATATCTATCTGTCTGTCTGTCGGTGTCTGTCTGTATGTCTGTCTGTCTGTCGGTGTCTGTCTGTATGTCTGTCTGTCTGTCTGTCTGTCGGTGTCTGTCTGTCGGTCTGTCAGTCTGTCTGTCTGTCTGTCAGTCTGTCTGTCTGTCTCTCTGTCTGTCTGTCGGTGTCTGTCTGTATGTCTGTCTGTCTGTCTGTCTGTCGGTGTCTGTCTGTCGGTCTGTCAGTCTGTCTGTCTGTCTGTCAGTCTGTCTGTCTGTCTGTCTGTCTGTCTGTCTGTCTGTCTGTATGTCTGTCTGTCTGTCTGTCTGTCTGTCTGTCTGTCTGTCTGTCTGTCTGTGTATATCTATCTGTCTGTCTGTGCATATCTATCTGTCTGTCTGTCGGTGTCTGTCTGTCTGTCTGTGTATATATATCTGTCTGTCTGTGTATATCTATCTGTCTGTCTGTCGGTGTCTGTCTGTATGTCTGTCTGTCTGTCTGTCTGTCGGTGTCTGTCTGTCTGTCTGTCTGTCTGTCTGTCTGTCTGCGTCTGTCTGTCTGTCTGTCTGTCTGTCTGTCCGTCTGTCTGTCTGTCTGTCAGTCTGTCTGTCTGTCTGCCTGTCTGTCTGTGTATATCTATCTGTCTGTCTGTCTGTCTGTGTATATATATCTGTCTGCCTGTGTATATCTATCTGTCTGGCTGTCAGTCTGTCTGTCAGTCTGTCTGTCTGTCTGTCAGTCTGTCTGTCTGTCTGTCTGTCTGTCTGTCTGTATGTCTGTGTCTGTCTGTCTGTCTGTCTGTCTGTCTGTGTATATCTATCTGGCTGTGTATATCTATCTGCTTGACTGTCTGTCTGTGTATATCTATCTATCTGTCTGTTTATATCTATCTGTCTGTCTGTATGTCTGTCTGTCTGTCTGTCTGTCTGTCTGTCT
>CASCKD010000065.1:947500-950000 GCA_949152435.1 Gastracanthus pulcherrimus
GTCTGTCTGTCTGTCTGTCTGTCTGTCTGTCTGTCTGTCTGTCTGTGTATATCTATCTGTCTGTCTGTGTATATCTATCTGTCTGTCTGTCGGTGTCTGTCTGTCTGTCTGTGTATATCTATCTGTGTGTCTGTGTATATCTATCAGTCTGTCTGTCTGTCTGTCTGTCTGTCTGTCTGTCTGTCTGCCTGTCTGTGTGTATGTCTGTCTGTCTGTCTATCGGTCTGCCAGTCGGTGTCTATCGGTCTGTCTGTCTGTCTGTGTATATCTATCTGTCTGTCTGTGTATATCTATCTGTCTGTCTGTCTGTCTGTCTGTCTTACTGTCTGTCTGTCTGTCTGTCGGTGTCTGTCTGCCTGTCTGTCTGTCTGTCTGTCTGTATGTCTGTGTCTGTCTGTCTGTCTCTCTTTATGTCTGTCTGTGTCTGTCTGTATGTCTGTCTGTGTCTGTCTGTATGTCTGTCTGTGTCTGTTTGTCTGTCCGTCTGTCTGTCTGTCTGTCTGTCAGTCTGTCTGTCTGTCTGCCTGTCTGTCTGTGTATATCTATCTGTCTGTCTGTCTGTCTGTGTATATATATATCTGTCTGGCTGTGTATATCTATCTGTCTGTCTGTCGGTGTCTGTCTGTATGTCTGTCTGTCTGTCGGTGTCTGTCTGTATGTCTGTCTGTCTGTCGGTGTCTGTCTGTATGTCTGTCTGTCTGTCTGTCTGTCGGTGTCTGTCTGTCGGTCTGTCAGTCTGTCTGTCTGTCTGTCAGTCTGTCTGTCTGTCTCTCTGTCTGTCTGTCGGTGTCTGTCTGTATGTCTGTCTGTCTGTCTGTCTGTCGGTGTCTGTCTGTCGGTCTGTCAGTCTGTCTGTCTGTCTGTCAGTCTGTCTGTCTGTCTGTCTGTCTGTCTGTCTGTCTGTCTGTCTGTCTGTCTGTCTGTCTGTCTGTCTGTCTGTCTGTCTGTCTGTCTGTGTATATCTATCTGCCTGTCTGTGTATATCTATCTGTCTGTCTGTCGGTGTCTGTCTGTCTGTCTGTGTATATATATCTGTCTGTCTGTGTATATCTATCTGTCTGTCTGTCAGTCTGTCTGTCTGTCTGCCTGTCTATCTGTGTATATCTATCTGTCTGTCTGTCTGTCTGTATATATATCTGTCTGTCTGTGTATATCTATCTATCTGTCTGTCTGTCTGTCTGTGTATATATATCTGTCTGTCTGTGTATATATATCTGTCTGTCTGTGTATATCTATCTGTCTGTCTGTCTGTCTGTCTGTCTGTCTGTCTGTCTGTCTGTCGGTGTCTGTCTGTATGTCTGACTGTCTGACTGTCTGTCTGTATGTCTGTCTGTCTGTCTGTCTGTCTGTCTGTCTGTCTGTCTGTCTGTCTGTCGGTGTCTGTCTTTCTGTCGGTCTGTCTGTGTGTCTGTCTGTCTGTGTATATCTATATGTCTGTCTGTGTATATCTATCTGTCTGTCTGTCTGTCTGTCTCTCTGTATGTCTGTCGGTGTCTGTCTGTATGTCTGTCTGTCTGTCTGTCTGTCGGTGTCTGTCTGTCGGTCTGTCAGTCTGTCTGTCTGTCTGTCAGTCTGTCTGTCTGTCTGTCTGTCTGTCTGTCTGTCTGTCTGTCTGTCTGTCTGCCTGTCTGTATGTCTGTATCTGTCTGTCTGTCTGTCTGTCTGTCTGCCTGTCTGTCTGTATGTCTGTGTCTGTCTGTCTGTCTATCTGTCTGTCTGTGTATATCTATCTGGCTGTGTATATCTATCTGTTTGACTGTCTGTCTGTGTATATCTATCTATCTGTCTGTTTATATCTATCTGTCTGTCTGTATGTCTGTCTGTCTGTCTGTGTATATCTATCTGTCTGTCTGTGTATATCTATCTGTCTGTCTGTCGGTGTCTGTCTGTATGTCTGTCTGTCTGTCTGTCTGTCGGTGTCTGTCTGTCTGTCTGTCTGTCTGTCTGTCTGTCTGTCTGTCTGTCTGTCTGTCTGTCTGTCTGTGTATATCTATCTGTCTGTCTGTGTATATCTATCTGTCTGTCTGTCGGTGTCTGTCTGTATGTCTGTCTGTCTGTCTGTCTGTCGGTGTCTGTCTGTCTGTCTGTCTGTCTGTATGTCTGTCTGTCTGTCTGTCTGTCGGTGTCTGTCGGTCTGTCTATCTGTCTGTCTGTCTGTCTGCGTCTGTCTGTCTGTCGGTCTGTCTGTCTGTCTGTCCGTCTGTCTGTCTGTCTGTCAGTCTGTCTGTCTGTCTGCCTGTCTGTCTGTGTATATCTATCTGTCTGTCTGTCTGTCTGTGTATATATATCTGTCTGCCTGTGTATATCTATCTGTCTGGCTGTCAGTCTGTCTGTCAGTCTGTCTGTCTGTCTGTCAGTCTGTCTGTCTGTCTGTCTGTCTGTCTGTCTGTATGTCTGTGTCTGTCTGTCTGTCTGTCTGTCTGTGTATATCTATCTGGCTGTGTATATCTATCTGTTTGACTGTCTGTCTGTGTATATCTATCTATCTGTCTGTTTATAT
>CASCKD010000065.1:970000-972500 GCA_949152435.1 Gastracanthus pulcherrimus
CTCTGTCTGTCTGTCGGTGTCTGTCTGTATGTCTGTCTGTCTGTCTGTTTGTCGGTGTCTGTCTGTCGGTCTGTCAGTCTGTCTGTCTGTCTGTCATTCTGTCTGTCTGTCTGTCTGTCTGTCTGTCTGTCTGTCTGTCTGTCTGCCTGTCTGTATGTCTGTGTCTGTCTGTCTGTCTGTCTGTCTGTCTGCCTGTCTGTCTGTATGTCTGTGTCTGTCTGTCTGTCTGTCTGTCTGTGTATATCTATCTGTCTGTCGGTGTATATCTATCTGTCTGTCTGTGTATATCTATCTGTCTGTCTGTGTATATCTATCTGTCTGTCTGTGTATATCTATCTGTCTGTCTGTGTATATCTATCTGTCTGTCTGTGTATATCTATCTGTCTGTCTGTCGGTGTCTGTCTGTATGTCTGTCTGTCTGTCTGTCTGTCGGTGTCTGTCTGTCTGTCTGTCTGTCTGTCTGTCTGTCTGTCTGTCGGTGTCTGTCTTTCTGTCGGTCTGTCTGTATGTCTCTCTGTCTGTCTGTCGGTGTCTGTCTGTATGTCTGTCTGTCTGTCTGTTTGTCGGTGTCTGTCTGTCTGTCTGTCTGTCTGTCTGTCTGTCTGTCTGCCTGTCTGTATGTCTGTATCTGTCTGTCTGTCTGTCTGTCTGTCTGCCTGTCTGTCTGTATGTCTGTGTCTGTCTGTCTGTCTATCTGTCTGTCTGTGTATATCTATCTGGCTGTGTATATCTATCTGTTTGACTGTCTGTCTGTGTATATCTATCTATCTGTCTGTTTATATCTATCTGTCTGTCTGTATGTCTGTCTGTCTGTCTGTCTGTCGGTGTCTGTCTGTCTGTCTGTCTGTCTGTCTGTCTGTCTGTCTGTCTGTCTGTCTGTCTGTGTATATCTATCTGTCTGTCTATGTATATCTATCTGTCTGTCTGTCGGTGTCTGTCTGTATGTCTGTCTGTCTGTCTGTCTGTCTGTCTGTCTGTCTGTCTGCGTCTGTCTGTCTGTCTGTCTGTCTGTCTGTCTGTCCGTCTGTCTGTCTGGCTGTCAGTCTGTCTGTCTGTCTGCCTGTCTCTCTGTGTATATCTATCTGTCTGTCTGTCTGTCTGTGTATATATATCTGTCTGCCTGTGTATATCTATCTGTCTGGCTGTCAGTCTGTCTGTCAGTCTGTCTGTCTGTCTGTCAGTCTGTCTGTCTGTCTGTCTGTCTGTCTGTCTGTATGCCTGTGTCTGTCTGTCTGTCTGTCTGTCTGTCTGTGTATATCTATCTGGCTGTGTATATCTATCTGTTTGACTGTCTGTCTGTGTATATCTATCTATCTGTCTGTTTATATCTATCTGTCTGTCTGTATGTCTGTCTGTCTGTCTGTCTGTCTGTCTGTCTGTCTGTCTCTCTGTCTGTCTGTCTGTGTATATCTATCTGTCTGTCTGTGTATATCTATCTGTCTGTCTGTCGGTGTCTGTCTGTCTGTCTGTGTATATCTATCTGTGTGTCTGTGTATATCTATCAGTCCGTCTGTCTGTCTGTCTGTCTGTCTGTCTGTCTGTCTGCCTGTCTGTCTGTATGTCTGTCTGTCTGTCTATCGGTCTGCCAGTCGGTGTCTATCGGTCTGTCTGTCTGTCTGTGTATATCTATCTGTCTGTCTGTGTATATCTATCTGTCTGTCTGTCAGTCTGTCTTACTGTCTATCTGTGTGTCTGTCTGTCTGTGTATATCTATCTGTCTGTCGGTGTCTATCTGCCTGTCTGTCTGTATGTCTGTCTGTCTGTATGTCTGTGTCTGTCTGTCTGTCTCTCTTTATGTCTGTCTGTGTCTGTCTGTATGTCTGTCTGTGTCTGTCTGTCTGTCCGTCTGTCTGTCTGTCTGTCAGTCTGTCTGTCTGTCTGCCTGTCTGTCTGTGTATATCTATCTGTCTGTCTGTCTATCTGTGTATATATATATCTGTCTGGCTGTGTATATCTATCTGTCTGTCTGTCAGTCTGTCTGTCTCTCTATCTGTCTGTCGGTGTCTATCTGCCTGTCTGTCTGTATGTCTGTCTGTCTGTATGTCTGTGTCTGTCTGTCTGTCTCTCTTTATGTCTGTCTGTGTCTGTCTGTATGTCTGTCTGTGTCTGTCTGTCTGTCCGTCTGTCTGTCTGTCTGTCAGTCTGTCTGTCTGTCTGCCTGTCTGTCTGTGTATATCTATCTGTCTGTCTGTCTATCTGTGTATATATATATCTGTCTGGCTGTGTATATCTATCTGTCTGTCTGTCAGTCTGTCTGTCTCTCTGTCTGTCTGTCGGTGTCTGTCTGTATGTCTGTCTGTCTGTCTGTTTGTCGGTGTTTGTCTGTCGGTCTGTCAGTCTGTCTGTCTGTCTGTCAGTCTGTCTGTCTGTCTGTCAGTCTGTCTGTCTGTCTGTCTGTCTGTCTGTCTGCCTGTCTGTCTGTATGTCTGTCTGCCTGTCTGTCTGTCTGTCTGTCTGTCTGTCTGTCTGTGTATATCTATCTGTCTGTCTGTGTATATCT
>CASCKD010000065.1:982500-985000 GCA_949152435.1 Gastracanthus pulcherrimus
TGTATGTCTGTCTGTCTGTCTGTCTGTCTGTCTGTCTGTCTGTCTCTCTGTCTGTCTGTCTGTGTATATCTATCTGTCTGTCTGTGTATATCTATCTGTCTGTCTGTCGGTGTCTGTCTGTCTGTCTGTGTATATCTATCTGTGTGTCTGTGTATATCTATCAGTCCGTCTGTCTGTCTGTCTGTCTGTCTGTCTGTCTGTCTGCCTGTCTGTCTGTATGTCTGTCTGTCTGTCTATCGGTCTGCCAGTCGGTGTCTATCGGTCTGTCTGTCTGTCTGTGTATATCTATCTGTCTGTCTGTGTATATCTATCTGTCTGTCTGTCAGTCTGTCTTACTGTCTATCTGTGTGTCTGTCTGTCTGTGTATATCTATCTGTCTGTCGGTGTCTATCTGCCTGTCTGTCTGTATGTCTGTCTGTCTGTATGTCTGTGTCTGTCTGTCTGTCTCTCTTTATGTCGGTCTGTGTCTGTCTGTATGTCTGTCTGTGTCTGTCTGTCTGTCCGTCTGTCTGTCTGTCTGTCAGTCTGTCTGTCTGTCTGCCTGTCTGTCTGTGTATATCTATCTGTCTGTCTGTCTATCTGTGTATATATATATCTGTCTGGCTGTGTATATCTATCTGTCTGTCTGTCAGTCTGTCTGTCTCTCTGTCTGTCTGTCGGTGTCTGTCTGTATGTCTGTCTGTCTGTCTGTCTGTCGGTGTCTGTCTGTCGGTCTGTCAGTCTGTCTGTCTGTCTGTCAGTCTGTCTGTCTGTCTCTCTGTCTGTCTGTCGGTGTCTGTCTGTCTGTCTGTGTATATCTATTTGTGTGTCTGTGTATATCTATCAGTCTGTCTGTCTGTCTGTCTGTCTGTCTGTCTGTCTGTCTGTCTGTCTGTCTGTGTATATCTATCTGTCTGTCTGTGTATATCTATCTGTCTGTCTGTGTATATCTATCTGTCTGTCTGTCGGTGTCTGTCTGTATGTCTGTCTGTCTGTCTGTCTGTCGGTGTCTGTCTGTCTGTCTGTCTGTCTGTCTGTCTGTCTGTCTGTCTGTCGGTGTCTGTCTTTCTGTCGGTCTGTCTGTCTGTCTCTCTGTCTGTCTGTCGGTGTCTGTCTGTATGTCTGTCTGTCTGTCTGTCTGTCTGTCTGTCTGTCTGCCTGTCTGTCTGTATGTCTGTGTCTGTCTGTCTGTCTGTCTGTCTGTGTATATCTATCTGTCTGTCGGTGTATATCTATCTGTCTGTCTGTGTATATCTATCTGTCTGTCTGTGTATATCTATCTGTCTGTCTGTGTATATCTATCTGTCTGTCTGTGTATATCTATCTGTCTGTCTGTGTATATCTATCTGTCTGTCTGTCGGTGTCTGTCTGTATGTCTGTCTGTCTGTCTGTCTGTCGGTGTCTGTCTGTCTGTCTGTCTGTCTGTCTGTCTGTCTGTCTGTCGGTGTCTGTCTTTCTGTCGGTCTGTCTGTATGTCTCTCTGTCTGTCTGTCGGTGTCTGTCTGTATGTCTGTCTGTCTGTCTGTTTGTCGGTGTCTGTCTGTCTGTCTGTCTGTCTGTCTGTCTGTCTGTCTGCCTGTCTGTATGTCTGTATCTGTCTGTCTGTCTGTCTGTCTGTCTGCCTGTCTGTCTGTATGTCTGTGTCTGTCTGTCTGTCTATCTGTCTGTCTGTGTATATCTATCTGGCTGTGTATATCTATCTGTTTGACTGTCTGTCTGTGTATATCTATCTATCTGTCTGTTTATATCTATCTGTCTGTCTGTATGTCTGTCTGTCTGTCTGTCTGTCTGTCTGTCTGTCTGTCTGTGTATATCTATCTGTCTGTCTGTGTATATCTATCTGTCTGTCTGTCGGTGTCTGTCTGTATGTCTGTCTGTCTGTCTGTCTGTCTGTCTGTCTGTCTGTCTGTCTGCGTCTGTCTGTCTGTCTGTCTGTCTGTCTGTCTGTCCGTCTGTCTGTCTGGCTGTCAGTCTGTCTGTCTGTCTGCCTGTCTCTCTGTGTATATCTATCTGTCTGTCTGTCTGTCTGTGTATATATATCTGTCTGCCTGTGTATATCTATCTGTCTGGCTGTCAGTCTGTCTGTCAGTCTGTCTGTCTGTCTGTCAGTCTGTCTGTCTGTCTGTCTGTCTGTCTGTCTGTATGCCTGTGTCTGTCTGTCTGTCTGTCTGTCTGTCTGTGTATATCTATCTGGCTGTGTATATCTATCTGTTTGACTGTCTGTCTGTGTATATCTATCTATCTGTCTGTTTATATCTATCTGTCTGTCTGTATGTCTGTCTGTCTGTCTGTCTGTCTGTCTGTCTGTCTGTCTCTCTGTCTGTCTGTCTGTGTATATCTATCTGTCTGTCTGTGTATATCTATCTGTCTGTCTGTCGGTGTCTGTCTGTCTGTCTGTGTATATCTATCTGTGTGTCTGTGTATATCTATCAGTCCGTCTGTCTGTCTGTCTGTCTGTCTGTCTGTCTGTCTGCCTGTCTGTCTGTATGTCTGTCTGTCTGTCTATCGGTCTGCCAGTCGG
>CASCKD010000065.1:987500-992500 GCA_949152435.1 Gastracanthus pulcherrimus
TGTCTGTCAGTCTATCTGTCTGCCTGTCTGTCTGTCTGTCTGTCTGTCTGTCTGTCTGTCTGTCTGTCTGTCTGTCTGTCTGTCTGTCTGTCTGTCTGTCTGTCGGTGTCTGTCTGTATGTCTGACTGTCTGACTGTCTGTCTGTATGTCTGTCTGTCTGTCTGTCTGTCTGTCTGTCTGTCTGTCTGTCGGTGTCTGTCTTTCTGTCGGTCTGTCTGTCTGTCTGTCTGTCTGTGTATATCTATATGGCTGTCTGTGTATATCTATCTGTCTGTCTGTCTGTCTGTCTCTCTGTATGTCTGTCGGTGTCTGTCTGTATATCTGTCTCTCTGTATGTCTGTCGGTGTCTGTCTGTATATCTGTCTGTCTGTCTGTCTGTCGGTGTCTGTCTGTCGGTCTGTCAGTCTGTCTGTCTGTCTGTCAGTCTGTCTGTCTGTCTGTCTGTCTGTCTGTCTGTCTGTCTGTCTGTCTGTCTGTCTGCCTGTCTGTATGTCTGTATCTGTCTGTCTGTCTGTCTGTCTGTCTGCCTGTCTGTCTGTATGTCTGTGTCTGTCTGTCTGTCTATCTGTCTGTCTGTGTATATCTATCTGGCTGTGTATATCTATCTGTTTGACTGTCTGTCTGTGTATATCTATCTATCTGTCTGTTTATATCTATCTGTCTGTCTGTATGTCTGTCTGTCTGTCTGTCTGTCGGTGTCTGTCTGTCTGTCTGTCTGTCTGTCTGTCTGTCTGTCTGTCTGTCTGTCTGTCTGTTTGTCTGTGTATATCTATCTGTCTGTCTGTGTATATCTATCTGTCTGTCTGTCGGTGTCTGTCTGTATGTCTGTCTGTCTGTCTGTCTGTCGGTGTCTGTCTGTCTGTCTGTCTGTCTGTCTGTCTGTCTGCGTCTGTCTGTCTGTCTGTCTGTCTGTCTGTCTGTCTGTCTGTCTGTCTGTCTGTCTGTCTGTCTGCGTCTGTCTGTCTGTCTGTCTGTCTGTCTGTCTGTCCGTCTGTCTGTCTGTCTGTCAGTCTGTCTGTCTGTCTGCCTGTCTGTCTGTGTATATCTATCTGTCTGTCTGTCTGTCTGTGTATATATATCTGTCTGCCTGTGTATATCTATCTGTCTGGCTGTCAGTCTGTCTGTCAGTCTGTCTGTCTGTCTGTCAGTCTGTCTGTCTGTCTGTCTGTCTGTCTGTCTGTATGTCTGTGTCTGTCTGTCTGTCTGTCTGTCTGTCTGTGTATATCTATCTGGCTGTGTATATCTATCTGTTTGACTGTCTGTCTGTGTATATCTATCTATCTGTCTGTTTATATCTATCTGTCTGTCTGTATGTCTGTCTGTCTGTCTGTCTGTCTGTCTGTCTGTCTGTCTGTCTGTCTGTCTGTCTGTGTATATCTATCTGTCTGTCTGTGTATATCTATCTGTCTGTCTGTGTATATCTATCTGTCTGTCTGTCGGTGTCTGTCTGTCTGTCTGTGTATATCTATCTGTGTGTCTGTGTATATCTATCAGTCCGTCTGTCTGTCTGTCTGTCTGTCTGTCTGTCTGTCTGCCTGTCTGTCTGTATGTCTGTCTGTCTGTCTATCGGTCTGCCAGTCGGTGTCTATCGGTCTGTCTGTCTGTCTGTGTATATCTATCTGTCTGTCTGTGTATATCTATCTGTCTGTCTGTCAGTCTGTCTTACTGTCTATCTGTGTGTCTGTCTGTCTGTGTATATCTATCTGTCTGTCGGTGTCTATCTGCCTGTCTGTCTGTATGTCTGTCTGTCTGTATGTCTGTGTCTGTCTGTCTGTCTCTCTTTATGTCTGTCTGTGTCTGTCTGTATGTCTGTCTGTGTCTGTCTGTCTGTCCGTCTGTCTGTCTGTCTGTCAGTCTGTCTGTCTGTCTGCCTGTCTGTCTGTGTATATCTATCTGTCTGTCTGTCTATCTGTGTATATATATATCTGTCTGGCTGTGTATATCTATCTGTCTGTCTGTCAGTCTGTCTGTCTCTCTGTCTGTCTGTCGGAGTCTGTCTGTATGTCTGTCTGTCTGTCTGTCTGTCGGTGTCTGTCTGTCGGTCTGTCAGTCTGTCTGTCTGTCTGTCAGTCTGTCTGTCTGTCTCTCTGTCTGTCTGTCGGTGTCATTCTGTATGTCTGTCTGTCTGTCTGTCTGTCGGTGTCTGTCTGTCGGTCTGTCAGTCTGTCTGTCTGTCTGTCAGTCTGTCTGTCTGTCAGTCTGTCTGTCTGTCTGTATGTCTGTCTGTCTGTCTGTCTGTCTGTCTGTCTGTCTGTCTGTCTGTCTGTCTGTCTGTCTGTGTATATCTATCTGTCTGTCTGTGTATATCTATCTGTCTGTCTGTCGGTGTCTGTCTGTCTGTCTGTGTATATATATCTGTCTGTCTGTGTAGATCTATCTGTCTGTCTGTCAGTCTGTCTGTCTGTCTGCCTGTCTATCTGTGTATATCTATCTGTCTGTCTGTCTGTCTGTATATATATCTGTCTGTCTGTGTATATCTATCTATCTGTCTGTCTGTCTGTCTGTGTATATATATCTGTCTGTCTGTGTATATATATCTGTCTGTCTGTGTATATCTATCTGTCTGTCTGTATGTCTGTCTGTCTGTCTGTCTGTCTGTCTGTCTGTCTGTCTGTCTGTCTGTCTGTCTGTCTGTCTGTCTGTCTGTCTGTCTGTGTATATCTATCTGTCTGTCTGTGTATATCTATCTGTCTGTCTGTCGGTGTCTGTCTGTATGTCTGTCTGTCTGTCTGTCTGTCGGTGTCTGTCTGTCTGTCTGTCTGTCTGTCTGTCTGTCTGCGTCTGTCTGTCTGTCTGTCTGTCTGTCTGTCTGTCCGTCTGTCTGTCTGTCTGTCAGTCTGTCTGTCTGTCTGCCTGTCTCTCTGTGTATATCTATCTGTCTGTCTGTCTGTCTGTGTATATATATCTGTCTGCCTGTGTATATCTATCTGTCTGGCTGTCAGTCTGTCTGTCAGTCTGTCTGTCTGTCTGTCAGTCTGTCTGTCTGTCTGTCTGTCTGTCTGTCTGTATGTCTGTGTCTGTCTGTCTGTCTGTCTGTCTGTCTGTGTATATCTATCTGGCTGTGTATATCTATCTGTTTGACTGTCTGTCTGTGTATATCTATCTATCTGTCTGTTTATATCTATCTGTCTGTCTGTATGTCTGTCTGTCTGTCTGTCTGTCTGTCTGTCTGTCTGTCTCTCTGTCTGTCTGTCTGTGTATATCTATCTGTCTGTCTGTGTATATCTATCTGTCTGTCTGTCGGTGTCTGTCTGTCTGTCTGTGTATATCTATCTGTGTGTCTGTGTATATCTATCAGTCCGTCTGTCTGTCTGTCTGTCTGTCTGTCTGTCTGTCTGCCTGTCTGTCTGTATGTCTGTCTGTCTGTCTATCGGTCTGCCAGTCGGTGTCTATCGGTCTGTCTGTCTGTCTGTGTATATCTATCTGTCTGTCTGTGTATATCTATCTGTCTGTCTGTCAGTCTGTCTTACTGTCTATCTGTGTGTCTGTCTGTCTGTGTATATCTATCTGTCTGTCGGTGTCTATCTGCCTGTCTGTCTGTATGTCTGTCTGTCTGTATGTCTGTGTCTGTCTGTCTGTCTCTCTTTATGTCGGTCTGTGTCTGTCTGTATGTCTGTCTGTGTCTGTCTGTCTGTCCGTCTGTCTGTCTGTCTGTCAGTCTGTCTGTCTGTCTGCCTGTCTGTCTGTGTATATCTATCTGTCTGTCTGTCTATCTGTGTATATATATATCTGTCTGGCTGTGTATATCTATCTGTCTGTCTTTCAGTCTGTCTGTCTCTCTGTCTGTCTGTCGGTGTCTGTCTGTATGTCTGTCTGTCTGTCTGTCTGTCGGTGTCTGTCTGTCGGTCTGTCAGTCTGTCTGTCTGTCTGTCAGTCTGTCTGTCTGTCTCTCTGTCTGTCTGTCGGTGTCTGTCTGTCTGTCTGTGTATATCTATTTGTGTGTCTGTGTATATCTATCAGTCTGTCTGTCTGTCTGTCTGTCTGTCTGTCTGTCTGTCTGTCTGTCTGTCTGTGTATATCTATCTGTCTGTCTGTGTATATCTATCTGTCTGTCTGTGTATATCTATCTGTCTGTCTGTCGGTGTCTGTCTGTATGTCTGTCTGTCTGTCTGTCTGTCGGTGTCTGTCTGTCTGTCTGTCTGTCTGTCTGTCTGTCTGTCTGTCTGTCGGTGTCTGTCTTTCTGTCGGTCTGTCTGTCTGTCTCTCTGTCTGTCTGTCGGTGTCTGTCTGTATGTCTGTCTGTCTGTCTGTCTGTCTGTCTGTCTGTCTGCCTGTCTGTCTGTATGTCTGTGTCTGTCTGTCTGTCTGTCTGTCTGTGTATATCTATCTGTCTGTCGGTGTATATCTATCTGTCTGTCTGTGTATATCTATCTGTCTGTCTGTGTATATCTATCTGTCTGTCTGTGTATATCTATCTGTCTGTCTGTGTATATCTATCTGTCTGTCTGTGTATATCTATCTGTCTGTCTGTCGGTGTCTGTCTGTATGTCTGTCTGTCTGTCTGTCTGTCGGTGTCTGTCTGTCTGTCTGTCTGTCTGTCTGTCTGTCTGTCTGTCGGTGTCTGTCTTTCTGTCGGTCTGTCTGTATGTCTCTCTGTCTGTCTGTCGGTGTCTGTCTGTATGTCTGTCTGTCTGTCTGTTTGTCGGTGTCTGTCTGTCTGTCTGTCTGTCTGTCTGTCTGTCTGTCTGCCTGTCTGTATGTCTGTATCTGTCTGTCTGTCTGTCTGTCTGTCTGCCTGTCTGTCTGTATGTCTGTGTCTGTCTGTCTGTCTATCTGTCTGTCTGTGTATATCTATCTGGCTGTGTATATCTATCTGTTTGACTGTCTGTCTGTGTATATCTATCTATCTGTCTGTTTATATCTATCTGTCTGTCTGTATGTCTGTCTGTCTGTCTGTCTGTCTGTCTGTCTGTCTGTCTGTGTATATCTATCTGTCTGTCTGTGTATATCTATCTGTCTGTCTGTCGGTGTCTGTCTGTATGTCTGTCTGTCTGTCTGTC
>CASCKD010000065.1:1005000-1007500 GCA_949152435.1 Gastracanthus pulcherrimus
CTGTCTGTCTGTCTGTCTGTCTGTGTATATCTATCTGTCTGTCTGTGTATATCTATCTGTCTGTCTGTCGGTGTCTGTCTGTCTGTCTGTGTATATCTATCTGTGTGTCTGTGTATATCTATCAGTCCGTCTGTCTGTCTGTCTGTCTGTCTGTCTGTCTGTCTGCCTGTCCGTCTGTATGTCTGTCTGTCTGTCTATCGGTCTGCCAGTCGGTGTCTATCGGTCTGTCTGTCTGTCTGTGTATATCTATCTGTCTGTCTGTGTATATCTATCTGTCTGTCTGTCAGTCTGTCTTACTGTCTATCTGTGTGTCTGTCTGTCTGTGTATATCTATCTGTCTGTCGGTGTCTATCTGCCTGTCTGTCGGTGTCTGTCTGTATGTCTGACTGTCTGACTGTCTGTCTGTATGTCTGTCTGTCTGTCTGTCTGTCTGTCTGTCTGTCTGTCTGTCGGTGTCTGTCTTTCTGTCGGTCTGTCTGTCTGTCTGTCTGTCTGTGTATATCTATATGGCTGTCTGTGTATATCTATCTGTCTGTCTGTCTGTCTGTCTCTCTGTATGTCTGTCGGTGTCTGTCTGTATATCTGTCTGTCTGTCTGTCTGTCGGTGTCTGTCTGTCGGTCTGTCAGTCTGTCTGTCTGTCTGTCAGTCTGTCTGTCTGTCTGTCTGTCTGTCTGTCTGTCTGTCTGTCTGTCTGTCTGTCTGCCTGTCTGTATGTCTGTATCTGTCTGTCTGTCTGTCTGTCTGTCTGCCTGTCTGTCTGTATGTCTGTGTCTGTCTGTCTGTCTATCTGTCTGTCTGTGTATATCTATCTGGCTGTGTATATCTATCTGTTTGACTGTCTGTCTGTGTATATCTATCTATCTGTCTGTTTATATCTATCTGTCTGTCTGTATGTCTGTCTGTCTGTCTGTCTGTCGGTGTCTGTCTGTCTGTCTGTCTGTCTGTCTGTCTGTCTGTCTGTCTGTCTGTCTGTCTGTTTGTCTGTGTATATCTATCTGTCTGTCTGTGTATATCTATCTGTCTGTCTGTCGGTGTCTGTCTGTATGTCTGTCTGTCTGTCTGTCTGTCGGTGTCTGTCTGTCTGTCTGTCTGTCTGTCTGTCTGTCTGCGTCTGTCTGTCTGTCTGTCTGTCTGTCTGTCTGTCCGTCTGTCTGTCTGTCTGTCAGTCTGTCTGTCTGTCTGCCTGTCTGTCTGTGTATATCTATCTGTCTGTCTGTCTGTCTGTGTATATATATCTGTCTGCCTGTGTATATCTATCGGTCTGGCTGTCAGTCTGTCTGTCAGTCTGTCTGTCTGTCTGTCAGTCTGTCTGTCTGTCTGTCTGTCTGTCTGTCTGTATGTCTGTATCTGTCTGTCTGTCTGTCTGTCTGTCTGTGTATATCTATCTGGCTGTGTATATCTATCTGTTTGACTGTCTGTCTGTGTATATCTATCTATCTGTCTGTTTATATCTATCTGTCTGTCTGTATGTCTGTCTGTCTGTCTGTCTGTCTGTCTGTCTGTCTGTCTGTCTGTCTGTCTGTCTGTGTATATCTATCTGTCTGTCTGTGTATATCTATCTGTCTGTCTGTCGGTGTCTGTCTGTCTGTCTGTGTATATCTATCTGTGTGTCTGTGTATATCTATCAGTCCGTCTGTCTGTCTGTCTGTCTGTCTGTCTGTCTGTCTGCCTGTCCGTCTGTATGTCTGTCTGTCTGTCTATCGGTCTGCCAGTCGGTGTCTATCGGTCTGTCTGTCTGTCTGTGTATATCTATCTGTCTGTCTGTGTATATCTATCTGTCTGTCTGTCAGTCTGTCTTACTGTCTATCTGTGTGTCTGTCTGTCTGTGTATATCTATCTGTCTGTCGGTGTCTATCTGCCTGTCTGTCTGTATGTCTGTCTGTCTGTATGTCTGTGTCTGTCTGTCTGTCTCTCTTTATGTCTGTCTGTGTCTGTCTGTATGTCTGTCTGTGTCTGTCTGTCTGTCCGTCTGTCTGTCTGTCTGTCAGTCTGTCTGTCTGTCTGCCTGTCTGTCTGTGTATATCTATCTGTCTGTCTGTCTATCTGTGTATATATATATCTGTCTGGCTGTGTATATCTATCTGTCTGTCTGTCAGTCTGTCTGTCTCTCTGTCTGTCTGTCGGAGTCTGTCTGTATGTCTGTCTGTCTGTCTGTCTGTCGGTGTCTGTCTGTCGGTCTGTCAGTCTGTCTGTCTGTCTGTCAGTCTGTCTGTCTGTCTCTCTGTCTGTCTGTCGGTGTCATTCTGTATGTCTGTCTGTCTGTCTGTCTGTCGGTGTCTGTCTGTCGGTCTGTCAGTCTGTCTGTCTGTCTGTCAGTCTGTCTGTCTGTCAGTCTGTCTGTCTGTCTGTCTGTCTGTCTGTCTGTCTGTCTGTCTGTCTGTCTGTCTGTCTGTCTGTCTGTGTATATCTATCTGTCTGTCTGTGTATATCTATCTGTCTGTCTGTCGGTGTCTGTCTGTCTGTCTGTGTATATATATATCTGTCTGTCTGTGTAGATCT
>CASCKD010000065.1:1095000-1097500 GCA_949152435.1 Gastracanthus pulcherrimus
TATCGGTCTGTCTGTCTGTCTGTGTATATCTATCTGTCTGTCTGTCAGTCTGTCTTACTGTCTGTCTGTGTGTCTGTCTGTCTGTGTATATCTATCTGTCTGTCGGTGTATGTCTGCCTGTCTGTCTGTATGTCTGTCTGTCTGTATGTCTGTGTCTGTCTGTCTGTCTCTCTTTATGTCTGTCTGTGTCTGTCTGTATGTCTGTCTGTGTCTGTCTGTCTGTCCGTCTGTCTGTCTGTCTGTCAGTCTGTCTGTCTGTCTGCCTGTCTGTCTGTGTATATCTATCTGTCTGTCTGTCTGTCTGTGTATATATATATCTGTCTGGCTGTGTATATCTATCTGTCTGTCTGTCGGTGTCTGTCTGTATGTCTGTCTGTCTGTCGGTGTCTGGCTGTATGTCTGTCTGTCTGTCTGTCTGTCGGTGTCTGTCTGTCGGTCTGTCAGTCTGTCTGTCTGTCTGTCAGTCTGTCTGTCTGTCTCTCTGTCTGTCTGTCGGTGTCTGTCTGTATGTCTGTCTGTCTGTCTGTCTGTCGGTGTCTGTCTGTCGGTCTGTCAGTCTGTCTGTCTGTCTGTCAGTCTGTCTGTCTGTCTGTCTGTCTGTCTGTCTGTCTGTCTGTCTGTCTGTCTGTCTGTCTGTCTGTCTGTCTGTCTGTCTGTCTGTCTGTCTGTGTATATCTATCTGTCTGTCTGTGTATATCTATCTGTCTGTCTGTGTATATCTATCTGTCTGTCTGTCGGTGTCTGTCTGTCTGTCTGTGTATATATATCTGTCTGTCTGTGTATATCTATCTGTCTGTCTGTCAGTCTGTCTGTCTGTCTGCCTGTCTATCTGTGTATATCTATCTGTCTGTCTGTCTGTCTGTATATATATCTGTCTGTCTGTGTATATCTATCTATCTGTCTGTCTGTCTGTCTGTGTATATATATCTGTCTGTCTGTGTATATATATCTGTCTGTCTGTGTATATCTATCTGTCTGTCTGTCTGTCTGTCTGTCTGTCTGTCTGTCTGTCTGTCGGTGTCTGTCTGTATGTCTGACTGTCTGACTGTCTGTCTGTATGTCTGTCTGTCTGTCTGTCTGTCTGTCTGTCTGTCTGTCTGTCTGTCGGTGTCTGTCTTTCTGTCGGTCTGTCTGTCTGTCTGTCTGTCTGTGTATATCTATATGTCTGTCTGTGTATATCTATCTGTCTGTCTGTCTGTCTGTCTCTCTGTATGTCTGTCGGTGTCTGTCTGTATGTCTGTCTGTCTGCCTGTCTGTCGGTGTCTGTCTGTCGGTCTGTCAGTCTGTCTGTCTGTCTGTCAGTCTGTCTGTCTGTCTGTCTGTCTGTCTGTCTGTCTGTCTGTCTGTCTGTCTGCCTGTCTGTATGTCTGTATCTGTCTGTCTGTCTGTCTGTCTGTCTGCCTGTCTGTCTGTATGTCTGTGTCTGTCTGTCTGTCTATCTGTCTGTCTGTGTATATCTATCTGGCTGTGTATATCTATCTGTTTGACTGTCTGTCTGTGTATATCTATCTATCTGTCTGTTTATATCTATCTGTCTGTCTGTATGTCTGTCTGTCTGTCTGTCTGTCTGTCTGTCTGTGTATATCTATCTGTCTGTCTGTGTATATCTATCTGTCTGTCTGTCGGTGTCTGTCTGTATGTCTGTCTGTCTGTCTGTCTGTCGGTGTCTGTCTGTCTGTCTGTCTGTCTGTCTGTCTGTCTGTCTGTCTGTCTGTCTGTCTGTCTGTCTGTCTGTCTGTGTATATCTATCTGTCTGTCTGTGTATATCTATCTGTCTGTCTGTCGGTGTCTGTCTGTATGTCTGTCTGTCTGTCTGTCTGTCGGTGTCTGTCTGTCTGTCTGTCTGTCTGTCTGTCTGCGTCTGTCTGTCTGTCTGTCTGTCTGTCTGTCTGTCCGTCTGTCTGTCTGTCTGTCAGTCTGTCTGTCTGTCTGCCTGTCTGTCTGTGTATATCTATCTGTCTGTCTGTCTGTCTGTGTATATATATCTGTCTGCCTGTGTATATCTATCTGTCTGGCTGTCAGTCTGTCTGTCAGTCTGTCAGTCTGTCTGTCAGTCTGTCTGTCTGTCTGTCTGTCTGTCTGTCTGTATGTCTGTGTCTGTCTGTCTGTCTGTCTGTCTGTCTGTGTATATCTATCTGGCTGTGTATATCTATCTGGCTGTGTATATCTATCTGTTTGACTGTCTGTCTGTGTATATCTATCTATCTGTCTGTTTATATCTATCTGTCTGTCTGTATGTCTGTCTGTCTGTCTGTCTGTCTGTCTGTCTGTCTGTCTGTCTGTCTGTCTGTCTGTCTGTGTATATCTATCTGTCTGTCTGTGTATATCTATCTGTCTGTCTGTCGGTGTCTGTCTGTCTGTCTGTGTATATCTATCTGTGTGTCTGTGTATATCTATCAGTCCGTCTGTCTGTCTGTCTGTCTGTCTGTCTGTCTGTCTGTCTGCCTGTCTGTCTGTATGTCTGTCTGTCTGTCTATCGGTCTGCCAGTCGGTGTCTATC
>CASCKD010000065.1:1277500-1280000 GCA_949152435.1 Gastracanthus pulcherrimus
TGTCTGTCTGTCTGTCTGTCTGTCTGTCTGTCTGTCTGTCTGTCTGTCTGTCTGTCTGTGTATATCTATCTGTCTGTCTGTGTATATCTATCTGTCTGTCTGTGTATATCTATCTGTCTGTCTGTCGGTGTCTGTCTGTCTGTCTGTGTATATATATCTGTCTGTCTGTGTATATCTATCTGTCTGTCTGTCAGTCTGTCTGTCTGTCTGCCTGTCTATCTGTGTATATCTATCTGTCTGTCTGTCCGTCTGTATATATATCTGTCTGTCTGTGTATATCTATCTATCTGTCTGTCTGTCTGTCTGTGTATATATATCTGTCTGTCTGTGTATATATATCTGTCTGTCTGTGTATATCTATCTGTCTGTCTGTCTGTCTGTCTGTCTGTCTGTCTGTCTGTCTGTCGGTGTCTGTCTGTATTTCTGACTGTCTGACTGTCTGTCTGTATGTCTGTCTGTCTGTCTGTCTGTCTGTCTGTCTGTCTGTCTGTCTGTCGGTGTCTGTCTTTCTGTCGGTCTGTCTGTCTGTCTGTCTGTCTGTGTATATCTATATGTCTGTCTGTGTATATCTATCTGTCTGTCTGTCTGTCTGTCTCTCTGTATGTCTGTCGGTGTCTGTCTGTATGTCTGTCTGTCTGCCTGTCTGTCGGTGTCTGTCTGTCGGTCTGTCAGTCTGTCTGTCTGTCTGTCAGTCTGTCTGTCTGTCTGTCTGTCTGTCTGTCTGTCTGTCTGTCTGTCTGTCTGCCTGTCTGTATGTCTGTATCTGTCTGTCTGTCTGTCTCTCTGTCTGCCTGTCTGTCTGTATGTCTGTGTCTGTCTGTCTGTCTATCTGTCTGTCTGTGTATATCTATCTGGCTGTGTATATCTATCTGTTTGACTGTCTGTCTGTGTATATCTATCTATCTGTCTGTTTATATCTATCTGTCTGTCTGTATGTCTGTCTGTCTGTCTGTCTGTCTGTCTGTCTGTGTATATCTATCTGTCTGTCTGTGTATATCTATCTGTCTGTCTGTCGGTGTCTGTCTGTATGTCTGTCTGTCTGTCTGTCTGTCGGTGTCTGTCTGTCTGTCTGTCTGTCTGTCTGTCTGTCTGTCTGTCTGTCTGTCTGTCTGTCTGTCTGTGTATATCTATCTGTCTGTCTGTGTATATCTATCTGTCTGTCTGTCGGTGTCTGTCTGTATGTCTGTCTGTCTGTCTGTCTGTCGGTGTCTGTCTGTCTGTCTGTCTGTCTGTCTGCGTCTGTCTGTCTGTCTGTCTGTCTGTCTGTCTGTCCGTCCGTCTGTCTGTCTGTCAGTCTGTCTGTCTGTCTGCCTGTCTGTCTGTCTGTATGTCTGTGTCTGTCTGTCTGTCTGTCTGTCTGTCTGTGTATATCTATCTGGCTGTGTATATCTATCTGTTTGACTGTCTGTCTGTGTATATCTATCTATCTGTCTGTCTGTATGTCTGTCTGTCTGTCTGTCTGTCTGTCTGTCTGTCTGTCTGTCTGTCTGTCTGTCTGTCTGTGTATATCTATCTGTCTGTCTGTGTATATCTATCTGTCTGTCTGTCGGTGTCTGTCTGTATGTCTGTCTGTCTGTCTGTCTGTCGGTGTCTGTCTGTCTGTCTGTCTGTCTGTCTGTCTGCGTCTGTCTGTCTGTCTGTCTGTCTGTCTGTCTGTCCGTCTGTCTGTCTGTCTGTCAGTCTGTCTGTCTGTCTGCCTGTCTGTCTGTCTGTATGTCTGTGTCTGTCTGTCTGTCTGTCTGTCTGTCTGTGTATATCTATCTGGCTGTGTATATCTATCTGTTTGACTGTCTGTCTGTGTATATCTATCTATCTGCCTGTGTATATCTATCTGTCTGGCTGTCAGTCTGTCTGTCAGTCTGTCTGTCTGTCTGTCAGTCTGTCTGTCTGTCTGTCTGTCTGTCTGTCTGTATGTCTGTGTCTGTCTGTCTGTCTGTCTGTCTGTCTGTGTATATCTATCTGGCTGTGTATATCTATCTGTTTGACTGTCTGTCTGTGTATATCTATCTATCTGTCTGTTTATATCTATCTGTCTGTCTGTATGTCTGTCTGTCTGTCTGTCTGTCTGTCTGTCTGTCTGTCTGTCTGTCTGTCTGTCTGTGTATATCTATCTGTCTGTCTGTGTATATCTATCTGTCTGTCTGTCGGTGTCTGTCTGTCTGTCTGTGTATATCTATCTGTGTGTCTGTGTATATCTATCAGTCCGTCTGTCTGTCTGTCTGTCTGTCTGTCTGTCTGTCTGCCTGTCTGTCTGTATGTCTGTCTGTCTGTCTATCGGTCTGCCAGTCGGTGTCTATCGGTCTGTCTGTCTGTCTGTGTATATCTATCTGTCTGTCTGTGTATATCTATCTGTCTGTCTGTCAGTCTGTCTTACTGTCTGTCTGTGTGTCTGTCTGTCTGTGTATATCTATCTGTCTGTCGGTGTCTATCTGCCTGTCTGTCTGTATGTCTGTCTGTCCGTCTGTCTGTCTGTCTGTCAGTCTGTCTGTCTATCTGCCTG
>CASCKD010000065.1:1307500-1310000 GCA_949152435.1 Gastracanthus pulcherrimus
TGTCTGTCTGTCTGTCTGTCTGTCGGTGTCTGTCTGGCTGTCTGTTTGTCTGTCTGTCTGCGTCTGTCTGTCTGTATGTCTGTCTGTCTGTCTGTCTGTCGGTGTCTGTCTGTCTGTCTGTCTGTGTATATCTATCTGTCTGTCTGTGTATATCTATCTGTCTGTCTGTCTGTCTGTCTCTCTGTCTGTCTGTCGGTGTCTGTCTGTATGTCTGTCTGTCTGTCTGTCTGTCGGTGTCTGTCTGTCGGTCTGTCAGTCAGTCTGTCTGTCTGTCTGTCTGTCTGTGTATATATATATCTGTCTGTCTGTGTATATCTATCTGTCTGTCTATCAGTCTGTCTGTCTGTCTGCCTGTCTGTCTGTCGGTGACTGTCTGTATGTCTGTCTGTCTGTCTGTCTGTCGGTGTCTGTCTGTCGGTTTGTCAGTCAGTCTGTCTGTCGGTGTCTGTCTGTCTGTCTGTGTATATCTATCTGTCTGTCTGTGTATATCTATCTGTCTGTCTGTCTGTCTGTCTGTCTGTCTGTCTTTCTGTCTGTCGGTGTCTGTCTGTCTGTCTGTCTGTCTGTGTCTGTCTGTCTGTCTGTCTGTCTGTCTCTCTGTCTGTCAGTCTGTCTGTCTGTCTGCCTGTCTGTCGGTGTCTGTCTGTCGGTCTGTCAGTCTGTCTGTCTGTCTGTCAGTCTGTCTGTCTGTCTGTCTGTCTGTCTGTCTGTCTGTCTGTCTGTCTGTCTGTCTGTCTGTGTATATCTATCTGTGTGTCTGTGTATATCTATCAGTCTGTCTGTCTGTCTGTCTGTCTGTCTGTCTTTCAGTCTGTCGGTGACTGTCTGTATGTCTGTCTGTCTGTCTGTCTGTCGGTGTCTGTCTGTCGGTTTGTCAGTCAGTCTGTCTGTCGGTGTCTGTCTGTCTGTCTGTGTATATCTATCTGTCTGTGTATATCTATCTGTCTGACTGTCTGTCTGTGTATATCTATCTGTGTGTCTGTGTATATCTATCAGTCTGTCTGTCTGTCTGTCTGTCTGTCTGTCTGTCTGTCTGTCTGCCTGTCTGTCTGTATGTCTGTCTGTCTGTCTGTCTGTCTGTCTGTGTATATCTATCTGTCTGCCGATGTCTGTATGTCTGTCTGTCTGTCTGTCTGTCTGTGTATATCTATCTGTCTGTATGTGTAAATCTATCTGTCTGTCTGTCTCTCCGTCTGTCTGTCGGTGTCTGTCTGTATGTCTGTCTGTCTGTCTGCCTTTCTGTCTGTCTGTCTGTCTGTCTGTCTGTCTGTCTGTGTATATCTATCTGTCTGTCGGTGTCTGTCTGCCTGTCTGTCTGTCTGTCTGTCAGTCTGTCTGTCTGTGTCCGTCTGTATGTCTGTCTGTCTGTCTGTCTGTCGGTGTCTGTCTGTCTGTCTGTCTGTCTGTCTGTCTGTCTGTCTGTCTGTCTGTCTGTGTATATATATATATCTGTCTGTCTGTGTATATCTATCTGTCTGTCTGTGTATATCTATCTGTCTGTCTGTGTATATCTATCTGTCTGCCTGTCGGTGTCTGTCTGTATGTCTGTCTGTCTGTCTGTCTGTCGGTGTCTGTCTGGCTGTCTGTTTGTCTGTCTGTCTGCGTCTGTCTGTCTGTATGTCTGTCTGTCTGTCTGTCTGTCGGTGTCTGTCTGTCTGTCTGTCTGTGTATATCTATCTGTCTGTCTGTGTATATCTATCTGTCTGTCTGTCTGTCTGTCTCTCTGTCTGTCTGTCGGTGTCTGTCTGTATGTCTGTCTGTCTGTCTGTCTGTCGGTGTCTGTCTGTCGGTCTGTCAGTCAGTCTGTCTGTCTGTCTGTCTGTCTGTGTATATATATATCTGTCTGTCTGTGTATATCTATCTGTCTGTCTATCAGTCTGTCTGTCTGTCTGCCTGTCTGTCTGTCGGTGTCTGTCTGTATGTCTGTCTGTCTGACTGTCTGTCTGTGTCTGTCTGTATGTCTGTGTCTGTCTGTCTGTCTCTCTTTATGTCTGTCTGTGTCTGTCTGTATGTCTGTCTGTGTCTGTCTGTCTGGTCTGTCTGTCTGTCTGTCTGTCAGTCTGTCTGTCTGTCTGCCTGTCTGTCGGTGTCTGTCTGTCGTTCTGTCAGTCTGTCTGTCTGTCTGTCAGTCTGTCTGTCTGTCGGTCTGTCAGTCAGTCTGTCTGTCTGTCTGTCTGTCTGTGTATATATATATCTGTCTGTCTGTGTATATCTATCTGTCTGTCTATCAGTCTGTCTGTCTGTCTGTCTGTCTGTCTGTCTGTCTGTGTATATCTATCTGTCTGTCGGTGTCTGTTTGTCTGTCTGTGTATATCTATCTGTGTGTCTGTGTTTATCTATCAGTCTGTCTGTCTGTCTGTCTGTCGATCTGTCTGTCTGTCTGCCTGTCTGTCTGTATGTCTGTCTGTCTGTCTGTCTATCGGTCTGCCAGTCGGTGTCTATCGGTCTGTCTGTCTGTCTGTGTATATCTATCTGTCTGTCTGTGTATATCTATCTGTCT
>CASCKD010000065.1:1405000-1407500 GCA_949152435.1 Gastracanthus pulcherrimus
TGTCCGGGTCTGCCTGTCCGTCGTTGCCTGTCTGTCCGTCGGTGTCTGTCAGTCTGTCTATTCGTGGGTGTCAGTCTGTCCGCCGGTGTCTGTCTGTCTGCCTGTCCAACCGTGTCTGTCTGTCTGTCTGCCTGTCCAACGGTGTCTGTCTGTCCGTCGGTGTCAGTCTGTCTGTCTGTCCGTCGGTGTCAGTCTGTCTGTCTGTCCGTCGGTGTCTGTCTGTCTATCTGCCTGTCCGTCGGTGCCTGTTTGTCTGTGTATTCGTCGGTGTCTGTCTGTCCGTCGGTGTCTGTTTTTCTGTCTGTCCGTCGGTGTCTGTCTGTCTGCCTGTCCAACGGTGTCTGTCTGTCCGTCGGTGTCGGTCTGTCTGTCTGTCCGTCGCTGTCTGTCTGCCTGTCTGCCTGTCCGTCGGTGTCGGTATCTGCCTGTCTGTCTGTCGGTGTCTGCCTGTCCATTGGTGTCTGTCTGTCTGCCAGTCCGTCGGTGTCAGTCCGTCTGCCTGTCCATCGGTGTCTGTCTGTCTGCCTGTCAGTAGGGGACTGTCTGTCTGCCTGTCCGTCGGTGCCTGTCTGTTGGTCGGTGTCTGTTTGTCTGGCTGTCTGTCCGTGTCTGCCTGTACGTCGTTGCCTGTTTGTCCGTCGGTGTCTGTTTGTCCGTCGCTGTCTGTCTGTCCGTCGGTGTATGTATTTCTGTCGGTGTCTATCTGTCTGCCTGACCGTCGGCGTCTGTCTGTCTGTCGGTGTCTGCCTGTGTGTCTGTTCGTTGGTGTCTGTCTGTCTGCCTGTCCGTCGGTGTCTGTCTGTCTGCCTGTCAATCGGGGACTGCCTGTCTGCCTGTCCAACGGTGTCTGTCTATTTGTCTGTCCGTCGGGGTCTGTCTGTCTGCCTGTCCGTCGGTGCCTGTCTGTCCGACGGTGTCTGTTTGTTTGCCTCTCCGTCCGTGTCTGTCTGTCTGTCTGTTCGTCGGTGTCAGTCTGTCCGTCAGTGTCTGTCTGTCTGCTTGTCCGTCGGTGTCTCTCTGTCTGCCTGTCCAACGGTGTCTTTCTGTCTGCCTCTCCGTCGGTATCTTTCTGTCTGCCTGTCCATCGGTGTCTGTCTGTCTGTCTGTTTGTCGGTGTCTGTCTGTCTGTCGGTGTCTGTCTGTGTGTCTGTTCGTCGGTGTCTGTCTGTCTGCCTGTCCGTCGGTGTCTTTCTGTCTGCCTGTCCGTCGGTGTCTGTCTGTCCGTCGGTGTCTGCTTGTCTGTCTGTCCGTCGGTGTCTGTCTGTCTGTTTGTCCTTCGGTGTCTGTTTGTCTGCCTGACCGTCGGCGTCTGTCTGTTTGTTCGTGGTGTCTGTCTGTCCGCCGGTGTCCGTCTGTCTGCCTGTCCGTCGATGCCTGTTTGTCCGTCGGTGCCTGTTTGTCTGTCTCTCCGTCGGTGTCTGTCTGCCTGTCTGTTCGTCGGTGTCTGTCTGTCCGTCGGTGTCTGTCTGTCTGCTTGTCCGTCGGAGTCTATCTGTTTGCCTGTCCAACGGTGTCTTTCTGTCTGCCTGTCCGTCGGTGTCTGTCTGTCCGTCGTTGCCTGTCTGTCCGTCGGTGTATATCTGTCTGGCTGTCCGTCGGTGTCTGTTTGTCTGGCTGTCTGTCAGGGTCTGCCTGTCCGTCGGTGTCTGTCTGTCTGTCTGTTCGTCGATGTCTGTCTGTCCGTCGGTGTCTGTCTGTCTGCCAGTCCAACGGTGTCTGTCTGTCCCTCGGTGTCTATCTGCCAGGCTCTCCGTCGGTGTCTCTTTGTCTGGCTGTCTGTCCGTGTCTGCCTGTCCGTCGTTGCCTGTCTGGATGTCGGTGTCTGTCAGTCTGTCTGTTCGTCGGTGTCTGTCTGTCCGCGTGTGTCTGTCTGTCTGCTTGTCCGTCGGGGTCTGTCTGTCTGCCTGTCCGTCGTTGCCTTTCTGTCCGTCGGTGTCTGTTTGTCTGTCTCTCCGTCGGTGTCTGTCTGTCTGTCTGTTCGTCGGTGTCTGTCTTTCCGTCGGTGTCTGTCTGTCTGCCTGTCCAACGATGTCTTTCTGTCTGCCTGTCCGTCGGTGTCTGTCTGTCTGCCTGTCCAACGGTGTCTGTCTGTCCGTCGGTGTCTATCTGTCAGGCTGTCCGTCGGTGTCTGTTTGTCTGGCTGTCTGTCCGTGTCTGCCTGTCGCCGTTGCCTGTCTGTCTGCCTGTTCGTCGGTGTCTGTCTGGATGTCGGTGTCTGTCAGTCTGTCTGTTCGTCGGTGTCTGTCTGTCCGCCTGTGTCTGTCTGTCTGCCTGTCCGTCGGGGTCTGTCTGTCTGCCTGTCCGTCGTTGCCTTTCTGTCCGTCGGTGTCTGTTTGTCTGTCTCTCCGTCGGTGTCTGTCTGTCTGTCTGTCCGTCGGTGTCTGTCTGTCCGTTGCTGTCTGTTTGTCTGTCTGTCCGTCGGTGTCTGTCTGTCTGTCTGTTCGCGGGGTCTGTCTGTCTGCCTGTCCGTCGGTGTCTGTCTGTCCGTCGGTGTTTGTCT
>CASCKD010000065.1:1680000-1682500 GCA_949152435.1 Gastracanthus pulcherrimus
TCTGTCTGCCTGTCCAACGGTGTCTGTCTGTCCGTCGGTGTCAGTCTGTCTGTCTGTCCGTCGGTGTCAGTCTGTCTGTCTGTCCGTCGGTGTCTGTCTGTCTATCTGCCTGTCCGTCGGTGTCTGTTTGTCTGTGTATTCGTCGGTGTCTGTCTGTCCGTCGGTGTCTGTTTGTCTGTCTGTCCGTCTGTGTCTGTCTGTCTGCCTGTCCAACGGTGTCTGTCTGTCCGTCGGTGTCGGTCTGTCTGTCTGTCCGTCGCTGTCTGTCTGTCTGTCTGCCTGTCCGTCGGTGTCGGTATCTGCCTGTCTGTCTGTCGGTGTCTGCCTGTCCATCGGTGTCTGTCTGTCTACCAGTCCGTCGGTGTCAGTCCGTCTGCCTGTCCATCGGTGTCTGTCTGTCTGCCTGTCAGTAGGGGACTGTCTGTCTGCCTGTCCGTCGGTGCCTGTCTGTTGGTCGGTGTCTGTTTGTCTGACTGTCTGTCCGTGTCTGCCTGTCCGTCGTTGCCTGTTTGTCCGTCGGTGTCTGTTTGTCCGTCGCTGTCTGTCTGTCCGTCGGTGTATGTATTTCTGTCGGTGTCTATCTGTCTGCCTGACCGTCGGCGTCTGTCTGTCTGTCGGTGTCTGTCTGTGTGTCTGTTCGTTGGTGTCTGTCTGTCTGCCTGTCCATTGGTGTCTGTCTGTCTGCCTGTCAATCGGGGACTGCCTGTCTGCCTGTCCAACGGTGTCTGTCTATTTGTCTGTCCGTCGGGGTCTGTCTGTCTGCCTGTCCGTCGGTGCCTGTCTGTCCGACGGTGTCTGTTTGTTTGCCTCTCCGTCCATGTCTGTCTGTCTGTCTGTTCGTCGGTGTCAGTCTGTCCGTCAGTGTCTGTCTGTCCGCTTGTCCGTCGGTGTCTCTCTGTCTGCCTGTCCAACGGTGTCTTTCTGTCTGCCTCTCCGTCGGTATCTTTCTGTCTGCCTGTCCATCGGTGTCTGTCTGTCTGTCTGTTCGTCGGTGTCTGTCTGTCTGTCGGCGTCTGTCTGTGTGTCTGTTCGTCGGTGTCTGTCTGTCTGCCTGTCCGTCGGTGTCTTTCTGTCTGCCTGTCCGTCGGTGTCTGTCTGTCCGTCGGTGTCTGCTTGTCTGTCTGTCCGTCGGTGTCTGTCTGTCTGTTTGTCCTTCGGTGTCTGTTTGTCTGCCTGACCGTCGGCGTCTGTCTGTTTGTTCGTGGTGTCTGTCTGTCCGCCGGTGTCCGTCTGTCTGCCTGTCCGTCGATGGCTGTTTGTCCGTCGGTGCCTGTTTGTCTGTCTCTCCGTCGGTGTCTGTCTGCCTGTCTGTTCGTCGGTGTCTGTCTGTCCGTCGGTGTCTGTCTGTCTGCTTGTCCGTCGGAGTCTATCTGTTTGCCTGTCCAACGGTGTCTTTCTGTCTGCCTGTCCGTCGGTGTTTGTCTGTCCGTCGTTGGCTGTCTGTCCGTCGGTGTATATCTGTCTGGCTGTCCGTCGGTGTCTGTTTGTCTGGCTGTCTGTCAGGGTCTGCCTGTCCGTCGGTGTCTGTCTGTCTGTCTGTTCGTCGGTGTCTGTCTGTCCGTCGGTGTCTGTCTGTCTGCCAGTCCAACGGTGTCTGTCTGTCCCTCGGTGTCTATCTGCCAGGCTGTCCGTCGGTGTCTCTTTGTCTGGCTGTCTGTCCGTGTCTGCCTGTCCGTCGTTGCCTGTCTGGATGTCGGTGTCTGTCAGTCTGTCTGTTCGTCGGTGTCTGTCTGTCCGCCTGTGTCTGTCTGTCTGCCTGTCCGTCGGGGTCTGTCTGTCTGCCTGACCGTCGTTGCCTTCCTGTCCGTCGGTGTCTGTTTGTCTGTCTCTCCGTCGGTGTCTGTCTGTCTGTCTGTTCGTCGGTGTCTGTCTTTCCGTCGGTGTCTGTCTGTCTGCCTGTCCAACGATGTCTTTCTGTCTGCCTGTCCGTCGGTGTCTGTCTGTCTGCCTGTCCAAAGGTATCTGTCTGTCCGTCGGTGTCTATCTGTCAGTCTGTCCGTCGGTGTCTGTTTGTCTGGCTGTCTGTCCGTGTCTGCCTGTCGCCGTTGCCTGTCTCTCTGCCTGTTCGTCGGTGTCTGTCTGGATGTCGGTGTCTGTCAGTCTGTCTGTTCGTCGGTGTCTGTCTGTCCGCCTGTGTCTGTCTGTCTGCCTGTCCGTCGGGGTCTGTCTGTCTGCCTGTCCGTCGTTGCCTTTCTGTCCGTCGGTGTCTGTTTGTCTGTCTCTCCGTCGGTGTCTGTCTGTCTGTCTGTCCGTCGGTGTCTGTCTGTCCGTTGGTGTCTGTTTGTCTGTCTGTCCGTCGGTGTCTGTCTGTCTGTCTGTTCGCGGGGTCTGTCTGTCTGACTGTCCGTCGTTGCCTGTCTGTCCGTCGGTGTCTGTCTGTTCTTTGGTGTCTGTTTGTCTGTCTGTCCGTCGGTGTCTGTCTGTCTGTCTGATCGCGGGGTCTGTCTGTCTGCCTGTCCGTCGGTGTCTGTCTGTCCGTCGGTGTTTGTCTGTCAGTCGT
>CASCKD010000065.1:1687500-1990000 GCA_949152435.1 Gastracanthus pulcherrimus
CTGTCTGTTCGTCGGTGTCTGTCTGTCCGTGGGTGTCTGTTTGTCTGTCTGTCCGTCGGTGTCTGTCTGTCTGCCTGTCCAACGGTGTCTGTCTGTCCGTCGGTGTCGGTCTGTCTGTCTGTCCATCGCTGTCTGTCTGTCTGTCTGCCTGTCCGTCGGTGTCGGTATCTGCCTGTCTGTCTGTCGGTGTCTGCCTGTCTATCGGTGTCTGTCTGTCTGTCTGTCTGTCGGTGTCTGTCTGTCTGCCTGTCCAACGGTGTCTGCCTGTCCGTCGGTGCCTGTCTGTCCGTCTGCCTGTCCGTCGGTGTCGGTATCTGCCTGTACGTCGGTGTCTGTCTCTCTGTCTGTCTGTCCATCGGTGTATGTCTGTCTGCCTGTCCAACGGTGTCTGTCTGTCCGTCGGTGTCTGTCTGTCTACCTGTCCGTCGGTGTCTGTCTGTCTAACCTGTCCATCGGTGTCTGTCTGTCCGTCGGTAGTCTGTTTGTCTGTTTCTCCGTCGGTGTCTGTCTGTCTGCCTGTCAGTCGGGGACTGTCTGTCTGCCTGTCCGTCGGTGCCTGTCTGTCCGTCGGTGTCTGTTTGTCTGTCTGTCCGTCGGTGTCTGTCTGTCTGTCTGTTCGACGATGTCTGTCTGTCTGCCTGTCCGTCGGTGACTGTCTGTCCGTCGGTGTCTGTCTGTCAGTCGGTGTCTGACTGCCCGTCAGTGTCTGTCTGTCCATCGGTGTCTGTCTGTCTGTCTGCCTGTCCGTCGGTGTCGGTATCTGCCTGTCTGCCTGTCAGTCGGTGTCGGTATCTGTCTGTCTGTCTGTTCGTCGGTGTCTATCTGCCTGTCCGTCGGTGTCTGTCTGTCCGTTGGTGTCTGTCTGTCAGTAGGTGTCTGACTGCCCGTCGGAGTCTGTATGTACGTCGGAGTCTATCTGTCCATCTGTCTGTCCGTCGGTGTCTGTCTGCCTGTCTGCCTGTCCGTCGGTGTCGGTATCTGCCTGTACGTCGGTGTCTGTCTCTCTGTCTGTCTGTCCATCGGTGTATGTCTGTCTGCCTGTCCAACGGTGTCTGTCTGTCCGTCGGTGTCTGTCTGTCTACCTGTCCGTCGGTGTCTGTCTGTCTAACCTGTCCATCGGTGTCTGTCTGTCCGTCGGTGTCTGTTTGTCTGTTTCTCCGTCGGTGTCTGTCTGTCTGCCTATCAGTCGGGGACTGTCTGTCTGCCTGTCCGTCGGTGCCTGTCTGTCCGTCGGTGTCTGTTTGTCTGTCTGTCCGTCGGTGTCTGTCTGTCTGTCTGTTCGACGATGTCTGTCTGTCTGCCTGTCCGTCGGTGACTGTCTGTCCGTCGGTGTCTGTCTGTCAGTCGGTGTCTGCCTATCCGTCGGTGCCTGTCTGTCCGTCGGTGTCCGTTTGTCTGTCTCTCCGTAGGTGTCTGTTTGTCTGTCTGTTCGTCGGTGTCTGTCTGCCTGTCCGTCGGTGTCTGTCTGTCCGTTGGTGTCTGTCTGTCAGTCGGTGTCTGACTGCCCGTCGGAGTCTGTCTGTACGTCGGTGTCTACCTGTCCATCTGTCTGTCCGTCGGTGTCTGTCTGTCTGTTCGTCGGTGTCCGTCTGTCTGTCGGTGTCTGTCTGTCTGCCTGTCCGTCGGTGTCTGTCTGTCTGCCTGTACGACGGTGTCTTTCTGTCTGCCTGTCCGTCGGTGACTGTCTGTATACCTGTCCAACGGTGTCTGTCTGTCCGTCGGTGTCTATCTGTCAGGCTGTCATACGGTGTCTGTCTGTCTGGCTGTCTGTCCGGGTCTGCCTGTCCGTCGTTGCCTGTCTGTCCTTCGGTGTCTGTCAGTCTGTCTATTCGTCGGTGTATGTCTGTCGGCTGGTGTCTGTGCGTCTTCCTGTCCGTCGGGGTCTGTCTGTCTGCCTGTCCGTCGGTGCCTGTCTGTCCGTCGGTGTCAGTCTGTATGTCGGTGTCTGTCTGTTTGTCTGTCCGTCGGGGTCTGTCTGTCTGCCTGTCCACCGGTGCCTGCCTGTCAATAGGGGACTGTCTGTCAGCCTGTCCGTCGGTGTCGGTATCTGCCTGTCTGTCTGTCGGTGTCTGCCTGTCCATCGGTGTCTGTCTGTCTGCCAGTCCGTCGGTGTCAGTCTGTCTGCCTGTCCAACGGTGTCTGTCTGTCCGTCGGTGTCTGTTAGTCTGTCTGTCCATCTGTGTCTGTCTGTCTGTCTGTTCGACGATGTCTGTCTGTCTGTCTGTCTGTCGGTGTCTGTCTGTCTGCCTGACCGTAGGCCTCTGTCTGTCTGTTCGTCGGTGTCTGTCTGTCCGCCGGTGTCTGTCTGTCTGTCTGTTTATCGGTGTCTGCCTGTCTGTCGGTGTCTGTCTGTCCGTCGGTGTCTGTTTGTCTGTCTGTCCGTCGGTGTATGTCTGTCTGTCAGTGTCTGTCTGTCTGCCTGTCCTTCGGGGTCTGTCTGTCTGCCTGTCCGTCGGTGCCTGTCTGTCCGTCGTGTGTCTGTTTGTCTGTCCGTCCGTCGGTGTCTGACTCTCTGCCTGTCCGTCGGTGTCGGTATCTCCCTGTCTGTCTGTCGGTGTCTGCCTGTCCATTGGTGTCTGTCTGTCTTCCTGAATGTCGGCGTCTGTCAGTCTGATCGTCGGTGTCTGTCTGTCTGCCTGTCCGTCCGTGCCTGTCTGTCCGTTGGTGTCTGATTGTCTGTCTGTCCGTCGGTGTCTGTGTGTCTGCCTGTCCAACGGTGTCTGTCTGTCCGTCGGTGTCTGACTGTCTGCCTGTCCGTCGGTGTCTGTCTGTCTGTCCGTCCGTCGGTGTCTGTCTGTCTGTCCGTCCATCGGTGTCTGTCTGCCTGTCCGTCGGTGTCGGTATCTCCCTGTCTGTCTGTCGGTGTCTGCCTGTCCATTGGTGTCTGTCTGTCTGCCTGTCCGTCGGTGTCGGTCTGTCTGCCTGTCCGTCGGTGTCGGTCTGTCTGCCTGTCTAACGGTGTCTGTCTGTCCGTCGGTGTCTATCTGTCTGACTGTCCGTCGGTGTCTGTTTGTCTGGCTGTCTGTCCGTGTCTGCCTGTCCGTCGTTGCCTGTCTGTCCGTCGGCGTCTGTCAGTCTGTCTGTCCGTCGGTGTCTGTCTGTCCGTCGATGTCTAACAGTCTGCCTGACCGTCGGCGTCTATCTGTCTGGCTGACCGTCGGCGTCTGTCTGTCTGTCCGTCGCTGTCTGTCTGTACGTCGGGATCTGTCTGTCTGCTCTGTCCGTCAGTGCCTGCCCGTCCGTCGGTGTCTGTTTGTCTGTCTGTCCAACGGTGTCTGTCTCTCCGTCGGTGTCTATCTGTCTGCCTGACCGTCGGCATCTGTCTGCCTCTCCGTCGGTGCCTGTCTGTCCGTCGGTGTCTGTTTGTCTGTCTGTCCGTCGGTGTCTGTCTGTCTGCCTGTCCAACGGTGTCTGTCTGTCTGCCTGTCCGTCGATGTCTGTCTGTCTGCCGGTCCAACGGTGTCTGTCAGTCCGTCGGTGTCTATCTGTCTGCCTGACCGTCGGCGTCTGTCTGTCTGTCGGTGTCTGTCTGTGTGTCCGTTCGTCGGTGTCTGTCTGTCCGTCGGCGTCTGTCTGTTTGCCTCTCCGTCGGTGCCTGCCTGTTCGTTGGTGTCTGCCTGTCCAACGGTGTCTGTCTGTTCGTCGGTGTCTATCTGTCTGACTGACCGTCGGCGTCTGTCTGTCTGTCTGTCGGTGTCTGTCTGTGTGTCTCTTCGTCGGTGTCTGTCTGTCTGCCTGTCCGTCGGTGTCTGTCTGTCTGCCTGTCAGTCGGGGACTGTCTGTCTGGCTGTCGGTCGGTGCCTGTCTGTCCGTCGGTGTCTGTTTGTCTGGCTGTCTGTCAGGGTGTGCCTATCCGTCGTTGTCTGTCTGTCTGTCCGTGTCTGTCTGTGTGTCTGTCTGTCCGTCGGTGTATGTATTTCCGTCGGTGTCTATCTGTCTGCCTGACCGTCGGGGTCTGTCTGTCTGTCCTTGTCTGTGTCTGTATCTGTTCGTTGGTGTCTAACTGTCTGCCTGTCCGTCGGTGTCTGTCTGTCTGACTGTCCGTCGGTGTCTGTCTGTATGCCTGTCCAACGGTGCCTGTCTGTCCGTCGGTGACTGTCTGTCTATCTGTCTGTCGGTGTCTGTCTTTCGGTGTGTTGGTCTGTGTCTGTCTTTCTATCTGTCTGTCTGTCTGCCTGTCCCTCGGTGTCTGTCTGTCTGTCTGTCTGGCTGTCTGCCTGTCCAACGGTGTCTGTCTGTCCGTCGGTGTCTATATGTCAGGCTGTTCGTCGGTGTCTGTTTGTCTGGCTGTCTGTCCGTTTCTGCCTGTCCGTCGTTGCCTGTCTGTCCGTCGGTGTCTGTCTGTCTGCCTGAACATCCACGTCTGTCTGTCTGTCGGTGTCGGTATGTGCCTATCTGTCTGTCGGTGTCTGCCTGTCCATCGGTGTCTGTCTGTCTGCCAGTCCGTCGGTGTCAGTCTATTTGCTTGTCCATCAAGTCTGTCTGTCAGTCGGTGTCTGACTGCCCGTCGGTGTCTGTCGGTCGGTGTCTGTTGGTCGGTGTCTGTCTGTCTGTCTGCCTGCCCGTCGGTGTCGGTATGTGCCTGTCTGTCTGTCGGTGTCTGCTAGTCCGTCGGTGTCAGTCTGTCTGCTTGTCCATCGGTGTCTGTTTGTCTTTCTCTCCGTCGGTGTCTGTCTGTTCGTCGGTGTCTGTCTGTCCGTCGGTGTCTGTCTGTCCGTCGGTGACTATCTGTCCGTCTGTCCGTCTGTCGGTGTCTGTCTGTCCGTCTGCCTGTCCGTCGGTGTCTGTCTGTCTGCATGTCCAACGGTATCTGTCCGTCCGTTGGTGTCTATCTGTCTGCCTGAACGTCAGCGTCTGTCTGTTTGTTCCTCGGTGTCTGACTGCCCGTCGGTGTCTGTCGGTCGGTGTCTGTCGGTCGGTGTCTGCCGGTCGGTGTCTGTCTGTCTGTCTGCCTGTCCGTCGGTGTCGGTATGTGCCTGTCTGTCTGTCGGTGTCTGCTAGTCCGTCGGTGTCAGTCTGTCTGCTTGTCCATCGGTGTCTGTCTGTCCGTCGGTGTCTGTTTGTCTTTCTCTCCGTCGGTGTCTGTCTGTTCGTCGGTGTCTGTCTGTCCGTTGGTGTCTGTCTGTCCGTCGGTGACTATATGTCCGTCTGTCCGTCCGTCGGTGCCTGTCTGTCTGTCTGCCTTTGCGTCGGTGTCGGTATGTGCCTGTCTGTCTGTCGGTGTCTGCCTGTCCATCGGTGTCTGTCTGTCTGCCAGTCCGTCGGTGTCAGTCTGTCTGCTTGTCCATCGGTGTCTGTCTGTCCGTCGGTGTCTGTTTGTCTGTCTTTCCGTCGGTGTCTGTCTGTCTGTCTGTTCGACATTGTCTGTCTGTCTGCCTGTCCGTCTGTGTCTGCCTGTCCGTCTGTGTCTGTCTGTCCGTCGGTGTCTGTCTGTCAGTCGGTGTCTGACTGCCCGTCGGTGTCTGTCCGTCGGTGTCTGTCTGTCTGTCTGCCTGTCCGTCGGTGTCAGTCTGTCTGCTTGTCCATCGGTGTCTGTCTGTCCGTCGGTGTCTGTTTGTATGTCTTTCCGTCGGTGTCTGTCTGTCTGTCTGTTCGACATTGTCTGTCTGTCTGCCTGTCCGTCTGTGTCTGTCTGTCCGTCGGTGTCTGTCTGTCAGTCGGTGTCTGACTGCCCGTCGGTGTCTGTCCGTCTGTGTCTGTCTGTCTGTCTGCCTGTCCGTCGGTGTCGGTATGTGCCTGTCTGTCTGTCGGTGTCTGCCTGTCCATCGGTGTCTGTCTGTCTGCCAGTCCGTCGGTGTCAGTCTATTTGCTCGTCCATCAAGTCTGTCTGTCCGTCGGTGTCTGTTTGTCTGTCTGTTCGTCGGTGTCTGTCTGTCAGTCGGTGTCTGACTGCCCGTCGGTGTCTGTCGGTCGGTGTCTGTCGGTCGGTGTCTGTCTGTCTGTCTGCCTGTCCGTCGGTGTCGGTATGTGCGTGTCTGTCTGTCGGTGTCTGCCTGTCCATCGGTGTCTGTCTGTCTGCCTGTCCGTCGGTGTCCGTCTGTCTGCCTGTCCAACGGTGTCTGTCTGTCTGCCTGTCCAACGGTGTCTGTCTGTCCGTCGGTGTCTATCTGTCTGACTGTCCGTCGGAGTCTGTCTGTCCGTCTGTATCTGTCTGTCCGTCGGTGACTATCTGTCCGTCTGTCTGTCCGTCGGTGTCTGTCTGTCTGTCTGTCTCTCCATCGGTGTCTGTCTGACTGCATGTCCAATGGTGTCTGTCTGTCCGTCGGTGTTTATCTGTCTGCCTGACCGTCGGCGTCTGTCTGTCTGTTCGTCGGTGTCTGTCTGTCCGCCGGTGTCTGTCTGTCTGCCTGTTCGTCGGCATCTGTATGTCTGCCTGTCCGTCGGTGCCTGTCTGTCTGTCAGTGTCTGTCTGTCTGCCTGTCCGTCGGTGTCTGTCTGTCCGTCTGTGTCTGTCTGTCCGTCGGTGTCTGTCTGTCAGTCGGTGTCTGACTGCCCGTCGGTGTCTGTCCGTCGGTGTCTGTCTGTCTGTCTGCCTGTCCGTCGGTGTCAGTCTGTCTGCTTGTCCATCGGTGTCTGTCTGTCCGTCGGTGTCTGTTTGTATGTCTTTCCGTCGGTGTCTGTCTGTCTGTCTGTTCGACATTGTCTGTCTGTCTGCCTGTCCGTCTGTGTCTGTCTGTCCGTCGGTGTCTGTCTGTCAGTCGGTGTCTGACTGCCCGTCGGTGTCTGTCCGTCTGTGTCTGTCTGTCTGTCTGCCTGTCCGTCGGTGTCGGTATGTGCCTGTCTGTCTGTCGGTGTCTGCCTGTCCATCGGTGTCTGTCTGTCTGCCAGTCCGTCGGTGTCAGTCTATTTGCTCGTCCATCAAGTCTGTCTGTCCGTCGGTGTCTGTTTGTCTGTCTGTTCGTCGGTGTCTGTCTGTCAGTCGGTGTCTGACTGCCCGTCGGTGTCTGTCGGTCGGTGTCTGTCGGTCGGTGTCTGTCTGTCTGTCTGCCTGTCCGTCGGTGTCGGTATGTGCGTGTCTGTCTGTCGGTGTCTGCCTGTCCATCGGTGTCTGTCTGTCTGCCTGTCCGTCGGTGTCCGTCTGTCTGCCTGTCCAACGGTGTCTGTCTGTCTGCCTGTCCAACGGTGTCTGTCTGTCCGTCGGTGTCTATCTGTCTGACTGTCCGTCGGAGTCTGTCTGTCCGTCTGTATCTGTCTGTCCGTCGGTGACTATCTGTCCGTCTGTCTGTCCGTCGGTGTCTGTCTGTCTGTCTGTCTCTCCATCGGTGTCTGTCTGACTGCATGTCCAATGGTGTCTGTCTGTCCGTCGGTGTTTATCTGTCTGCCTGACCGTCGGCGTCTGTCTGTCTGTTCGTCGGTGTCTGTCTGTCCGCCGGTGTCTGTCTGTCTGCCTGTTCGTCGGCATCTGTATGTCTGCCTGTCCGTCGGTGCCTGTCTGTCTGTCAGTGTCTGTCTGTCTGCCTGTCCGTCGGTGTCTGTCTGTCCGTCGGTGCCTGTCTGTCCGTCGGAGTCTGTTTGTCTATCTCTCCTTCGGCGTCTGTCTGTCTGCCTGTCCAACGGTGTCTGCCTGTCCGTCGGTGTCAGTTTGTCTGGCTGTCCGTCGGTGTCTGTTTGTCTGTCTGTCTGTCCGTCGGTGTGTGTTTGTCTGTCTGTCCGTCGGTGTCTGTCTGTCTGCCTGTCCAACGGTGTCTGTCTGTCCGTCGGTGTCTATCTGTCAGGCTGTCCGTCGGTGTCTGTCTGTCCGTCGGTGTCTGTTTCTCGGTCTCTCTGTCGGTGTCTGTCTGTCTGTCTATTCGTCGGTGTCTGTCTGTCCGCCGGTGTCTGTCTATCTGTCTGTACGTCGGTGTCTGTCTGTCTGCCTGTCCGTCGGCGTCTGTCTGTCTGCCTGTCCGTCGATGTCTGTCTGTCAGTCGGTGTCTGACTGCCCTTCGGTGTCTGTCGGTCGGTGTCTGTCCGTCGGTGTCTGTCTGTCTGTCTGCCTGTCCGGCGGTGTCGGTATGTGCGTGTCTGTCTGTCGGTGTCTGCCTGTCCATCGGTGTCTGTCTGTCTACCAGTCCGTCGGTGTCAGTCTATTTGATCGTCCATCAAGTCTGTCTGTCCGTCGGTGTCTGTTTGTCTGTCTGTTCGTCGGTGTCTGTCTGTCAGTCGGTGTCTGACTGCCCGTCGGTGTCTGTCGGTCGGTGTCTGTCGGTCGGTGTCTGTCGGTCGGTGTCTGCCTGTCTGTCTGCCTGTCCGTCGGTGTCGGTATGTGCCTGTCTGTCTGTCGGTGTCTGCTAGTCCGTCGGTGTCAGTCTGTATGCTTGTCCATCGGTGTCTGTCTGTCCGTCGGTGTCTGTTCGTCTTTCTTTCCGTCAGTGTCTGCCTGTTCGTCGGTGTCTGTCTGTCCGTCGGTGTCTGTCTGTCCGTCGGTGACTATCTGTCCGTCTGTCCGTCCGTCGGTGTCTGTCTGTCTGTCTGCCTGTCCGTCGGTGTCTGTCTGTCCGTCGGTGACTATCTGTCCGTCTGTCCGTCCGTCGGTGTCTGTCTGCCTGTCCGTCGGTGTCTGTCTGTCTGCATGTCCAACGGTGTCTGTCCGTCCGTCGGTGTCTATCTGTCTGCCTGAACGTCAGCGTCTGTCTGTTTGTTCGTCGGTGTCTGTCTGTCAGCCGGTGTCTGTCTGTCTGTCTATCCGTCGGTATCTGTTTGTCCGTTGGTGTCTGTCTGTCCGTCGGTGACTATCTGTCCGTCCGACTGTCCGTCGGTGTCTGCCTGTCCGTCGGTGTCTGTCTGTCCGTCGGTGCCTGTCTGTCCGTCGGAGTCTGTTTGTCTATCTCTCCTTCGGCGTCTGTCTGTCTGCCTGTCCAACGGTGTCTGCCTGTCCGTCGGTGTCAGTTTGTCTGGCTGTCCGTCGGTGTCTGTTTGTCTGTCTGTCTGTCCGTCGGTGTGTGTTTGTCTGTCTGTCCGTCGGTGTCTGTCTGTCTGCCTGTCCAACGGTGTCTGTCTGTCCGTCGGTGTCTATCTGTCAGGCTGTCCGTCGGTGTCTGTCTGTCCGTCGGTGTCTGTTTCTCGGTCTCTCTGTCGGTGTCTGTCTGTCTGTCTATTCGTCGGTGTCTGTCTGTCCGCCGGTGTCTGTCTATCTGTCTGTACGTCGGTGTCTGTCTGTCTGCCTGTCCGTCGGCGTCTGTCTGTCTGCCTGTCCGTCGATGTCTGTCTGTCAGTCGGTGTCTGACTGCCCTTCGGTGTCTGTCGGTCGGTGTCTGTCCGTCGGTGTCTGTCTGTCTGTCTGCCTGTCCGGCGGTGTCGGTATGTGCGTGTCTGTCTGTCGGTGTCTGCCTGTCCATCGGTGTCTGTCTGTCTACCAGTCCGTCGGTGTCAGTCTATTTGATCGTCCATCAAGTCTGTCTGTCCGTCGGTGTCTGTTTGTCTGTCTGTTCGTCGGTGTCTGTCTGTCAGTCGGTGTCTGACTGCCCGTCGGTGTCTGTCGGTCGGTGTCTGTCGGTCGGTGTCTGTCGGTCGGTGTCTGCCTGTCTGTCTGCCTGTCCGTCGGTGTCGGTATGTGCCTGTCTGTCTGTCGGTGTCTGCTAGTCCGTCGGTGTCAGTCTGTATGCTTGTCCATCGGTGTCTGTCTGTCCGTCGGTGTCTGTTCGTCTTTCTTTCCGTCAGTGTCTGCCTGTTCGTCGGTGTCTGTCTGTCCGTCGGTGTCTGTCTGTCCGTCGGTGACTATCTGTCCGTCTGTCCGTCCGTCGGTGTCTGTCTGTCTGTCTGCCTGTCCGTCGGTGTCTGTCTGTCCGTCGGTGACTATCTGTCCGTCTGTCCGTCCGTCGGTGTCTGTCTGTCTGTCTGCCTGTCCGTCGGTGTCTGTCTGTCTGCATGTCCAACGGTGTCTGTCCGTCCGTCGGTGTCTATCTGTCTGCCTGAACGTCAGCGTCTGTCTGTTTGTTCGTCGGTGTCTGTCTGTCAGCCGGTGTCTGTCTGTCTGTCTATCCGTCGGTATCTGTTTGTCCGTTGGTGTCTGTCTGTCCGTCGGTGACTATCTGTCCGTCCGACTGTCCGTCGGTGTCTGCCTGTCCATCGGTGTCTGTCTGTCCGTCGGTGTCTGTTTGTCTGTCTGTCGCTGTCTGCCTGTCCGTGTGGTTGTCGGTGCCTGTCTCTCGGTCTGTCTGTCCGTCGGTGTCTGTCAGTCTGCCTGAACATCCGCGTCTGTCTGTCTGTCGGTGTCTGTTTGCCTGCCTGTTCAACGGTGTCTGTATGTCCCTCGGTGTCTATCTGTCACGCTGCCAGTCGGTGTCTGTTTGTCTGTCTGCCTGTCCGTCGGTGCCTGTCTCTCCGTCGGTGTCTGTTTGTCTGTCTCTCCGTCGGTGTCTGTCTGTCTGCCTGTCCAACGGTGTCTGTCTGTCCGTCGGTGTCTATCTGTCAGGCTGTCCGTCGGTGTCTGTTTCTCGGTCTCTCTGTCGGTGTCTGTCTGTCTGTCTATTCGTCGGTGTCTGTCTGTCCGCCGGTGTCTGTCTATCTGTCTGTCCGTCGGGGTCTGTCTGTCTGCCTATCCGTCGGTGCCTGTCTGTCCGTCGGTGTCTGTTTGTCTGTCTCTCCGTAGGTGTCTGTCTGTCTGTCTGTTCGTCGGTGTCTGTCTGCCTATCCGTCGGTGCCTGTCTGTCCGTCGGTGTCTGTTTGTCTGTCTGTCCGTCGGTGTCTGTCTGTCTGCCTGTACGTCGGTGTCTGTCTGTCTGCCTGTACGTCGGTGTCTGCCTGTACGTCGGTGTCTGTCTGTCTGACTGTCCGTCGGCGTCTGCCTGTCTGCCTGTCCAACGGTGTCTGTCTGTCCGTCGGTGTCAGTCTGTCTGGCTGTCCGTCGGTGTCTGTTTGTCTGTCTGTCTGTCCGTCGGTGTGTGTTTGTCTGCCTGTCCGTCGGTGTCTGTCTGTCTATCCTGTCCATCGGTGTCTGTCTGTCCGTCGGTGTCTGTTTGTCTGTTTTCCGTCGGTGTATGTATTTCCGTCGGTGTATATCTGTCTGCCTGACCGCCGGGGTCTGTCTGTCTGTCTGTCGGTGTCTGTCTGTGTGTCTGTTAGTCGGTGTCTGTCTGTCTGCCTGTCCGTCGGTGTCTGTCTGTCTAACCTGACCATCGGTGTCTGTTTCTCCGTCGGTGACTGTCTGTCTGCCTGTCAGTCGGGGACTCTCTGTCTGCCTGTCCGTCGGTGCCTGTCTGTCCATCAGTGTCTGTTTGTCTGTCTGTCCGTCAGTGTCCGTCTGTCTGTCTGTTCGACGGTGTCTGTCTGTCTGCCCGTCCGTCGGTGACTGTCCGTCCGTCGGTGTCTGTCAGTCTGACTGTTCGTCGGTGTCTGCCTGTCCGTCGGTGTCTGTCTGTTTATCTGTCCTTCGGGGTCTGTCTGTCTGCCTGTCCGTCGGTGCCTGTCTGTCCGTCGGTGTCTGTTTGTCTGTCTGTCCGTCGGTGTCTGTCTGGCTGTCAGTGTCTGTCTGTCTGTCTGTCAGTGTCTGTCTGTCTGCCTGTCCGTCGGTGTCTGTTTGTCTTGCTGTCTGTCCGTGTCTGCCTGTCCGTCGTTGTCTGTCTGTCCTTCGGTGTCTGTATGTCTGGCTGTCCGTCGGTGTCTGTCTGTCTGCCTGTCCGTCAGTGTCCGTCTGTATGCCTGTCCAACAGTGTCTGTCTGTCTGCCTGTTCGTCGGTGTCTGTCTGTCTGCCGGTCCAACGGTGTCTGTCTGTCCGTCGGTGTCTGTCTGTCTGTCTGCCTGTCCGTCGGTGTCTGTCAGTCTGCCTGAACATCCGCGTCTGTCTGTCTGTCGGTGTCTGTTTGCCTGCCTGTTCAACGGTGTCTGTCTGTCCCTCGGTGTCTATCTGTCAGGCTGCCAGTCGGTGTCTGTTTGTCTGGCTGTCTGTCCGGGTCTGCCTGTCCGACGTTGCCTGTCTGTCGGCTGGTGTCTGTGTGTCTTCCTGTCCGTCGGGGTCTGTCTGTCTGCCTGTCCGTCGGTGCCTGTCTGTCCGTCGGTGTCTGATTGTATGTCTCTCCGTCGGTGTCTGTCTGTCTGTTCGTCGGTGTCTGTCTGTCCGTCGGTGTCTGTCTGTCTGCCTGTCCGTCGTTGCCTGTCTGTCAGTCGGTGTCTGTTTCTCTGTCTGTCCGTCGGTGTCTGTCTGTCTATCTGTCCGACGGTGTCTGTCTGTCTGCCTGTCCGTCGGTGTCTGTCTGTCAGTCGGTGTCTGACTGCCCGTCGGTGTCTGTCTGTGCGTCGGTGTCGGTATCTGCCTGTCCATCGGTGTCTGTCTGTCTGTCGGTGTCTGTTGGTCTGTCTCTCCATCGGTGTCTGTCTGTCCTTCGGTGTCTATCTGTCTGCCTGACCGTCGGCCTCTGTCTGTCTGTCCGTCGGTGTCTGTCTGTCAGTCGGTGTCTGCCTGTCCATCGGTGTCTGTCTGTCTGCCAGTCCGTCGGTGTCCGTCTATTTGCTCGTCTATCAAGTCTGTCTGTCCGTCGGTGTCTGTTAGTCTGTCTCTTCGTCGGGGTCTGTCTGTCAGTCGGTGTCTGACTGCCCGTCGGTGTCTGTCCGTGGGTGTCTGTCTGTCTGTCTGCCTGTCCGTCGGTGTCGGTATGTGCCTGTCTGTCTGTCGGTGTCTGCCTGTCCATCGGTGTCTGTCTGTCTGCCAGTCCGTCGGTGTCAGTCTATTTGCTCGTCCATCAAGTCTGTCTGTCCGTCGGTGTCTGTTTGTCTGTCTGTTCGTCGGTGTCTGTCTGTCAGTCGGTGTCTGACTGCCCGTCGGTGTCTGTCCGTCGGTGTCTGTCTGTCTGTCTGCCTGTCCGTCGGTTTCCGTATGTGCCTGTCTGTCTGTCGGTGTCTGCCTGTCCATCGGTGTCTGTCTGTCTGCCAGTCCGTCGGTGTCAGTCTATTTGCTCGTCCATCGAGTCTGTCTGTCCGTCGGTGTCTGTTTGTCTGTCTGTTCGTCGGTGTCGTCTGTCAGTCGGTGTCTGACTGCCCGTCGGTGTCTGTCGGTCGGTGTCTGTCGGTCGGTGTCTGTTTGTCTATCTCTCCGTCGGTGTCTGTCTGTTCGTCGGTGTCTGTCTGTCCGTCGGTGTCTGTCTGTCCGTCGGTGACTATCTGTCCGTCTGTCCGTCCGTCGGTGTCTGTCTGTCTGTCTGCCTGTCCGTCGTTGTCTGTCTGTCTGTCTGTTCGTCGGTGTCTGCCTGTCCAACGGTGTCTTACTGTCTGCCTGTCCAACGGTGTCTTACTGTCTGTCTGTTCGTCGGTGTCTGTCTGTCTGTCGGTGTTTGTCTATCTGCCTGTCCAACGGTTTCTTTCTGTCTGCCTGTCCGTCGGTGTCTGCCTGCCTGCCTGTCCAACGGTGTCTGTCTGACCGTCGGTGTCTATCTGTCTAGGTGTCTGTCGGTGTCTGCCTGTCCATCGGTGTCTGTCTGTCTGCCAGTCCGTCGGTGTCAGTCTGTCTGCCTGTCCGTCGGTGTCTGTCTGTCTGCATGTCGGTGTATGTCTGTGTGTCTGTTCGTCGGTGTCTGTCTGTCTGTCTGTTCGACATTGTCTGTCTGTCTGCCTGTCCGTCTGTGTCTGTCTGTCCGTCGCTGTCTGTCTCTCAGTCGGTGTCTGACTGCACGTCGGTGTCTGTCGGTCGGTGTCTGTCGGTCGGTGTCTGTCGGTCGGTGTCTGTCTGTCTGTCTGCCTGTCCGTCGGTGTCGGTATTTGCCTGTCTGTCTGTCGGTGTCTGCCAGTCCGTCGGTGTCAGTCTGTCTGCTTGTCCATCGGTGTCCGTCTGTCCGTCGGTGTCTGTTTGTCTTTCTCTCCGTCGGTGTCTGTCTGTTCATCGGTGTCTGTCTGTCCGTCGTTGTCTGTCTGTCCGTCGGTGACTATATGTCCGTATGTCCGTCCGTCGGTGCCTGTCTGTCTGTCTGCCTGTGCGTCGGTGTCGGTATGTGCCTGTCTGTCTGTCGGTGTCTGCCTGTCCATCGGTGTCTGTCTGTCTGCCAGTCCGTCGGTGTCAGTCTGTCTGCTTGTCCATCGGTGTCTGTCTGTCCGTCGGTGTCTGTTTGTCTTTCTCTCCGTCGGTGTCTGTCTGTTCGTCGGTGTCTGTCTGTCCGTCGGTGTCTGTCTGTCCGTCGATGACTATATGTCCGTCTGACCGTCCGTCGGCGCCTGTCTGTCTGTCTGCCTGTGCGTCGGTGTCGGTATGTGCCTGTCTGTCTGTCGGTGTCTGCCTGTCCATCGGTGTCTGTCTATCTGCCATTCCGTCGTTGTCAGTCTGTCTTCTTGTCCTTCGGTTCTCTCTGTCCGTCGGTGTCTGTCTGTCAGTCGGTGTCTGACTGCCCGTCGGTGTCTGTCCGTCGGTGTCTGTCTGTCTGTCTGCCTGTCCGTCGGTGTCGGTATGTGCCTGTCTGTCTGTCGGTTTCTGCTAGTCCGTCGATGTCAGTCTGTCTGCTTGTCCATCGGTGTCTGTCTGTCCGTCGGTGTCTGTTTGTCTTTCTCTCCGTCGGTGTCTGTCTGTCCGTCGGTGTCTGTCTGTCCGTCGGTGACTATCTGTCCGTCTGTCCGTCCGTCGGTGTCTGTCTGTCCGTCTGCCTGTCCTCGTCGGTCTACTCGTCGGTGTCTGTCTGTCCGCCGGTGTCTGTCTGTCTGCCTGGCCGTCGGTGTCTGTATGTCTGCCTGTCCGTCGGGGTCTGTCTGTCTGCCTGTCCGTCGGGGTCTGTCTGTCTGCCTGCCCGTTGGTGCCTGTTTGTCCGTCGGTGTCTGTTTGTCTGTTTCTCCGTCGGTGTCTGTCTGTCTGTCTGTTCGTCGGCGTCTGTCTGTCTGCCTGTCCAACGGTGTCTGCCTGTCAGTCGGGGTCTGTCTGTCTGCCTGTCCGTCGGTGCCTGTATGTCCGTCGGTGTCTGTTTGTCTGTCTGTTCGTCGGTGTCTGTCTGTCAGTCGGTGTCTGACTGCTCGTCGGTGTCTGTCGGTCGGTGTCTGTCGGTTGGTGTCTGTCTGTCTGTCTGCCTGTCCGTCGGTGCCGGTCTGTCTGTCTGTCCGTCGGTGTCTGTCTGTCTCTCTGCCTGTCCGTCGGTGTCGGTATCTGCCTGTCTGTCTGTCGGTGTCTGCCTCTCCATCGGTGTCTGTCTGTCCGTCGGTGTCTGTTTGTCTGTCTCTCCGTCGGTGTCTGTCTGTCTGTTCGTCGGTGTCTGTCTGTCCGCCGGTGTCTGTCTGTCTGCCTGTCCGTCGGGGTCTCTCTGTCTGCGTGTCCGTCGATGCCTGTCTGCTCGACGGTGTCTGTCTGTCTACCTGTCCGTCGTAGTCTGTATGTCCGTCGGTGTCTGTCTGTCACTCGGTGTCTGACTGCCCGTCGGTGTCTGTCAGTCTGCCGTTCCGTCGGTGTCTGTCTGTCTGTCTGTTTGTCTGTCCGTCGGTGTCTGTCTGTCTGCCTGTCCATCGGTGTCTGTCTGTCTGCCTGTCCAACGGTGTCTGTCTGTCCTTCGGTGTCTGTCTGTCTCGCTGTCCGTCGGTGTCTGTCTGTCTGCCTGTCCGTCGGTGTCTGTTTGTCTTGCTGTCTGTCTGTGTCTGCCTGTCCGTCGCTGTCTGTCTGTTCGTCGGAGTCTGTTTGTCTGGCTGTCTGTCCGTATCTGCCTGTCCGTCGTTGCCTGTCTGTCCGTCGGTGTCTGTTTGTCTGTCTGTCCATCGGTGTCTGTCTGTCTGTCAGTGTCTGTCTGTCTGCCTGGCCGTCGGAGGCTGTGTGTCTTGCTGTCCGTCTGTGTCTGCCTGTCCGTCGTTGCCTGTCTGTCAGTCGATGATTGTTTGTCTGTCTCTCCGTCGGTGTCTGTCTGTCTGTCTGTTCGTGGGTGTCTTTCTCTCTGTCTGTCTGTCCGTCGGTGTGGGTCTGTCTGCCTGTCCAACGGTGTCTGTCTGTCAGTAGCTGTCTATCTGTCTGGCTGTCCGTCGGTGTGTGTATTTCCGTCGGTGTCTATCCGTCTGCCTGACCGTCGGTGTCAGTCTGTCTGGCTGTCCGTCGGTGTCTGTTTGTCTGTCTGTCTGTCCGTCGGTGTGTGTTTGTCTGCCTGTCCGTCGGTGTCTGTCTGTCTATCCTGTCCATCGGTGTCTGTCTGTCCGTCGGTGTCTGTTTGTCTGTTTTCCGTCGGTGTATGTATTTCCGTCGGTGTCTATCTGTCTGCCTGACCGCCGGGGTCTGTCTGTCTGTCTGTCGGTGTCTGTCTGTGTGTCTGTTAGTCGGTGTCTGTCTGTCTGCCTGTCCGTCGGTGTCTGTCTGTCTAACCTGACCATCGGTGTCTGTTTCTCCGTCGGTGACTGTCTGTCTGCCTGTCAGTCGGGGACTCTCTGTCTGCCTGTCCGTCGGTGCCTGTCTGTCCATCAGTGTCTGTTTGTCTGTCTGTCCGTCAGTGTCCGTCTGTCTGTCTGTTCGACGGTGTCTGTCTGTCTGCCCGTCCGTCGGTGACTGTCCGTCCGTCGGTGTCTGTCAGTCTGACTGTTCGTCGGTGTCTGCCTGTCCGTCGGTGTCTGTCTGTTTATCTGTCCTTCGGGGTCTGTCTGTCTGCCTGTCCGTCGGTGCCTGTCTGTCCGTCGGTGTCTGTTTGTCTGTCTGTCCGTCGGTGTCTGTCTGGCCGTTGGTGTCTGTTTGTCTGTTTTCCGTCGGTGTATGTATTTCCGTCGGTGTCTATCTGTCTGCCTGACCGCCGGGGTCTGTCTGTCTGTCTGTCGGTGTCTGTTTGTCTGTCTGCCTGTCCGTCGGTGCCTGTCTGTCCGTCGGTGTCTGTTTGTCTGTCTGTCCGTCGGTGTCTGTCTGTCTGCCTGTCCAACGGTGTCTGTCTGTCCGTCGGTGTCTATCTGTCAGGCTGTCCGTCGGTGTCTGTCTGTCCGTCGGTGTCTGATTCTCGGTCTCTCTGTCGGTGTCTGTCTGTCTGTCTATTCGTCGGTGTCTGTCTGTCCGCCGGTGTCTGTCTATCTGTCTGTCCGTCGGGGTCTGTCTGTCTGCCTATCCGTCAGTGCCTGTCTGTCCGTCGGTGTCTGTTTGTCTGTCTCTCCGTAGGTGTCTGTCTGTCTGTCTGTTCGTCGGTGTCTGTCTGCCTATCCGTCGGTGCCTGTCTGTCCGTCGGTGCCTGTTTGTCTGTCTGTCCGTCGGTGTCTGTCTGTCTGCCTGTACGTCGGTGTCTGTCTGTCTGCCTGTACGTCGGTGTCTGTCTGTCTGCCTGTACGTCGGTGTCTGTCTGTCTGACTGTCCGTCGGCGTCTGCCTGTCTGCCTGTCCAACGGTGTCTGTCTGTCCGTCGGTGTCAGTCTGTCTGGCTGTCCGTCGGTGTCTGTTTGTCTGTCTGTCTGTCCGTCGGTGTGTGTTTGTCTGCCTGTCCGTCGGTGTCTGTCTGTCTATCCTGTCCATCGGTGTCTGTCTGTCCGACGGTGTCTGTTTGTCTGTTTTCCGTCGGTGTATGTATTTCCGTCGGTGTCTATCTGTCTGCCTGACCGCCGGGGTCTGTCTGTCTGTCTGTCGGTGTCTGTCTGTGTGTCTGTTAGTCGGTGTCTGTCTTTCTGCCTGTCCGTCGGTGTCTGTCTGTCTAACCTGACCATCGGTGTCTGTTTCTCCGTCGGTGACTGTCTGTCTGCCTGTCAGTCGGGGACTCTCTGTCTGCCTGTCCGTCGGTGCCTGTCTGTCCATCAGTGTCTGTTTGTCTGTCTGTCCGTCAGTGTCCGTCTGTCTGTCTGTTCGACGGTGTCTGTCTGTCTGCCCGTCCGTCGGTGACTGTCCGTCCGTCGGTGTCTGTCAGTCTGACTGTTCGTCGGTGTCTGCCTGTCCGTCGGTGTCTGTCTGTTTATCTGTCCTTCGGGGTCTGTCTGTCTGCCTGTCCGTCGGTGCCTGTCTGTCCGTCGGTGTCTGTTTGTCTGTCTGTCCGTCGGTGTCTGTCTGTCTGTCAGTGTCTGTCTGTCTGTCTGTCAGTGTCTGTCTGTCTGCCTGTCCGTCGGTGTCTGTTTGTCTTGCTGTCTGTCCGTGTCTGCCTGTCCGTCGTTGTCTGTCTGTCCTTCGGTGTCTGTATGTCTGGCTGTCCGTCGGTGTCTGTCTGTCTGCCTGTCCGTCAGTGTCCGTCTGTATGCCTGTCCAACAGTGTCTGTCTGTCTGCCTGTTCGTCGGTGTCTGTCTGTCTGCCGGTCCAACGGTGTCTGTCTGTCCGTCGGTGTCTGTCTGTCTGTCTGCCTGTCCGTCGGTGTCTGTCAGTCTGCCTGAACATCCGCGTCTGTCTGTCTGTCGGTGTCTGTTTGCCTGCCTGTTCAACGGTGTCTGTCTGTCCCTCGGTGTCTATCTGTCAGACTGCCAGTCGGTGTCTGTTTGTCTGGCTGTCTGTCCGGGTCTGCCTGTCCGACGTTGCCTGTCTGTCGGCTGGTGTCTGTGTGTCTTCCTGTCCGTCGGGGTCTGTCTGTCTGCCTGTCCGTCGGTGCCTGTCTGTCCGTCGGTGTCTGATTGTATGTCTCTCCGTCGGTGTCTGTCTGTCTGTTCGTCGGTGTCTGTCTGTCCGTCGGTGTCTGTCTGTCTGCCTGTCCGTCGTTGCCTGTCTGTCAGTCGGTGTCTGTTTCTCTGTCTGTCCGTCGGTGTCTGTCTGTCTATCTGTCCGACGGTGTCTGTCTGTCTGCCTGTCCGTCGGTGTCTGTCTGTCAGTCGGTGTCTGACTGCCCGTCGGTGTCTGTCTGTGCGTCGGTGTCGGTATCTGCCTGTCCATCGGTGTCTGTCTGTCTGTCGGTGTCTGTTGGTCTGTCTCTCCATCGGTGTCTGTCTGTCCTTCGGTGTCTATCTGTCTGCCTGACCGTCGGCCTCTGTCTGTCTGTCCGTCGGTGTCTGTCTGTCAGTCGGTGTCTGCCTGTCCATCGGTGTCTGTCTGTCTGCCAGTCCGTCGGTGTCAGTCTATTTGCTCGTCTATCAAGTCTGTCTGTCCGTCGGTGTCTGTTAGTCTGTCTCTTCGTCGGTGTCTGTCTGTCAGTCGGTGTCTGACTGCCCGTCGGTGTCTGTCCGTGGGTGTCTGTCTGTCTGTCTGCCTGTCCGTCGGTGTCGGTATGTGCCTGTCTGTCTGTCGGTGTCTGCCTGTCCATCGGTGTCTGTCTGTCTTCCAGTCCGTCGGTGTCAGTATATTTGCTCGTCCATCAAGTCTGTCTGTCCGTCGGTGTCTGTTTGTCTGTCTGTTCGTCGGTGTCTGTCTGTCAGTCGGTGTCTGACTGCCCGTCGGTGTCTGTCCGTGGGTGTCTGTCTGTCTGTCTGCCTGTCCGTCGGTGTCGGTATGTGCCTGTCTGTCTGTCGGTGTCTGCCTGTCCATCGGTGTCTGTCTGTCTGCCAGTCCGTCGGTGTCAGTCTATTTGCTCGTCCATCAAGTCTGTCTGTCCGTCGGTGTCTGTTTGTCTGTCTGTTCGTCGGTGTCTGTCTGTCAGTCGGTGTCTGACTGCCCGTCGGTGTCTGTCCGTCGGTGTCTGTCTGTCTGTCTGCCTGTCCGTCGGTTTCCGTATGTGCCTGTCTGTCTGTCGGTGTCTGCCTGTCCGTCGGTGTCTGTCTGTCCGTCGGTGACTATCTGTCCGTCTGTCCGTCCGTCGGTGTCTGTCTGTCTGTCTGCCTGTCCGTCGTTGTCTGTCTGTCTGTCTGTTCGTCGGTGTCTGCCTGTCCAACGGTGTCTTACTGTCTGCCTGTCCAACGGTGTCTTACTGTCTGCCTGTCCAACGGTGTCTTACTGTCTGTCTGTTCGTCGGTGTCTGTCTGTCTGTCGGTGTTTGTCTGTCTGCCTGTCCAACGGTTTCTTTCTGTCTGCCTGTCCGTCGGTGTCTGCCTGCCTGCCTGTCCAACGGTGTCTGTCTGACCGTCGGTGTCTATCTGTCTAGGTGTCTGTCGGTGTCTGCCTGTCCATCGGTGTCTGTCTGTCTGCCAGTCCGTCGGTGTCAGTCTGTCTGCCTGTCCGTCGGTGTCTGTCTGTCTGCATGTCGGTGTATGTCTGTGTGTCTGTTCGTCGGTGTCTGTCTGTCTGTCTCTTCGACATTGTCTGTCTGTCTGCCTGTCCGTCTGTGTCTGTCTGTCCGTCGCTGTCTGTCTGTCAGTCGGTGTCTGTCGGTCGGTGTCTGTCGGTCGGTGTCTGTCTGTCTGTCTGCCTGTCCGTCGGTGTCGGTATTTGCCTGTCTGTCTGTCGGTGTCTGCCAGTCCGTCGGTGTCAGTCTGTCTGCTTGTCCATCGGTGTCCGTCTGTCCGTCGGTGTCTGTTTGTCTTTCTCTCCGTCGGTGTCTGTCTGTTCATCGGTGTCTGTCTGTCCGTCGTTGTCTGTCTGTCCGTCGGTGACTATATGTCCGTATGTCCGTCCGTCGGTGCCTGTTGTCTGTCTGCCTGTGCGTCGGTGTCGGTATGTGCCTGTCTGTCTGTCGGTGTCTGCCTGTCCATCGGTGTCTGTCTGTCTGCCAGTCCGTCGGTGTCAGTCTGTCTGCTTGTCCATCGGTGTCTGTCTGTCCGTCGGTGTCTGTTTGTCTTTCTCTCCGTCGGTGTCTGTCTGTTCGTCGGTGTCTGTCTGTCCGTCGGTGTCTGTCTGTCCGTCGGTGACTATATGTCCGTCTGTCCGTCCGTCGGCGCCTGTCTGTCTGTCTGCCTGTGCGTCGGTGTCGGTATGTGCCTGTCTGTCTGTCGGTGTCTGCCTGTCCATCGGTGTCTGTCTATCTGCCATTCCGTCGGTGTCAGTCTGTCTTCTTGTCCATCGGTTCTCTCTGTCCGTCGGTGTCTGTCTGTCAGTCGGTGTCTGACTGCCCGTCGGTGTCTGTCCGTCGGTGTCTGTCTGTCTGTCTGCCTGTCCGTCGGTGTCGGTAAGTGCCTGTCTGTCTGTCGGTGTCTGCTAGTCCGTCGGTGTCAGTCTGTCTGCTTGTCCATCGGTGTCTGTCTGTCCGTCGGTGTCTGTTTGTCTTTCTCTCCGTCGGTGTCTGTCTGTCCGTCGGTGTCTGTCTGTCCGTCGGTGACTATCTGTCCGTCTGTCCGTCCGTCGGTGTCTGTCTGTCCGTCTGCCTGTCCTCGTCGGTCTACTCGTCGGTGTCTGTCTGTCCGCCGGTGTCTGTCTGTCTGCCTGGCCGTCGGTGTCTGTATGTCTGCCTGTCCGTCGGGGTCTGTCTGTCTGCCTGTCCGTCGGGGTCTGTCTGTCTGCCTGCCCGTTGGTGCCTGTTTGTCCGTCGGTGTCTGTTTGTCTGTTTCTCCGTCGGTGTCTGTCTGTCTGTCTGTTCGTCGGCGTCTGTCTGTCTGCCTGTCCAACGGTGTCTGCCTGTCAGTCGGGGTCTGTCTGTCTGCCTGTCCGTCGGTGCCTGTATGTCCGTCGGTGTCTGTTTGTCTGTCTGTTCGTCGGTGTCTGTCTGTCAGTCGGTGTCTGACTGCTCGTCGGTGTCTGTCGGTCGGTGTCTGTCGGTTGGTGTCTGTCTGTCTGTCTGCCTGTCCGTCGGTGCCGGTCTGTCTGTCTGTCCGTCGGTGTCTGTCTGTCTGTCTGCCTGTCCGTCGGTGTCGGTATCTGCCTGTCTGTCTGTCGGTGTCTGCCTCTCCATCGGTGTCTGTCTGTCCGTCGGTGTCTGTTTGTCTGTCTCTCCGTCGGTGTCTGTCTGTCTGTTCGTCGGTGTCTGTCTGTCCGCCGGTGTCTGTCTGTCTGCCTGTCCGTCGGGGTCTCTCTGTCTGCGTGTCCGTCGATGCCTGTCTGCTCGACGGTGTCTGTCTGTCTACCTGTCCGTCGTAGTCTGTATGTCCGTCGGTGTCTGTCTGTCACTCGGTGTCTGACTGCCCGTCGGTGTCTGTCAGTCTGCCGTTCCGTCGGTGTCTGTCTGTCTGTCTGTTTGTCTGTCCGTCGGTGTCTGTCTGTCTGCCTGTCCATCGGTGTCTGTCTGTCTGCCTGTCCAACGGTGTCTGTCTGTCCTTCGGTGTCTGTCTGTCTCGCTGTCCGTCGGTGTCTGTCTGTCTGCCTGTCCGTCGGTGTCTGTTTGTCTTGCTGTCTGTCTGTGTCTGCCTGTCCGTCGCTGTCTGTCTGTTCGTCGGAGTCTGTTTGTCTGGCTGTCTGTCCGTATCTGCCTGTCCGTCGTTGCCTGTCTGTCCGTCGGTGTCTGTTTGTCTGTCTGTCCATCGGTGTCTGTCTGTCTGTCAGTGTCTGTCTGTCTGCCTGGCCGTCGGAGGCTGTGTGTCTTGCTGTCCGTCTGTGTCTGCCTGTCCGTCGTTGCCTGTCTGTCAGTCGATGATTGTTTGTCTGTCTCTCCGTCGGTGTCTGTCTGTCTGTCTGTTCGTGGGTGTCTTTCTCTCTGTCTGTCTGTCCGTCGGTGTGGGTCTGTCTGCCTGTCCAACGGTGTCTGTCTGTCAGTAGCTGTCTATCTGTCTGGCTGTCCGTCGGTGTGTGTATTTCCGTCGGTGTCTATCCGTCTGCCTGACCGTCGGTGTCTGTCTGTGTGTCTGTTCGTCGGTATCAGTCTGTCTGCCTGTCCGTCGGTGTCTGTCTGTCTGGCTGTCCAACGGTGTCAGTCTGTCTGCCTGTCAGTCGGCGTCTGTCTGTCTGCCTGTCCAACGGTGTCTGACTGTCCGTCGGTGTCAGTCTGTCTGGCTGTCCGTCGGTGTCTGTTTGTCTGTCTGTCTGACCGTCGGTGTGTGTTTGTCTGTCTGTCCGTCGGTGTCTGTCTGTCTGCCTGTACGTCGGTGTCAGTCTGTCTGGCTGTCCGTCGGTGTCTGTCTGTCTGTATGTTCGTCGGTGACTGTCTGTCTGTCGGTGTCTGTCTGTCTGCCTGTCCAACGGGGTCTGTCTGTCCGTCGGCGTCTATCTGTCTGGCTGTCCGTCGGTGTCTGTTTGTCTGGCTGTCTGTCCGTGCCTGCCTGTCCGTCGTTGCCTGTCTGTCCGTCGTTGCCTGTCTGTCTGTCGGTGTCGTCTGTCCGTCAGTTTCTGTCTGTTAGTCGGTGTCTGACTGCCCGTCGGTGTGTGTCTGTCCGTCGGTGTCCGTCTGTCTGCCTGTCCAACGGTGTCTGGCTGTCCGTCGGTGTCGGTCTGTCTGGCTGACCGTCGGCATCTGTCTGTCTGTCTGTCGGTCTCTGTCTGTGTGTCTGTCCGTCGGGGTCTGTCTGTCTGCCTGTCCGTCGGTGACTATCTTTCTGCCTGTCTAACGGTGTCTGTCTGTCCGTCGGTGTCGGTCTGTCTGGCTGTCCGGCGGTGTCTGTTTGTCCGGCGGTCTGTCCGTGTCTGCCTGTCCGTCGTTTGCCTGTTTGTCCGTCGGTGTCTGTTTGTCTGTCGGTCCTTCGGTGTCTGTCTGTCTGTCTGTTTGTCTATCCGTCAATGTCTGTCTGTCTGCCTGGCCGACGGTGTCTGTCTGTCTGCCTGTCCATCGGTGTCTGTCTGTCAGTCGGTGTCTGACTGCCCGTCGGTGTCTGTCTCTCCGTCGGTGTCTGTCTGTCCGTCGGTGTCTGTCTGTCCGTCGGTGTCTGTCTGTCCGTCGTTGCCTAACTGTCAGTCGGTGTCTGTTTCTCTGTCTGTCCGTCGGTGTCTGTCTGTCTATCTGTCCGACGGTGTCTGTCTGTCTGCCTGTCCGTCGGTGTCTGTCTGTCAGTCGGTGTCTGACTGCCCGTCGGTGTCTGTCTGTGCGTCGGTGTCTGTCTGTCTGCCTGTCCGTCGGTGTCGGTATCTGCCTGTCTGTCTGTCGGTGTCTGCCTGTCCAACGGTGTCTGTCTGTCTGCCAGTCCGTCGTTGTCAGTCTGTCTGCCTGTCCATCGGTGTCTGTCTGTCGGTCGGTGTCTGTTGGTCTGTCTCTCCGTCGGTGTCTGTCGGTCTGTCCGTCGGTGTCAGGCTGTCCGTCGGTGACTATCTGTCCGTCGGTGTCTGTCTGTCCGCCGGTGTCTGTCTCTTAGTCGGTGTCTGACAGCCCGTCGGTATCTGTCTGTCCGTCGGTGTCTGTCTGTCTGTCTGCCTGTCCGTCGGTGTCGGTATCTGCCTGTCTGTCTGTCGGTGTCTTCCTGTCCATCGGTGTCTTTCTGTCTGCCTGACCGTCGGCGTCTGTCTGCCTGTCCGTCGGTGTCTGTCGGTGTCTGTCTGTCTGCCTGTCCGTCGGTGTCTGTCTGTCTAGCTGTCTGTCTGGGTCTGCCTCTCCGTCGTTGCCTGTCTGTCCGCCGCTGTCTAACTGTCTGCCTGACCGTCGGCGTCTGTCTGCCTGTCCGTCGGTGTCTGTCTGTCTGCCTGTCCAACGGTGTCTGTCTGTCTGTCGGTGTCTCTCTGTCTGCCAGTCCGTCGGTGTCTGTTTGTCTTGCTGTCTGTCCGTGTCTGCCTGTCCGTCATTGCCTGTCGGTCCGTCGGTCTTTTTGCTGGTGTCTGGCTGACTGTCTGTTCAACGCTGTCTGTCTGTCTGCCTGTCCGTCGGTGTCTGTCCGTCAGTCGGTGTCTGACTGCCCTTCGGTGTCTGTCTGTCCGTCGGTGTCTGTATGTCTGTCTGTCTGTCGGTGTCTGTCCGTGTCTGCCTGTCCACCGTTGCCTGTCGTCTGTCTGCCTGTCCGTCGGTGTCTGTCCGTCAGTCGGTGTCTGACTGCCCTTCGGTGTATGTCTGTCCGTCGGTGTCTGTCAGTCTGTCTGTTCGTCGGTGTCTGTCTGTCCGTCGGTGTCTGTCTGTCTGCCTGTCCGACGGTGTCGGTATCTGACTGTCTGTCTGTCGGTGTCTGCCTGTCCATCGGTGTCTGTCTGTCTGCCAGTCCGTCGGTGTCAGTCTGTCTGCCTGTCCATCGGTGTCTGTTTGTCTGTCTCTCCGTCGGTGTCTGTCTGTCTGTTCGTCGGTGTCTGTCTGTCCGTCGGTATCTGTCTGTCCGTCGGTGTCTATCTGTCCTTCTGTCGGTCCGTCGGTGTCTGTCTGTCTGTCTGCCCGTCCGTCGGTGTCAGTATCTGTCTGTCTGTCTGTCGGTGTCTGTCTGTTCGTCGTCGTCTGTCTGCCTGTCCGTCGGTGTAGGTCTGCCTGTCTATCGGTGTTTGTCTGTCTGTCTGTCTGTCGGTGTCTGTCTTTCGGTGTGTTGGTCTGTGTCTGTCTTTCTATCTGTCTATCTGTCTGCCTGTTCATCGGTGTCTGTCTGTCTATCTGTCTGTCGGTGTCTGTCTTTCGGTGGGTTGGTCTGTGTCTGTCTTTCTATCTGTCTGTCTGTCTGCCTGTGCCTCGGTGTCTGTCTGTCTGTCTGTCTGGCTGTCTGCCTGTCAATCGGTGTCAGTGTGTCTGTCTCTCTGTCCGTCGGTGTCTATCTATCGGTCTGTCGGTGTCTGTCTGTCTGTCAGTCTGTTGGTTTCTATGTGTCTTTCGGTGTGTTGGTCTGTGTCTGTCTTTCTATCTGTCTATCTGTCTGCCTGTTCATCGGTTTCTGTCTGTCTGCCTGTCCAACGGTGTCTGTCTGTCCGTCAGTGTCTGTTTGTCTGGCTGTCTGTCCGTGTCTGCCTGTCCGTCGTTGCCTGTCTGTCCGTCGGTGTCTGTTTGTCTGTCTGTCCGTCGGTGTCTGTCTGTCTGTCAGTGTCTGTCTGTCTGCCTGACCGTCGGAGTCTGTGTGTCTTGCTGTCCGTCTGTCTGCCTGACCGTCGGAGTCTGTGTGTCTTGCTGTCCGTCTGTGTCTGCCTGTCCGTCATTGCCTGTCTGTTCGTCGGTGTCTGTTTGTCTGTCTGTCCATCGGTGTCTGTCTGTCTGTCAGTGTCTGTCTGTCTGCCTGTCCGTCGGTGTCTGTCTGTCTGTCTGTCACTCCATCGGTGTCTGTCTGTCTGCATGTCCAATGGTGTCTGTCTGTCCGTCGGTGTTTATCTGTCTGCCTGACCGTCGGCGTCTGTCTGTCTGTTCGTTGGTGTCTGTCTGTCCGCCGGTGTCTGTCTGTCTGCCTGTCCGTCGGCATCTGTATGTCTGCCTGTCCGTCGGTGCCTGTCTGTCTGTCAGTGTCTGTCTGTCTGCCTGTCCGTCGGTGTCTGTCTGTCCGTCGGTGCTTGTCTGTCCGTCGGTGTCTGTTTGTCTATCTCTCCTTCGGCGTCTGTCTGTCTGCCTGTCCAACGGTGTCTGTCTGTCTGCCTGTCCAACGGTGTCTGCCTGTTCGTCGGTGCCTGTCTGTCCGTCGGTGTCTGTTTGTCTGTCTCTCCGTAGGTGACTGTCTGTCTGTCAGTGTCTGTCTGTCTGCCTGTCCGTCGGTGTCTGTCTGCCTGTCCAAAGGTGTCTGTCTCTCTGCCTGTCCGTCGGCGTCTGTCTGCCTCTCCGTCGGTGCCTGCCTGTCCGTCGGTGTCTGTTTGTCTGTCTGTCTGTCGGTCCAACGGTGTCTGTCTGTCTGTCTGCCTGTCCGTCGGTGTCGGTATCTGCCTGTCTGTCTGTCGGTGTCTGCCTGTCCATTGGTGTCTGTCTGTCTGCCTGAATGTCGGCGTCTGTCTGTCTGTCCGTCGGTGTCTTTGTGTCTGCCTGTCCAACGGTGTTTGTCTGTCTGCCTGTCCGTCGGTGTCTGTCTGTCTGCCTGTCCAGCGGTGTCAGTCTGTCTGCCTGTCCAACGGTGCCTGTCTGTCCGTCGGTGTCTATCTGTCTTGCTGACCGTCGGCGTCTGTCTGTCTGTCCGTTGGTGTCGGCCTGTCTGCCTGTTTAACGGTGTCTGTCTGTCCGTCGGTGTCTATCTGTATTGCTGACCGTCGGCGTCTGTCTGTCTGTCCGTTGGTGTCGGTCTGTCTGCCTGTTTAACGGTGTCTGTCTGTCTGTCGGTGTCTATCTGTCTGACTGGCCGTCGGTGTCTGTTTGACTGGCTGTCTGTCCGTGTCTGGCTGTCCGTCGTTGCCTGTCTGTCCGTCGGCGTCTGTCTGTCTTCCTGTCCAACGGTGCCTGCCTGTCCGTCGGTGTCTTTGTGTCTGCCTATCCAATGGTGTCTGTCTGTCCGTCGGTGTCTAACTGTCTGCCTGACCGTCCGTCGGTGTCGGTATCTGCCTGTCTGTCTGTCGGTGTCTGCCTGTCCATTGGTGTCTGTCTGTCTGCCTGCATGTCGGCACGTCGTTGCCTGTCTGTCCGTCGGTGACTGTCTGTCTGTCTCTCCATCGGTGTCTGTCTGTCTGCATGTCCAATGGTGTCTGTCTGTCCGTCGGTGTTTATCTGTCTGCCTGACCGTCGCCGTCTGTCTGTCTGTTCGTTGGTGTCTGTCTGTCCGCCGGTGTCTGTCTGTCTGCCTGTCCGTCGGCATCTGTATGTCTGCCTGTCCGTCGGTGCCTGTCTGTCTCTCAGTGTCTGTCTGTCTGCCTCTCCGTCGGTGCCTGTCTGGCCATCGGTGTCTGTTTGTCTGGCTGTCTGTCCGTGTCTGCCTGTCCGTCGTTGCCTGTCTGTCCGTCGGCGTCTGTCTGTCTTCCTGTCCAACGGTGTCTGTCTGTCCGTCGGTGTCTGTCTGTCTGTCTGCCTGTCCGTCGGTGTCGGTATCTGCCTGTGTGTCTGTCGGAGTCTGCCTGTCCATCGGTGTCTGTCTGTCTGCGAGTCCGCCAATGTCAGTCTGTCATTCCGTCGGTGTCTGTCTGTCTGCCTGTGCAACGGTGACTTTCTGTCTGCCTGTCCGTCGGTGTCTGTCTGTCTGCCTCTCCAACGGTGCCTGTCTGTCCGTCGGTGTCTGTTTGTCTGTCTGTCCGTCGGTGTATGTCTGTCTGTCAGTGTCTGTCTGTCTGCCTGTCCGTCGGTGTCCGTCTGTCTGTCTGTCCGTCGTTATATGTCTGTACGTCGGTGTCTGTCTGTCAGTCGGTGTCTGACTGCCCGTCGGTGTCTGTCCGTCGGTGTCTGTCTGTCTGTCTGCCTGTCCGTCGGTGTCGGTATGTGCCTGTCTGTCTGTCGGTTTCTGCTAGTCCGTCGATGTCAGTCTGTCTGCTTGTCCATCGGTGTCTGTCTGTCCGTCGGTGTCTGTTTGTCTTTCTCTCCGTCGGTGTCTGTCTGTCCGTCGGTGTCTGTCTGTCCGTCGGTGACTATCTGTCCGTCTGTCCGTCCGTCGGTGTCTGTCTGTCCGTCTGCCTGTCCTCGTCGGTCTACTCGTCGGTGTCTGTCTGTCCGCCGGTGTCTGTCTGTCTGCCTGGCCGTCGGTGTCTGTATGTCTGCCTGTCCGTCGGGGTCTGTCTGTCTGCCTGTCCGTCGGGGTCTGTCTGTCTGCCTGCCCGTTGGTGCCTGTTTGTCCGTCGGTGTCTGTTTGTCTGTTTCTCCGTCGGTGTCTGTCTGTCTGTCTGTTCGTCGGCGTCTGTCTGTCTGCCTGTCCAACGGTGTCTGCCTGTCAGTCGGGGTCTGTCTGTCTGCCTGTCCGTCGGTGCCTGTATGTCCGTCGGTGTCTGTTTGTCTGTCTGTTCGTCGGTGTCTGTCTGTCAGTCGGTGTCTGACTGCTCGTCGGTGTCTGTCGGTCGGTGTCTGTCGGTTGGTGTCTGTCTGTCTGTCTGCCTGTCCGTCGGTGCCGGTCTGTCTGTCTGTCCGTCGGTGTCTGTCTGTCTCTCTGCCTGTCCGTCGGTGTCGGTATCTGCCTGTCTGTCTGTCGGTGTCTGCCTCTCCATCGGTGTCTGTCTGTCCGTCGGTGTCTGTTTGTCTGTCTCTCCGTCGGTGTCTGTCTGTCTGTTCGTCGGTGTCTGTCTGTCCGCCGGTGTCTGTCTGTCTGCCTGTCCGTCGGGGTCTCTCTGTCTGCGTGTCCGTCGATGCCTGTCTGCTCGACGGTGTCTGTCTGTCTACCTGTCCGTCGTAGTCTGTATGTCCGTCGGTGTCTGTCTGTCACTCGGTGTCTGACTGCCCGTCGGTGTCTGTCAGTCTGCCGTTCCGTCGGTGTCTGTCTGTCTGTCTGTTTGTCTGTCCGTCGGTGTCTGTCTGTCTGCCTGTCCATCGGTGTCTGTCTGTCTGCCTGTCCAACGGTGTCTGTCTGTCCTTCGGTGTCTGTCTGTCTCGCTGTCCGTCGGTGTCTGTCTGTCTGCCTGTCCGTCGGTGTCTGTTTGTCTTGCTGTCTGTCTGTGTCTGCCTGTCCGTCGCTGTCTGTCTGTTCGTCGGAGTCTGTTTGTCTGGCTGTCTGTCCGTATCTGCCTGTCCGTCGTTGCCTGTCTGTCCGTCGGTGTCTGTTTGTCTGTCTGTCCATCGGTGTCTGTCTGTCTGTCAGTGTCTGTCTGTCTGCCTGGCCGTCGGAGGCTGTGTGTCTTGCTGTCCGTCTGTGTCTGCCTGTCCGTCGTTGCCTGTCTGTCAGTCGATGATTGTTTGTCTGTCTCTCCGTCGGTGTCTGTCTGTCTGTCTGTTCGTGGGTGTCTTTCTCTCTGTCTGTCTGTCCGTCGGTGTGGGTCTGTCTGCCTGTCCAACGGTGTCTGTCTGTCAGTAGCTGTCTATCTGTCTGGCTGTCCGTCGGTGTGTGTATTTCCGTCGGTGTCTATCCGTCTGCCTGACCGTCGGTGTCAGTCTGTCTGGCTGTCCGTCGGTGTCTGTTTGTCTGTCTGTCTGTCCGTCGGTGTGTGTTTGTCTGCCTGTCCGTCGGTGTCTGTCTGTCTATCCTGTCCATCGGTGTCTGTCTGTCCGTCGGTGTCTGTTTGTCTGTTTTCCGTCGGTGTATGTATTTCCGTCGGTGTCTATCTGTCTGCCTGACCGCCGGGGTCTGTCTGTCTGTCTGTCGGTGTCTGTCTGTGTGTCTGTTAGTCGGTGTCTGTCTGTCTGCCTGTCCGTCGGTGTCTGTCTGTCTAACCTGACCATCGGTGTCTGTTTCTCCGTCGGTGACTGTCTGTCTGCCTGTCAGTCGGGGACTCTCTGTCTGCCTGTCCGTCGGTGCCTGTCTGTCCATCAGTGTCTGTTTGTCTGTCTGTCCGTCAGTGTCCGTCTGTCTGTCTGTTCGACGGTGTCTGTCTGTCTGCCCGTCCGTCGGTGACTGTCCGTCCGTCGGTGTCTGTCAGTCTGACTGTTCGTCGGTGTCTGCCTGTCCGTCGGTGTCTGTCTGTTTATCTGTCCTTCGGGGTCTGTCTGTCTGCCTGTCCGTCGGTGCCTGTCTGTCCGTCGGTGTCTGTTTGTCTGTCTGTCCGTCGGTGTCTGTCTGGCCGTTGGTGTCTGTTTGTCTGTTTTCCGTCGGTGTATGTATTTCCGTCGGTGTCTATCTGTCTGCCTGACCGCCGGGGTCTGTCTGTCTGTCTGTCGGTGTCTGTTTGTCTGTCTGCCTGTCCGTCGGTGCCTGTCTGTCCGTCGGTGTCTGTTTGTCTGTCTGTCCGTCGGTGTCTGTCTGTCTGCCTGTCCAACGGTGTCTGTCTGTCCGTCGGTGTCTATCTGTCAGGCTGTCCGTCGGTGTCTGTCTGTCCGTCGGTGTCTGTTTCTCGGTCTCTCTGTCGGTGTCTGTCTGTCTGTCTATTCGTCGGTGTCTGTCTGTCCGCCGGTGTCTGTCTATCTGTCTGTCCGTCGGGGTCTGTCTGTCTGCCTATCCGTCAGTGCCTGTCTGTCCGTCGGTGTCTGTTTGTCTGTCTCTCCGTAGGTGTCTGTCTGTCTGTCTGTTCGTCGGTGTCTGTCTGCCTATCCGTCGGTGCCTGTCTGTCCGTCGGTGCCTGTTTGTCTGTCTGTCCGTCGGTGTCTGTCTGTCTGCCTGTACGTCGGTGTCTGTCTGTCTGCCTGTACGTCGGTGTCTGTCTGTCTGCCTGTACGTCGGTGTCTGTCTGTCTGACTGTCCGTCGGCGTCTGCCTGTCTGCCTGTCCAACGGTGTCTGTCTGTCCGTCGGTGTCAGTCTGTCTGGCTGTCCGTCGGTGTCTGTTTGTCTGTCTGTCTGTCCGTCGGTGTGTGTTTGTCTGCCTGTCCGTCGGTGTCTGTCTGTCTATCCTGTCCATCGGTGTCTGTCTGTCCGACGGTGTCTGTTTGTCTGTTTTCCGTCGGTGTATGTATTTCCGTCGGTGTCTATCTGTCTGCCTGACCGCCGGGGTCTGTCTGTCTGTCTGTCGGTGTCTGTCTGTGTGTCTGTTAGTCGGTGTCTGTCTTTCTGCCTGTCCGTCGGTGTCTGTCTGTCTAACCTGACCATCGGTGTCTGTTTCTCCGTCGGTGACTGTCTGTCTGCCTGTCAGTCGGGGACTCTCTGTCTGCCTGTCCGTCGGTGCCTGTCTGTCCATCAGTGTCTGTTTGTCTGTCTGTCCGTCAGTGTCCGTCTGTCTGTCTGTTCGACGGTGTCTGTCTGTCTGCCCGTCCGTCGGTGACTGTCCGTCCGTCGGTGTCTGTCAGTCTGACTGTTCGTCGGTGTCTGCCTGTCCGTCGGTGTCTGTCTGTTTATCTGTCCTTCGGGGTCTGTCTGTCTGCCTGTCCGTCGGTGCCTGTCTGTCCGTCGGTGTCTGTTTGTCTGTCTGTCCGTCGGTGTCTGTCTGTCTGTCAGTGTCTGTCTGTCTGTCTGTCAGTGTCTGTCTGTCTGCCTGTCCGTCGGTGTCTGTTTGTCTTGCTGTCTGTCCGTGTCTGCCTGTCCGTCGTTGTCTGTCTGTCCTTCGGTGTCTGTATGTCTGGCTGTCCGTCGGTGTCTGTCTGTCTGCCTGTCCGTCAGTGTCCGTCTGTATGCCTGTCCAACAGTGTCTGTCTGTCTGCCTGTTCGTCGGTGTCTGTCTGTCTGCCGGTCCAACGGTGTCTGTCTGTCCGTCGGTGTCTGTCTGTCTGTCTGCCTGTCCGTCGGTGTCTGTCAGTCTGCCTGAACATCCGCGTCTGTCTGTCTGTCGGTGTCTGTTTGCCTGCCTGTTCAACGGTGTCTGTCTGTCCCTCGGTGTCTATCTGTCAGACTGCCAGTCGGTGTCTGTTTGTCTGGCTGTCTGTCCGGGTCTGCCTGTCCGACGTTGCCTGTCTGTCGGCTGGTGTCTGTGTGTCTTCCTGTCCGTCGGGGTCTGTCTGTCTGCCTGTCCGTCGGTGCCTGTCTGTCCGTCGGTGTCTGATTGTATGTCTCTCCGTCGGTGTCTGTCTGTCTGTTCGTCGGTGTCTGTCTGTCCGTCGGTGTCTGTCTGTCTGCCTGTCCGTCGTTGCCTGTCTGTCAGTCGGTGTCTGTTTCTCTGTCTGTCCGTCGGTGTCTGTCTGTCTATCTGTCCGACGGTGTCTGTCTGTCTGCCTGTCCGTCGGTGTCTGTCTGTCAGTCGGTGTCTGACTGCCCGTCGGTGTCTGTCTGTGCGTCGGTGTCGGTATCTGCCTGTCCATCGGTGTCTGTCTGTCTGTCGGTGTCTGTTGGTCTGTCTCTCCATCGGTGTCTGTCTGTCCTTCGGTGTCTATCTGTCTGCCTGACCGTCGGCCTCTGTCTGTCTGTCCGTCGGTGTCTGTCTGTCAGTCGGTGTCTGCCTGTCCATCGGTGTCTGTCTGTCTGCCAGTCCGTCGGTGTCAGTCTATTTGCTCGTCTATCAAGTCTGTCTGTCCGTCGGTGTCTGTTAGTCTGTCTCTTCGTCGGTGTCTGTCTGTCAGTCGGTGTCTGACTGCCCGTCGGTGTCTGTCCGTGGGTGTCTGTCTGTCTGTCTGCCTGTCCGTCGGTGTCGGTATGTGCCTGTCTGTCTGTCGGTGTCTGCCTGTCCATCGGTGTCTGTCTGTCTTCCAGTCCGTCGGTGTCAGTATATTTGCTCGTCCATCAAGTCTGTCTGTCCGTCGGTGTCTGTTTGTCTGTCTGTTCGTCGGTGTCTGTCTGTCAGTCGGTGTCTGACTGCCCGTCGGTGTCTGTCCGTGGGTGTCTGTCTGTCTGTCTGCCTGTCCGTCGGTGTCGGTATGTGCCTGTCTGTCTGTCGGTGTCTGCCTGTCCATCGGTGTCTGTCTGTCTGCCAGTCCGTCGGTGTCAGTCTATTTGCTCGTCCATCAAGTCTGTCTGTCCGTCGGTGTCTGTTTGTCTGTCTGTTCGTCGGTGTCTGTCTGTCAGTCGGTGTCTGACTGCCCGTCGGTGTCTGTCCGTCGGTGTCTGTCTGTCTGTCTGCCTGTCCGTCGGTTTCCGTATGTGCCTGTCTGTCTGTCGGTGTCTGCCTGTCCGTCGGTGTCTGTCTGTCCGTCGGTGACTATCTGTCCGTCTGTCCGTCCGTCGGTGTCTGTCTGTCTGTCTGCCTGTCCGTCGTTGTCTGTCTGTCTGTCTGTTCGTCGGTGTCTGCCTGTCCAACGGTGTCTTACTGTCTGCCTGTCCAACGGTGTCTTACTGTCTGCCTGTCCAACGGTGTCTTACTGTCTGTCTGTTCGTCGGTGTCTGTCTGTCTGTCGGTGTTTGTCTGTCTGCCTGTCCAACGGTTTCTTTCTGTCTGCCTGTCCGTCGGTGTCTGCCTGCCTGCCTGTCCAACGGTGTCTGTCTGACCGTCGGTGTCTATCTGTCTAGGTGTCTGTCGGTGTCTGCCTGTCCATCGGTGTCTGTCTGTCTGCCAGTCCGTCGGTGTCAGTCTGTCTGCCTGTCCGTCGGTGTCTGTCTGTCTGCATGTCGGTGTATGTCTGTGTGTCTGTTCGTCGGTGTCTGTCTGTCTGTCTCTTCGACATTGTCTGTCTGTCTGCCTGTCCGTCTGTGTCTGTCTGTCCGTCGCTGTCTGTCTGTCAGTCGGTGTCTGTCGGTCGGTGTCTGTCGGTCGGTGTCTGTCTGTCTGTCTGCCTGTCCGTCGGTGTCGGTATTTGCCTGTCTGTCTGTCGGTGTCTGCCAGTCCGTCGGTGTCAGTCTGTCTGCTTGTCCATCGGTGTCCGTCTGTCCGTCGGTGTCTGTTTGTCTTTCTCTCCGTCGGTGTCTGTCTGTTCATCGGTGTCTGTCTGTCCGTCGTTGTCTGTCTGTCCGTCGGTGACTATATGTCCGTATGTCCGTCCGTCGGTGCCTGTTGTCTGTCTGCCTGTGCGTCGGTGTCGGTATGTGCCTGTCTGTCTGTCGGTGTCTGCCTGTCCATCGGTGTCTGTCTGTCTGCCAGTCCGTCGGTGTCAGTCTGTCTGCTTGTCCATCGGTGTCTGTCTGTCCGTCGGTGTCTGTTTGTCTTTCTCTCCGTCGGTGTCTGTCTGTTCGTCGGTGTCTGTCTGTCCGTCGGTGTCTGTCTGTCCGTCGGTGACTATATGTCCGTCTGTCCGTCCGTCGGCGCCTGTCTGTCTGTCTGCCTGTGCGTCGGTGTCGGTATGTGCCTGTCTGTCTGTCGGTGTCTGCCTGTCCATCGGTGTCTGTCTATCTGCCATTCCGTCGGTGTCAGTCTGTCTTCTTGTCCATCGGTTCTCTCTGTCCGTCGGTGTCTGTCTGTCAGTCGGTGTCTGACTGCCCGTCGGTGTCTGTCCGTCGGTGTCTGTCTGTCTGTCTGCCTGTCCGTCGGTGTCGGTAAGTGCCTGTCTGTCTGTCGGTGTCTGCTAGTCCGTCGGTGTCAGTCTGTCTGCTTGTCCATCGGTGTCTGTCTGTCCGTCGGTGTCTGTTTGTCTTTCTCTCCGTCGGTGTCTGTCTGTCCGTCGGTGTCTGTCTGTCCGTCGGTGACTATCTGTCCGTCTGTCCGTCCGTCGGTGTCTGTCTGTCCGTCTGCCTGTCCTCGTCGGTCTACTCGTCGGTGTCTGTCTGTCCGCCGGTGTCTGTCTGTCTGCCTGGCCGTCGGTGTCTGTATGTCTGCCTGTCCGTCGGGGTCTGTCTGTCTGCCTGTCCGTCGGGGTCTGTCTGTCTGCCTGCCCGTTGGTGCCTGTTTGTCCGTCGGTGTCTGTTTGTCTGTTTCTCCGTCGGTGTTTGTCTGTCTGTCTGTTCGTCGGCGTCTGTCTGTCTGCCTGTCCAACGGTGTCTGCCTGTCAGTCGGGGTCTGTCTGTCTGCCTGTCCGTCGGTGCCTGTATGTCCGTCGGTGTCTGTTTGTCTGTCTGTTCGTCGGTGTCTGTCTGTCAGTCGGTGTCTGACTGCTCGTCGGTGTCTGTCGGTCGGTGTCTGTCGGTTGGTGTCTGTCTGTCTGTCTGCCTGTCCGTCGGTGCCGGTCTGTCTGTCTGTCCGTCGGTGTCTGTCTGTCTGTCTGCCTGTCCGTCGGTGTCGGTATCTGCCTGTCTGTCTGTCGGTGTCTGCCTCTCCATCGGTGTCTGTCTGTCCGTCGGTGTCTGTTTGTCTGTCTCTCCGTCGGTGTCTGTCTGTCTGTTCGTCGGTGTCTGTCTGTCCGCCGGTGTCTGTCTGTCTGCCTGTCCGTCGGGGTCTCTCTGTCTGCGTGTCCGTCGATGCCTGTCTGCTCGACGGTGTCTGTCTGTCTACCTGTCCGTCGTAGTCTGTATGTCCGTCGGTGTCTGTCTGTCACTCGGTGTCTGACTGCCCGTCGGTGTCTGTCAGTCTGCCGTTCCGTCGGTGTCTGTCTGTCTGTCTGTTTGTCTGTCCGTCGGTGTCTGTCTGTCTGCCTGTCCATCGGTGTCTGTCTGTCTGCCTGTCCAACGGTGTCTGTCTGTCCTTCGGTGTCTGTCTGTCTCGCTGTCCGTCGGTGTCTGTCTGTCTGCCTGTCCGTCGGTGTCTGTTTGTCTTGCTGTCTGTCTGTGTCTGCCTGTCCGTCGCTGTCTGTCTGTTCGTCGGAGTCTGTTTGTCTGGCTGTCTGTCCGTATCTGCCTGTCCGTCGTTGCCTGTCTGTCCGTCGGTGTCTGTTTGTCTGTCTGTCCATCGGTGTCTGTCTGTCTGTCAGTGTCTGTCTGTCTGCCTGGCCGTCGGAGGCTGTGTGTCTTGCTGTCCGTCTGTGTCTGCCTGTCCGTCGTTGCCTGTCTGTCAGTCGATGATTGTTTGTCTGTCTCTCCGTCGGTGTCTGTCTGTCTGTCTGTTCGTGGGTGTCTTTCTCTCTGTCTGTCTGTCCGTCGGTGTGGGTCTGTCTGCCTGTCCAACGGTGTCTGTCTGTCAGTAGCTGTCTATCTGTCTGGCTGTCCGTCGGTGTGTGTATTTCCGTCGGTGTCTATCCGTCTGCCTGACCGTCGGTGTCTGTCTGTGTGTCTGTTCGTCGGTATCAGTCTGTCTGCCTGTCCGTCGGTGTCTGTCTGTCTGGCTGTCCAACGGTGTCAGTCTGTCTGCCTGTCAGTCGGCGTCTGTCTGTCTGCCTGTCCAACGGTGTCTGACTGTCCGTCGGTGTCAGTCTGTCTGGCTGTCCGTCGGTGTCTGTTTGTCTGTCTGTCTGACCGTCGGTGTGTGTTTGTCTGTCTGTCCGTCGGTGTCTGTCTGTCTGCCTGTACGTCGGTGTCAGTCTGTCTGGCTGTCCGTCGGTGTCTGTCTGTCTGTCTGTTCGTCGGTGACTGTCTGTCTGTCGGTGTCTGTCTGTCTGCCTGTCCAACGGGGTCTGTCTGTCCGTCGGCGTCTATCTGTCTGGCTGTCCGTCGGTGTCTGTTTGTCTGGCTGTCTGTCCGTGCCTGCCTGTCCGTCGTTGCCTGTCTGTCCGTCGTTGCCTGTCTGTCTGTCGGTGTCGTCTGTCCGTCAGTTTCTGTCTGTTAGTCGGTGTCTGACTGCCCGTCGGTGTGTGTCTGTCCGTCGGTGTCCGTCTGTCTGCCTGTCCAACGGTGTCTGGCTGTCCGTCGGTGTCGGTCTGTCTGGCTGACCGTCGGCATCTGTCTGTCTGTCTGTCGGTCTCTGTCTGTGTGTCTGTCCGTCGGGGTCTGTCTGTCTGCCTGTCCGTCGGTGACTATCTTTCTGCCTGTCTAACGGTGTCTGTCTGTCCGTCGGTGTCGGTCTGTCTGGCTGTCCGGCGGTGTCTGTTTGTCCGGCGGTCTGTCCGTGTCTGCCTGTCCGTCGTTTGCCTGTTTGTCCGTCGGTGTCTGTTTGTCTGTCGGTCCTTCGGTGTCTGTCTGTCTGTCTGTTTGTCTATCCGTCAATGTCTGTCTGTCTGCCTGGCCGACGGTGTCTGTCTGTCTGCCTGTCCATCGGTGTCTGTCTGTCAGTCGGTGTCTGACTGCCCGTCGGTGTCTGTCTCTCCGTCGGTGTCTGTCTGTCCGTCGGTGTCTGTCTGTCCGTCGGTGTCTGTCTGTCCGTCGTTGCCTAACTGTCAGTCGGTGTCTGTTTCTCTGTCTGTCCGTCGGTGTCTGTCTGTCTATCTGTCCGACGGTGTCTGTCTGTCTGCCTGTCCGTCGGTGTCTGTCTGTCAGTCGGTGTCTGACTGCCCGTCGGTGTCTGTCTGTGCGTCGGTGTCTGTCTGTCTGCCTGTCCGTCGGTGTCGGTATCTGCCTGTCTGTCTGTCGGTGTCTGCCTGTCCAACGGTGTCTGTCTGTCTGCCAGTCCGTCGTTGTCAGTCTGTCTGCCTGTCCATCGGTGTCTGTCTGTCGGTCGGTGTCTGTTGGTCTGTCTCTCCGTCGGTGTCTGTCGGTCTGTCCGTCGGTGTCAGGCTGTCCGTCGGTGACTATCTGTCCGTCGGTGTCTGTCTGTCCGCCGGTGTCTGTCTCTTAGTCGGTGTCTGACAGCCCGTCGGTATCTGTCTGTCCGTCGGTGTCTGTCTGTCTGTCTGCCTGTCCGTCGGTGTCGGTATCTGCCTGTCTGTCTGTCGGTGTCTTCCTGTCCATCGGTGTCTTTCTGTCTGCCTGACCGTCGGCGTCTGTCTGCCTGTCCGTCGGTGTCTGTCGGTGTCTGTCTGTCTGCCTGTCCGTCGGTGTCTGTCTGTCTAGCTGTCTGTCTGGGTCTGCCTCTCCGTCGTTGCCTGTCTGTCCGCCGCTGTCTAACTGTCTGCCTGACCGTCGGCGTCTGTCTGCCTGTCCGTCGGTGTCTGTCTGTCTGCCTGTCCAACGGTGTCTGTCTGTCTGTCGGTGTCTCTCTGTCTGCCAGTCCGTCGGTGTCTGTTTGTCTTGCTGTCTGTCCGTGTCTGCCTGTCCGTCATTGCCTGTCGGTCCGTCGGTCTTTTTGCTGGTGTCTGGCTGACTGTCTGTTCAACGCTGTCTGTCTGTCTGCCTGTCCGTCGGTGTCTGTCCGTCAGTCGGTGTCTGACTGCCCTTCGGTGTCTGTCTGTCCGTCGGTGTCTGTATGTCTGTCTGTCTGTCGGTGTCTGTCCGTGTCTGCCTGTCCACCGTTGCCTGTCGTCTGTCTGCCTGTCCGTCGGTGTCTGTCCGTCAGTCGGTGTCTGACTGCCCTTCGGTGTATGTCTGTCCGTCGGTGTCTGTCAGTCTGTCTGTTCGTCGGTGTCTGTCTGTCCGTCGGTGTCTGTCTGTCTGCCTGTCCGACGGTGTCGGTATCTGACTGTCTGTCTGTCGGTGTCTGCCTGTCCATCGGTGTCTGTCTGTCTGCCAGTCCGTCGGTGTCAGTCTGTCTGCCTGTCCATCGGTGTCTGTTTGTCTGTCTCTCCGTCGGTGTCTGTCTGTCTGTTCGTCGGTGTCTGTCTGTCCGTCGGTATCTGTCTGTCCGTCGGTGTCTATCTGTCCTTCTGTCGGTCCGTCGGTGTCTGTCTGTCTGTCTGCCCGTCCGTCGGTGTCAGTATCTGTCTGTCTGTCTGTCGGTGTCTGTCTGTTCGTCGTCGTCTGTCTGCCTGTCCGTCGGTGTAGGTCTGCCTGTCTATCGGTGTTTGTCTGTCTGTCTGTCTGTCGGTGTCTGTCTTTCGGTGTGTTGGTCTGTGTCTGTCTTTCTATCTGTCTATCTGTCTGCCTGTTCATCGGTGTCTGTCTGTCTATCTGTCTGTCGGTGTCTGTCTTTCGGTGGGTTGGTCTGTGTCTGTCTTTCTATCTGTCTGTCTGTCTGCCTGTGCCTCGGTGTCTGTCTGTCTGTCTGTCTGGCTGTCTGCCTGTCAATCGGTGTCAGTGTGTCTGTCTCTCTGTCCGTCGGTGTCTATCTATCGGTCTGTCGGTGTCTGTCTGTCTGTCAGTCTGTTGGTTTCTATGTGTCTTTCGGTGTGTTGGTCTGTGTCTGTCTTTCTATCTGTCTATCTGTCTGCCTGTTCATCGGTTTCTGTCTGTCTGCCTGTCCAACGGTGTCTGTCTGTCCGTCAGTGTCTGTTTGTCTGGCTGTCTGTCCGTGTCTGCCTGTCCGTCGTTGCCTGTCTGTCCGTCGGTGTCTGTTTGTCTGTCTGTCCGTCGGTGTCTGTCTGTCTGTCAGTGTCTGTCTGTCTGCCTGACCGTCGGAGTCTGTGTGTCTTGCTGTCCGTCTGTCTGCCTGACCGTCGGAGTCTGTGTGTCTTGCTGTCCGTCTGTGTCTGCCTGTCCGTCGTTGCCTGTCTGTTCGTCGGTGTCTGTTTGTCTGTCTGTCCATCGGTGTCTGTCTGTCTGTCAGTGTCTGTCTGTCTGCCTGTCCGTCGGTGTCTGTCTGTCTGTCTGTCACTCCATCGGTGTCTGTCTGTCTGCATGTCCAATGGTGTCTGTCTGTCCGTCGGTGTTTATCTGTCTGCCTGACCGTCGGCGTCTGTCTGTCTGTTCGTTGGTGTCTGTCTGTCCGCCGGTGTCTGTCTGTCTGCCTGTCCGTCGGCATCTGTATGTCTGCCTGTCCGTCGGTGCCTGTCTGTCTGTCAGTGTCTGTCTGTCTGCCTGTCCGTCGGTGTCTGTCTGTCCGTCGGTGCTTGTCTGTCCGTCGGTGTCTGTTTGTCTATCTCTCCTTCGGCGTCTGTCTGTCTGCCTGTCCAACGGTGTCTGTCTGTCTGCCTGTCCAACGGTGTCTGCCTGTTCGTCGGTGCCTGTCTGTCCGTCGGTGTCTGTTTGTCTGTCTCTCCGTAGGTGACTGTCTGTCTGTCAGTGTCTGTCTGTCTGCCTGTCCGTCGGTGTCTGTCTGCCTGTCCAAAGGTGTCTGTCTCTCTGCCTGTCCGTCGGCGTCTGTCTGCCTCTCCGTCGGTGCCTGCCTGTCCGTCGGTGTCTGTTTGTCTGTCTGTCTGTCGGTCCAACGGTGTCTGTCTGTCTGTCTGCCTGTCCGTCGGTGTCGGTATCTGCCTGTCTGTCTGTCGGTGTCTGCCTGTCCATTGGTGTCTGTCTGTCTGCCTGAATGTCGGCGTCTGTCTGTCTGTCCGTCGGTGTCTTTGTGTCTGCCTGTCCAACGGTGTTTGTCTGTCTGCCTGTCCGTCGGTGTCTGTCTGTCTGCCTGTCCAGCGGTGTCAGTCTGTCTGCCTGTCCAACGGTGCCTGTCTGTCCGTCGGTGTCTATCTGTCTTGCTGACCGTCGGCGTCTGTCTGTCTGTCCGTTGGTGTCGGCCTGTCTGCCTGTTTAACGGTGTCTGTCTGTCCGTCGGTGTCTATCTGTATTGCTGACCGTCGGCGTCTGTCTGTCTGTCCGTTGGTGTCGGTCTGTCTGCCTGTTTAACGGTGTCTGTCTGTCTGTCGGTGTCTATCTGTCTGACTGGCCGTCGGTGTCTGTTTGACTGGCTGTCTGTCCGTGTCTGGCTGTCCGTCGTTGCCTGTCTGTCCGTCGGCGTCTGTCTGTCTTCCTGTCCAACGGTGCCTGCCTGTCCGTCGGTGTCTTTGTGTCTGCCTATCCAATGGTGTCTGTCTGTCCGTCGGTGTCTAACTGTCTGCCTGACCGTCCGTCGGTGTCGGTATCTGCCTGTCTGTCTGTCGGTGTCTGCCTGTCCATTGGTGTCTGTCTGTCTGCCTGCATGTCGGCACGTCGTTGCCTGTCTGTCCGTCGGTGACTGTCTGTCTGTCTCTCCATCGGTGTCTGTCTGTCTGCATGTCCAATGGTGTCTGTCTGTCCGTCGGTGTTTATCTGTCTGCCTGACCGTCGCCGTCTGTCTGTCTGTTCGTTGGTGTCTGTCTGTCCGCCGGTGTCTGTCTGTCTGCCTGTCCGTCGGCATCTGTATGTCTGCCTGTCCGTCGGTGCCTGTCTGTCTCTCAGTGTCTGTCTGTCTGCCTCTCCGTCGGTGCCTGTCTGGCCATCGGTGTCTGTTTGTCTGGCTGTCTGTCCGTGTCTGCCTGTCCGTCGTTGCCTGTCTGTCCGTCGGCGTCTGTCTGTCTTCCTGTCCAACGGTGTCTGTCTGTCCGTCGGTGTCTGTCTGTCTGTCTGCCTGTCCGTCGGTGTCGGTATCTGCCTGTTTGTCTGTCGGAGTCTGCCTGTCCATCGGTGTCTGTCTGTCTGCGAGTCCGCCAATGTCAGTCTGTCATTCCGTCGGTGTCTGTCTGTCTGCCTGTGCAACGGTGACTTTCTGTCTGCCTGTCCGTCGGTGTCTGTCTGTCTGCCTCTCCAACGGTGCCTGTCTGTCCGTCGGTGTCTGTTTGTCTGTCTGTCCGTCGGTGTATGTCTGTCTGTCAGTGTCTGTCTGTCTGCCTGTCCGTCGGTGTCCGTCTGTCTGTCTGTCCGTCGTTATATGTCTGTACGTCGGTGTCTGTCTGTCAGTCGGTGTCTGACTGCCCGACGGTGTCTGTCTGTCCGTCGGTGTCTGTCTGTCTGTCTGCCTGTCCGTCGGTGTCGGTATCTGATATGTCTGTCTGTCTGTCCGTGTCTGCCTGTCCATTGGTGTCTGTCTGTCTGCCTGAACGTCGGCGTCTGTCTGTCTGCCTGAACGTCGGCGTCTGACTGCCTGTCCGTCGGTGTCTGTCTGTCTGTCTGTCCGTCCGTGCCTGTCTGTCCGTTGGTGTCTATTTGTCAGTCTGTCCGTCGGTGTCGGTCTGTCTGCCTGTTTAACGGTGTCTGTCTGTCCGTCGGTGTCTATCTGTCTGACTGGCCGTCGGTGTCTGTCTGTCTGCCTGTCCGTCCGTGCCTGTCTGTCCGTTGGTGTCTGCTTGTCTGTCTGCCCGTCGGTGTCTGTGAGTCTGTCTGTCCAACGGTGTCTGTCTGTCCGTCGGTGTCTGTGTGTCTGCCTGTCCAACGTTGTCTGTCTGTCCGTCGGTGTGTTACTGTCTGCCTGTCCGTCGGTGTCTGTCTGTCTGTCTGTCCGTCCGTGCCTGTATGTCCGTCGGTGTCTGTGTGTCTGCCGGTCCGTCGGTGTTTGTCTGTCTGCCTGTGCGACGGTGTCTTTCTGTCTGCCTGTCCGTCGGTGTCTGTCTGTCTGCCTGTCCATCGGTGTCTGTCTGTCCGTCGGTGTCTGTCTGTCTGGCTATCCGTCGGTGTCTGTCTGTTTGCCTGTCCAACGTTGTCTGTCTGTCCGTCGGTGTCTGTCTGTCTGCCTGTCCGTCGGTGTCTATCTGTCTGGCTGTCCGTCGGTGTCTGTTTGTCTGGCTGTCTGTCCGTCGTTGCCTGTCTGTCCGTCGGTGTCTGTCAGTCTGTCTGTTCGTCGGGGTCTGTCTGTCCGTCGGTGTCTGTCTGTCTGCCTGTCCAACGGTGTCTGTCTGCCCGTCGTTGCCTGTCTGTCCGTCGGTGTCTGTCAGTCTGTCTGTTCGTCGGTGTCTGTCTGTCCGTCGGTGTCTGACTGTCTGCCTGTCCGTCGGTGTCTGTCTGTCTGTCAGTCCGTCGAAGTCTGTCTGTCTGTCTGCCTGTCTGTCGGTGTCGGTCTGTCTGCGTGTCTAACGGTGTCTGTCTGTCCGTCGGTGTCTATCTGTCTGACTGTCTGTCTGTCTGTCGGTGTCTATCTGTCTGACTGTCCGTCAGTGTCTGTGTGTCTGTTTGTCCAACGGTGTCTGTCTGTCCGTCGGTGTCTAACTGTCTGCCTGACCGTCGGCGTCTGTCTGCCTGTCCGTCGGTGTCTGTCTGTCTGCCTGTCCGTCGGTGCTTGTCTCTCTGTCTGCCTGTCCATTGGTGTCTGTCGGTCCGTCTGTGTCTGTTTGCCTGCCTGTTCAACGGTGTCTGTATGTCCCTCGGTGTCTATCTGTCGCGCTGCCAGTCGGTGTCTGTCTGTCTGCCTGTCAAACGGTGTATGTCTGTCCGTCGGTGTCTATCTGTCAGGCTGTTCGTCGGTGTCTGTTTGTCTGGCTGTCTGTCCGTTTCTGCCTGTCCGTCGTTGCCTGTCTGTCCGTCGGTGTCTGTCTGTCTGTCTGTTCGTCGGTGGCTGTCTGTGCGCCGGTGCCTGTCTGTCTGCCTGTCCGTCGGGGTCTGTCTGTCTGCCTGTCCGTCGGTGCCTGTCTGTCCGTCGGTGTCTGTTTGTCAGTCTGTCCGTCCGTGTCTGTCTGTCTGGCTGTCCAACGGTGTCTGTCTGTCTGTCTGCCTGTCCGTCGGTGTCTGTTTGTCTGGCAGTCCGTCAGTGCCTGTCTGTCCGTCGGTGTCTGTTTGTCTGTCTCTCCGTCGGTGTCTGTCTGTCTGCCTGTCCAACGGTGTCTGTCTGTCCGTCGGTGTCTATCTGTCAGGCTGTTCGTCGGTGTCTGTTTGTCTGGCTGTCTGTCCGTTTCTGCCTGTCCGTCGTTGCCTGTCTGTTCGTCGGTGTCTGTCTGTCTGTCGGTGTGTGTATGTCTATCTGTCTGTCGGTGTCTGTCTGCCTGTCCGTTGTTGCCTGTGTGTCCGTCGGCGTCTGTTTGTCTGTCTGTCTGTCGGTGTCTGTCTGTCTGCCTGTCCGTCGGTGCCTGTCTCTCTGTCTGCCTGTCCATCGGTGTCTGTCTGTCCGTCGGTATCTGTTTGTCTGTCTGTCGCTGTCTGCCTGTCCGTGTCGTTGTCGGTGCCTGTCTCTCGGTCTGTCTGTCCGTCGGTGTAGGTCAGTCTGCCTGAACATCCACGTCTGTCTGTCTGCCGGTGTCTGTTTGCCTGCCTGTTCAACGGTGTCTGTCTGTCCCTCGGTGTCTATCTGTCAGGCTGCCAGTCGGTGTCTGTTTGTCTGGCTGTCTGTCCAGGTCTGCCTGTCCGTCGTTACCTGTCTGTCCGTCGGTGTCTGTCTGTCTGTCTGTTCGTCGGTGTCTGTCTGTCCGTCGGTGTCTGTCTGTCTGCCTGTCCGTCGGGGTCTGTCTGTCTGCCTGTCCGTCGGTGCCTGTCTGTCCGGCGGTGTCTGTCTCTCCGTCAGTGTCTGTCTGTCTGCCTGTCCAACGGTGTCTGTCTGTCCGTCGGTGTCTATCTGTCAGGCTGTTCGTCGGTGTTTGTTTGTCTGGCTGTCTGTCCGTTTCTACCTGTCCGTCGTTGCCTGTCTGTCCGTCGGTGTCTGTCTGTCTGCCTGAACATCCGCGTCTGTCTGTCTGTCGGTGTGTGTATATCTATCTGTCTGTCGGTGTCTGGCTGCCTGTCCGTCGTTACCTGTCTGTCCGTCGGCGTCTGTTTGTCTGTCTGTCTGTCGGTGTCTGTCTGTCTGCCTGTCCGTTGGGGCCTGTCTCTCTGTCTGCCTGTCCATCGGTGTCTGTCTGTCCGTCGGTGTCTGTTTGTCTGTCTGTCGCTGTCTGCCTGTCCGTGTGTTTATCGGTGCCTGTCTCTCGGTCTGTCTGTCCGTCGGTGTCTGTCAGTCTGCCTGAACATCCGCGTCAGGATGCCAGTCGTTGTCTTTTTTTCTGGCTGTCTGTCCGGGTCTGCCTGTCCGTCGTTGCCTGTCTGTCCGTCGCTGTCTGTCAGTCTGTCTATTCGTCGGTGTCTGTCTGTCCGTCGGTGTCTGTCTGTTGCCTGTCCGTCGGGGTCTGTCTGTCTGCCTGTCCGTCGGTGCCTGTCTGTCCGGCGGTGTCTGTCTGTCGGTCGGTGTCTGTCTGTCCGTCGGTGTCTGTCTGTCTGCCTGTCCAACGGTGTCTGTCTGCCCGTCGTTGCCTGTCTGTCCGTCGGTGTCTGTCAGTCTGTCTGTTCGTCGGTGTCTGTCTGTCCGTCGGTGTCTGTCTGTCCGTCGGTGTCTGACTGTCTGCCTGTCCGTCGGTGTCTGTCTGTCTGTCTGTCCGTCGGAGTCTGTCTGTCTGTCTGCCTGTCTGTCGGTGTCGGTCTGTCTGCGCGTCTAACGGTGTCTGTCTGTCCGTCGGTGTCTATCTGTTTGACTGTCTGTCTGTCTGGCGGTGTCTATCTGTCTGACTGTCCGTCAGTGTCTGTGTGTCTGTTTGTCCAACGGTGTCTGTCTGTCCGTCGGTGTCTAACTGTCTGCCTGACTGTCGGCGTCTGTCTGCCTGTCCGTCGGTGTCTGTCTGTCTGCCTGTCCGTCGGTGCTTGTCTCTCTGTCTGCCTGTCCATTGGTGTCTGTCGGTCCGTCTGTGTCTGTTTGTCTGTCTGTCGCTGTCTGCCTGTCCGTGTGGTTGTCGGTGCCTGTCTCTCGGTCTGTCTGTCCGTCGGTGTCTGTCAGTCTGCCTGAACATCCGCGTCTGTCTGTCTGTCGGTGTCTGTTTGCCTGCCTGTTTAACGGTGTCTGTATGTCCCTCGGTGTCTATCTGTCTGACTGTCCGTCGGTGTCTGTTTGTCTGGCTGTCCGTCGGTGCCTGTCTGTCCGTCGGTGTCTGTTTGTCTGTCTCTCCGTCGGTGTCTGTCTGTCTGCCTGTCCAACGGTGTCTGTCTGTCCGTCGGTGTCTATCTGTCAGGCTGTTCGTCGGTGTCTGTTTGTCTGGCTGTCTGTCCGTTTCTGCCTGTCCGTCGTTGCCTGTCTGTTCGTCGGTGTCTGTCTGTCTGTCGGTGTGTGTATGTCTATCTGTCTGTCGGTGTCTGTCTGCCTGTCCGTTGTTGCCTGTGTGTCCGTCGGCGTCTGTTTGTCTGTCTGTCTGTCGGTGTCTGTCTGTCTGCCTGTCCGTCGGTGCCTGTCTCTCTGTCTGCCTGTCCATCGGTGTCTGTCTGTCCGTCGGTATCTGTTTGTCTGTCTGTCGCTGTCTGCCTGTCCGTGTGGTTGTCGGTGCCTGTCTCTCGGTCTGTCTGTCCGTCGGGGTCTGTCTGTCTGCCTGTCCGTCGGTGCCTGTCTGTCCGTCGGTGTCTGTTGGTCTGTCTGTCTGTCTGGCTGTCCAACGGTGTCTGTCTGTCTGTCTGCCTGTCCGTCGGTGTCGGTCTGTCTGCCTGTTTAACGGTGTCTGTCTATTCGTCGGTGTCTATCTGTCTGACTGTCTGTCGGTGTCTGTTTGCCTGCCTGTTCAACGGTGTCTGTCTGTCCCTCGGTGTCTATCTGTCAGGCTGCCAGTCGGTGTCTGTTTGTCTGGCTGTCTGTCCGTTTCTGCCTGTCCGTCGTTGCCTGTCTGTTCGTCGGTGTCTGTCTGTCTGTCGGTGTGTGTATGTCTATATGTCTGTCGGTGTCTGTCTGCCTGTCCGTTGTTGCCTGTGTGTCCGTCTGCGTCTGTTTGTCTGTCTGTCTGTCGGTGTCTGTCTGTCTGCCTGTCCGTCGGTGACTGTCTCTCTGTCTGCCTGTCCATCGGTGTCTGTCTGTCCGTCGGTATCTGTTTGTCTGTCTGTCGCTGTCTGCCTGTCCGTGTGGTTGTCGGTGCCTGTCTCTCGGTCTGTCTGTCCGTCGGGGTCTGTCTGTCTGCCTGTCCGTCGGTGTCTGTCTGTCCGTCGGTGTCTGTCTGTTGCCTGTCCGTCGGGGTCTGTCTGTCTGCCTGTCCGTCGGTGCCTGTCTGTCCGGCGGTGTCTGTCTGTCGGTCGGTGTCTGCCTGTCCGTCGGTTTCCGTCTGTCTGTCTGTCCGTCGGAGTCTGTCTGTCTGTCTGCCTGTCTGTCGGTGTCGGTCTGTCTGCGCGTCTAACGGTGTCTGTCTGTCCGTCGGTGTCTATCTGTTTGACTGTCTGTCTGTCTGTCGGTGTCTATCTGTCTGACTGTCCGTCAGTGTCTGTGTGTCTGTTTGTCCAACGGTGTCTGTCTGTCCGTCGGTGTCTAACTGTCTGCCTGACCGTCGGCGTCTGTCTGCCTGTCCGTCGGTGTCTGTCTGTCTGCCTGTCCGTCGGTGCTTGTCTCTCTGTCTGCCTGTCCATTGGTGTCTGTCGGTCCGTCTGTGTCTGTTTGTCTGTCTGTCGCTGTCTGCCTGTCCGTGTGGTTGTCGGTGCCTGTCTCTCGGTCTGTCTGTCCGTCGGTGTCTGTCAGTCTGCCTGAACATCCGCGTCTGTCTGTCTGTCGGTGTCTGTTTGCCTGCCTGTTTAACGGTGTCTGTATGTCCCTCGGTGTCTGTCTGTCTGCCTGTCCGTCGGTGTCGGTATCTGATCTGTCTGTCTGTCTGTCCGTGTCTGCCTGTCCATTGGTGTCTGTCTGTCTGCCTGAACGTCGGCGTCTGTCTGTCTGCCTGAACGTCGGCGTCTGACTGCCTGTCCGTCGGTGTCTGTCTGTCTGTCTGTCCGTCCGTGCCTGTCTGTCCGTTGGTGTCTATTTGTCAGTCTGTCCGTCGGTGTCGGTCTGTCTGCCTGTTTAACGGTGTCTGTCTGTCCGTCGGTGTCTATCTGTCTGACTGGCCGTCGGTGTCTGTCTGTCTGCCTGTCCGTCCGTGCCTGTCTGTCCGTTGGTGTCTGCTTGTCTGTCTGCCCGTCGGTGTCTGTGAGTCTGTCTGTCCAACGGTGTCTGTCTGTCCGTCGGTGTCTGTGTGTCTGCCTGTCCAACGTTGTCTGTCTGTCCGTCGGTGTGTTACTGTCTGCCTGTCCGTCGGTGTCTGTCTGTCTGTCTGTCCGTCCGTGCCTGTATGTCCGTCGGTGTCTGTGTGTCTGCCGGTCCGTCGGTGTTTGTCTGTCTGCCTGTGCGACGGTGTCTTTCTGTCTGCCTGTCCGTCGGTGTCTGTCTGTCTGCCTGTCCATCGGTGTCTGTCTGTCCGTCGGTGTCTGTCTGTCTGGCTATCCGTCGGTATCTGTCTGTTTGCCTGTCCAACGTTGTCTGTCTGTCCGTCGGTGTCTGTCTGTCTGCCTGTCCGTCGGTGTCTATCTGTCTGGCTGTCCGTCGGTGTCTGTTTGTCTGGCTGTCTGTCCGTCGTTGCCTGTCTGTCCGTCGGTGTCTGTCAGTCTGTCTGTTCGTCGGGGTCTGTCTGTCCGTCGGTGTCTGTCTGTCTGCCTGTCCAACGGTGTCTGTCTGCCCGTCGTTGCCTGTCTGTCCGTCGGTGTCTGTCAGTCTGTCTGTTCGTCGGTGTCTGTCTGTCCGTCGGTGTCTGTCTGTCCGTCGGTGTCTGACTGTCTGCCTGTCCGTCGGTGTCTGTCTGTCTGTCTGTCCGTCGGAGTCTGTCTGTCTGTCTGCCTGTCTGTCGGTGTCGGTCTGTCTGCGTGTCTAACGGTGTCTGTCTGTCCGTCGGTGTCTATCTGTCTGACTGTCTGTCTGTCTGTCGGTGTCTATCTGTCTGACTGTCCGTCAGTGTCTGTGTGTCTGTTTGTCCAACGGTGTCTGTCTGTCCGTCGGTGTCTAACTGTCTGCCTGACCGTCGGCGTCTGTCTGCCTGTCCGTCGGTGTCTGTCTGTCTGCCTGTCCGTCGGTGCTTGTCTCTCTGTCTGCCTGTCCATTGGTGTCTGTCGGTCCGTCTGTGTCTGTTTGCCTGCCTGTTCAACGGTGTCTGTATGTCCCTCGGTGTCTATCTGTCGCGCTGCCAGTCGGTGTCTGTCTGTCTGCCTGTCCAACGGTGTATGTCTGTCCGTCGGTGTCTATCTGTCAGGCTGTTCGTCGGTGTCTGTTTGTCTGGCTGTCTGTCCGTTTCTGCCTGTCCGTCGTTGCCTGTCTGTCCGTCGGTGTCTGTCTGTCTGTCTGTTCGTCGGTGGCTGTCTGTGCGCCGGTGCCTGTCTGTCTGCCTGTCCGTCGGGGTCTGTCTGTCTGCCTGTCCGTCGGTGCCTGTCTGTCCGTCGGTGTCTGTTTGTCTGTCTGTCCGTCCGTGTCTGTCTGTCTGGCTGTCCAACGGTGTCTGTCTGTCTGTCTGCCTGTCCGTCGGTGTCTGTTTGTCTGGCAGTCCGTCAGTGCCTGTCTGTCCGTCGGTGTCTGTTTGTCTGTCTCTCCGTCGGTGTCTGTCTGTCTGCCTGTCCAACGGTGTCTGTCTGTCCGTCGGTGTCTATCTGTCAGGCTGTTCGTCGGTGTCTGTTTGTCTGGCTGTCTGTCGGTGTCTGTCTGTCCGTCGGTGTCTGTCTGTTGCCTGTCCGTCGGGGTCTGTCTGTCTGCCTGTCCGTCGGTGCCTGTCTGTCCGGCGGTGTCTGTCTGTCGGTCGGTGTCTGTCTGTCCGTCGGTGTCTGTCTGTCTGCCTGTCCAACGGTGTCTGTCTGCCCGTCGTTGCCTGTCTGTCCGTCGGTGTCTGTCAGTCTGTCTGTTCGTCGGTGTCTGTCTGTCCGTCGGTGTCTGTCTGTCCGTCGGTGTCTGACTGTCTGCCTGTCCGTCGGTGTCTGTCTGTCTGTCTGTCCGTCGGAGTCTGTCTGTCTGTCTGCCTGTCTGTCGGTGTCGGTCTGTCTGCGCGTCTAACGGTGTCTGTCTGTCCGTCGGTGTCTATCTGTTTGACTGTCTGTCTGTCTGTCGGTGTCTATCTGTCTGACTGTCCGTCAGTGTCTGTGTGTCTGTTTGTCCAACGGTGTCTGTCTGTCCGTCGGTGTCTAACTGTCTGCCTGACCGTCGGCGTCTGTCTGCCTGTCCGTCGGTGTCTGTCTGTCTGCCTGTCCGTCGGTGCTTGTCTCTCTGTCTGCCTGTCCATTGGTGTCTGTCGGTCCGTCTGTGTCTGTTTGTCTGTCTGTCGCTGTCTGCCTGTCCGTGTGGTTGTCGGTGCCTGTCTCTCGGTCTGTCTGTCCGTCGGTGTCTGTCAGTCTGCCTGAACATCCGCGTCTGTCTGTCTGTCGGTGTCTGTTTGCCTGCCTGTTTAACGGTGTCTGTATGTCCCTCGGTGTCTGTCTGTCTGCCTGTCCGTCGGTGTCGGTATCTGATCTGTCTGTCTGTCTGTCCGTGTCTGCCTGTCCATTGGTGTCTGTCTGTCTGCCTGAACGTCGGCGTCTGTCTGTCTGCCTGAACGTCGGCGTCTGACTGCCTGTCCGTCGGTGTCTGTCTGTCTGTCTGTCCGTCCGTGCCTGTCTGTCCGTTGGTGTCTATTTGTCAGTCTGTCCGTCGGTGTCGGTCTGTCTGCCTGTTTAACGGTGTCTGTCTGTCCGTCGGTGTCTATCTGTCTGACTGGCCGTCGGTGTCTGTCTGTCTGCCTGTCCGTCCGTGCCTGTCTGTCCGTTGGTGTCTGCTTGTCTGTCTGCCCGTCGGTGTCTGTGAGTCTGTCTATCCAACGGTGTCTGTCTGTCCGTCGGTGTCTGTGTGTCTGCCTGTCCAACGTTGTCTGTCTGTCCGTCGGTGTGTTACTGTCTGCCTGTCCGTCGGTGTCTGTCTGTCTGTCTGTCCGTCCGTGCCTGTATGTCCGTCGGTGTCTGTGTGTCTGCCGGTCCGTCGGTGTTTGTCTGTCTGCCTGTGCGACGGTGTCTTTCTGTCTGCCTGTCCGTCGGTGTCTGTCTGTCTGCCTGTCCATCGGTGTCTGTCTGTCCGTCGGTGTCTGTCTGTCTGGCTATCCGTCGGTGTCTGTCTGTTTGCCTGTCCAACGTTGTCTGTCTGTCCGTCGGTGTCTGTCTGTCTGCCTGTCCGTCGGTGTCTATCTGTCTGGCTGTCCGTCGGTGTCTGTTTGTCTGGCTGTCTGTCCGTCGTTGCCTGTCTGTCCGTCGGTGTCTGTCAGTCTGTCTGTTCGTCGGGGTCTGTCTGTCCGTCGGTGTCTGTCTGTCTGCCTGTCCAACGGTGTCTGTCTGCCCGTCGTTGCCTGTCTGTCCGTCGGTGTCTGTCAGTCTGTCTGTTCGTCGGTGTCTGTCTGTCCGTCGGTGTCTGTCTGTCCGTCGGTGTCTGACTGTCTGCCTGTCCGTCGGTGTCTGTCTGTCTGTCTGTCCGTCGGAGTCTGTCTGTCTGTCTGCCTGTCTGTCGGTGTCGGTCTGTCTGCGTGTCTAACGGTGTCTGTCTGTCCGTCGGTGTCTATCTGTCTGACTGTCTGTCTGTCTGTCGGTGTCTATCTGTCTGACTGTCCGTCAGTGTCTGTGTGTCTGTTTGTCCAACGGTGTCTGTCTGTCCGTCGGTGTCTAACTGTCTGCCTGACCGTCGGCGTCTGTCTGCCTGTCCGTCGGTGTCTGTCTGTCTGCCTGTCCGTCGGTGCTTGTCTCTCTGTCTGCCTGTCCATTGGTGTCTGTCGGTCCGTCTGTGTCTGTTTGCCTGCCTGTTCAACGGTGTCTGTATGTCCCTCGGTGTCTATCTGTCGCGCTGCCAGTCGGTGTCTGTCTGTCTGCCTGTCCAACGGTGTATGTCTGTCCGTCGGTGTCTATCTGTCAGGCTGTTCGTCGGTGTCTGTTTGTCTGGCTGTCTGTCCGTTTCTGCCTGTCCGTCGTTGCCTGTCTGTCCGTCGGTGTCTGTCTGTCTGTCTGTTCGTCGGTGGCTGTCTGTGCGCCGGTGCCTGTCTGTCTGCCTGTCCGTCGGGGTCTGTCTGTCTGCCTGTCCGTCGGTGCCTGTCTGTCCGTCGGTGTCTGTTTGTCTGTCTGTCCGTCCGTGTCTGTCTGTCTGGCTGTCCAACGGTGTCTGTCTGTCTGTCTGCCTGTCCGTCGGTGTCTGTTTGTCTGGCAGTCCGTCAGTGCCTGTCTGTCCGTCGGTGTCTGTTTGTCTGTCTCTCCGTCGGTGTCTGTCTGTCTGCCTGTCCAACGGTGTCTGTCTGTCCGTCGGTGTCTATCTGTCAGGCTGTTCGTCGGTGTCTGTTTGTCTGGCTGTCTGTCCGTTTCTGCCTGTCCGTCGTTGCCTGTCTGTTCGTCGGTGTCTGTCTGTCTGTCGGTGTGTGTATGTCTATCTGTCTGTCGGTGTCTGTCTGCCTGTCCGTTGTTGCCTGTGTGTCCGTCGGCGTCTGTTTGTCTGTCTGTCTGTCGGTGTCTGTCTGTCTGCCTGTCCGTCGGTGCCTGTCTCTCTGTCTGCCTGTCCATCGGTGTCTGTCTGTCCGTCGGTATCTGTTTGTCTGTCTGTCGCTGTCTGCCTGTCCGTGTCGTTGTCGGTGCCTGTCTCTCGGTCTGTCTGTCCGTCGGTGTAGGTCAGTCTGCCTGAACATCCACGTCTGTCTGTCTGCCGGTGTCTGTTTGCCTGCCTGTTCAACGGTGTCTGTCTGTCCCTCGGTGTCTATCTGTCAGGCTGCCAGTCGGTGTCTGTTTGTCTGGCTGTCTGTCCAGGTCTGCCTGTCCGTCGTTACCTGTCTGTCCGTCGGTGTCTGTCTGTCTGTCTGTTCGTCGGTGTCTGTCTGTCCGTCGGTGTCTGTCTGTCTGCCTGTCCGTCGGGGTCTGTCTGTCTGCCTGTCCGTCGGTGCCTGTCTGTCCGGCGGTGTCTGTCTCTCCGTCAGTGTCTGTCTGTCTGCCTGTCCAACGGTGTCTGTCTGTCCGTCGGTGTCTATCTGTCAGGCTGTTCGTCGGTGTTTGTTTGTCTGGCTGTCTGTCCGTTTCTACCTGTCCGTCGTTGCCTGTCTGTCCGTCGGTGTCTGTCTGTCTGCCTGAACATCCGCGTCTGTCTGTCTGTCGGTGTGTGTATATCTATCTGTCTGTCGGTGTCTGGCTGCCTGTCCGTCGTTGCCTGTCTGTCCGTCGGCGTCTGTTTGTCTGTCTGTCTGTCGGTGTCTGTCTGTCTGCCTGTCCGTTGGGGCCTGTCTCTCTGTCTGCCTGTCCATCGGTGTCTGTCTGTCCGTCGGTGTCTGTTTGTCTGTCTGTCGCTGTCTGCCTGTCCGTGTGTTTGTCGGTGCCTGTCTCTCGGTCTGTCTGTCCGTCGGTGTCTGTCAGTCTGCCTGAACATCCGCGTCAGGATGCCAGTCGTTGTCTTTTTTTCTGGCTGTCTGTCCGGGTCTGCCTGTCCGTCGTTGCCTGTCTGTCCGTCGCTGTCTGTCAGTCTGTCTATTCGTCGGTGTCTGTCTGTCCGTCGGTGTCTGTCTGTTGCCTGTCCGTCGGGGTCTGTCTGTCTGCCTGTCCGTCGGTGCCTGTCTGTCCGGCGGTGTCTGTCTGTCGGTCGGTGTCTGTCTGTCCGTCGGTGTCTGTCTGTCTGCCTGTCCAACGGTGTCTGTCTGCCCGTCGTTGCCTGTCTGTCCGTCGGTGTCTGTCAGTCTGTCTGTTCGTCGGTGTCTGTCTGTCCGTCGGTGTCTGTCTGTCCGTCGGTGTCTGACTGTCTGCCTGTCCGTCGGTGTCTGTCTGTCTGTCTGTCCGTCGGAGTCTGTCTGTCTGTCTGCCTGTCTGTCGGTGTCGGTCTGTCTGCGCGTCTAACGGTGTCTGTCTGTCCGTCGGTGTCTATCTGTTTGACTGTCTGTCTGTCTGTCGGTGTCTATCTGTCTGACTGTCCGTCAGTGTCTGTGTGTCTGTTTGTCCAACGGTGTCTGTCTGTCCGTCGGTGTCTAACTGTCTGCCTGACCGTCGGCGTCTGTCTGCCTGTCCGTCGGTGTCTGTCTGTCTGCCTGTCCGTCGGTGCTTGTCTCTCTGTCTGCCTGTCCATTGGTGTCTGTCGGTCCGTCTGTGTCTGTTTGTCTGTCTGTCGCTGTCTGCCTGTCCGTGTGGTTGTCGGTGCCTGTCTCTCGGTCTGTCTGTCCGTCGGTGTCTGTCAGTCTGCCTGAACATCCGCGTCTGTCTGTCTGTCGGTGTCTGTTTGCCTGCCTGTTTAACGGTGTCTGTATGTCCCTCGGTGTCTATCTGTCTGACTGTCCGTCGGTGTCTGTTTGTCTGGCTGTCCGTCGGTGCCTGTCTGTCCGTCGGTGTCTGTTTGTCTGTCTCTCCGTCGGTGTCTGTCTGTCTGCCTGTCCAACGGTGTCTGTCTGTCCGTCGGTGTCTATCTGTCAGGCTGTTCGTCGGTGTCTGTTTGTCTGGCTGTCTGTCCGTTTCTGCCTGTCCGTCGTTGCCTGTCTGTTCGTCGGTGTCTGTCTGTCTGTCGGTGTGTGTATGTCTATCTGTCTGTCGGTGTCTGTCTGCCTGTCCGTTGTTGCCTGTGTGTCCGTCGGCGTCTGTTTGTCTGTCTGTCTGTCGGTGTCTGTCTGTCTGCCTGTCCGTCGGTGCCTGTCTCTCTGTCTGCCTGTCCATCGGTGTCTGTCTGTCCGTCGGTATCTGTTTGTCTGTCTGTCGCTGTCTGCCTGTCCGTGTGGTTGTCGGTGCCTGTCTCTCGGTCTGTCTGTCCGTCGGGGTCTGTCTGTCTGCCTGTCCGTCGGTGCCTGTCTGTCCGTCGGTGTCTGTTGGTCTGTCTGTCTGTCTGGCTGTCCAACGGTGTCTGTCTGTCTGTCTGCCTGTCCGTCGGTGTCGGTCTGTCTGCCTGTTTAACGGTGTCTGTCTATTCGTCGGTGTCTATCTGTCTGACTGTCTGTCGGTGTCTGTTTGCCTGCCTGTTCAACGGTGTCTGTCTGTCCCTCGGTGTCTATCTGTCAGGCTGCCAGTCGGTGTCTGTTTGTCTGGCTGTCTGTCCGTTTCTGCCTGTCCGTCGTTGCCTGTCTGTTCGTCGGTGTCTGTCTGTCTGTCGGTGTGTGTATGTCTATATGTCTGTCGGTGTCTGTCTGCCTGTCCGTTGTTGCCTGTGTGTCCGTCTGCGTCTGTTTGTCTGTCTGTCTGTCGGTGTCTGTCTGTCTGCCTGTCCGTCGGTGACTGTCTCTCTGTCTGCCTGTCCATCGGTGTCTGTCTGTCCGTCGGTATCTGTTTGTCTGTCTGTCGCTGTCTGCCTGTCCGTGTGGTTGTCGGTGCCTGTCTCTCGGTCTGTCTGTCCGTCGGGGTCTGTCTGTCTGCCTGTCCGTCGGTGTCTGTCTGTCCGTCGGTGTCTGTCTGTTGCCTGTCCGTCGGGGTCTGTCTGTCTGCCTGTCCGTCGGTGCCTGTCTGTCCGGCGGTGTCTGTCTGTCGGTCGGTGTCTGTCTGTCCGTCGGTGTCTGTCTGTCTGCCTGTCCAACGGTGTCTGTCTGCCCGTCGTTGCCTGTCTGTCCGTCGGTGTCTGTCAGTCTGTCTGTTCGTCGGTGTCTGTCTGTCCGTCGGTGTCTGTCTGTCCGTCGGTGTCTGACTGTCTGCCTGTCCGTCGGTGTCTGTCTGTCTGTCTGTCCGTCGGAGTCTGTCTGTCTGTCTGCCTGTCTGTCGGTGTCGGTCTGTCTGCGCGTCTAACGGTGTCTGTCTGTCCGTCGGTGTCTATCTGTTTGACTGTCTGTCTGTCTGTCGGTGTCTATCTGTCTGACTGTCCGTCAGTGTCTGTGTGTCTGTTTGTCCAACGGTGTCTGTCTGTCCGTCGGTGTCTAACTGTCTGCCTGACCGTCGGCGTCTGTCTGCCTGTCCGTCGGTGTCTGTCTGTCTGCCTGTCCGTCGGTGCTTGTCTCTCTGTCTGCCTGTCCATTGGTGTCTGTCGGTCCGTCTGTGTCTGTTTGTCTGTCTGTCGCTGTCTGCCTGTCCGTGTGGTTGTCGGTGCCTGTCTCTCGGTCTGTCTGTCCGTCGGTGTCTGTCAGTCTGCCTGAACATCCGCGTCTGTCTGTCTGTCGGTGTCTGTTTGCCTGCCTGTTTAACGGTGTCTGTATGTCCCTCGGTGTCTATCTGTCTGACTGTCCGTCGGTGTCTGTTTGTCTGGCTGTCCGTCGGTGCCTGTCTGTCCGTCGGTGTCTGTTTGTCTGTCTCTCCGTCGGTGTCTGTCTGTCTGCCTGTCCAACGGTGTCTGTCTGTCCGTCGGTGTCTATCTGTCAGGCTGTTCGTCGGTGTCTGTTTGTCTGGCTGTCTGTCCGTTTCTGCCTGTCCGTCGTTGCCTGTCTGTTCGTCGGTGTCTGTCTGTCTGTCGGTGTGTGTATGTCTATCTGTCTGTCGGTGTCTGTCTGCCTGTCCGTTGTTGCCTGTGTGTCCGTCGGCGTCTGTTTGTCTGTCTGTCTGTCGGTGTCTGTCTGTCTGCCTGTCCGTCGGTGCCTGTCTCTCTGTCTGCCTGTCCATCGGTGTCTGTCTGTCCGTCGGTATCTGTTTGTCTGTCTGTCGCTGTCTGCCTGTCCGTGTGGTTGTCGGTGCCTGTCTCTCGGTCTGTCTGTCCGTCGGGGTCTGTCTGTCTGCCTGTCCGTCGGTGCCTGTCTGTCCGTCGGTGTCTGTTGGTCTGTCTGTCTGTCTGGCTGTCCAACGGTCTCTGTCTGTCTGTCTGCCTGTCCGTCGGTGTCGGTCTGTCTGCCTGTTTAACGGTGTCTGTCTATTCGTCGGTGTCTATCTGTCTGACTGTCTGTCGGTGTCTGTTTGCCTGCCTGTTCAACGGTGTCTGTCTGTCCCTCGGTGTCTATCTGTCAGGCTGCCAGTCGGTGTCTGTTTGTCTGGCTGTCTGTCCGTTTCTGCCTGTCCGTCGTTGCCTGTCTGTTCGTCGGTGTCTGTCTGTCTGTCGGTGTGTGTATGTCTATATGTCTGTCGGTGTCTGTCTGCCTGTCCGTTGTTGCCTGTGTGTCCGTCTGCGTCTGTTTGTCTGTCTGTCTGTCGGTGTCTGTCTGTCTGCCTGTCCGTCGGTGACTGTCTCTCTGTCTGCCTGTCCATCGGTGTCTGTCTGTCCGTCGGTATCTGTTTGTCTGTCTGTCGCTGTCTGCCTGTCCGTGTGGTTGTCGGTGCCTGTCTCTCGGTCTGTCTGTCCGTCGGGGTCTGTCTGTCTGCCTGTCCGTCGGTGCCTGCCTGTCCGTCGGTGTCTGTTTGTCTGTCTGTCCGTCGGTGTCTGTCTGTCTGGCTGTCCAACGGTGTCTGTCTGTCTGTCTGCCTGTACGTCGGTGTCGGTCTGTCTGCCTGTTTAACGGTGTCTGTCTGTTCGTCGGTGTCTATCTGTCTGACTGTCTGTCGGTGTCTGTTTGCCTGCCTGTTCAACGGTGTCTGTCTGTCCCTCGGTGTCTATCTGTCAGGCTGCCAGTCGGTATCTGTTTGTCTGGCTGTCTGTCCGGGTCTGCCTGTCCGTCGTTACCTGTCTGTCCGTCGGTGTCTGTCTGTCTGTCTGTTCGTCGGTGTCTGTCTGTCCGTCGGTGTCTGTCTGTCTGCCTGTCCGTCGGGGTCTGTCTGTCTGCCTGTCCGTCGGTGCCTGTCTGTCCGTCGGTGTCTGTTTGTCTGTCTCTCCGTCAGTGTCTTTCTGTCTGCCTGTCCAACGGTGTCTATCTGTCCGTCGGTGTCTATCTGTCAGGCTGTTCGTCGGTGTTTGTTTGTCTGGCTGTCTGTCCGTTTCTACCTGTCCGTCGTTGCCTGTCTGTCCGTCGGTGTCTGTCTGTCTGCCTGAACATCCGCGTCTGTCTGTCTGTCGGTGTGTGTATATCTATCTGTCTGTCGGTGTCTGGCTGCCTGTCCGTCGTTGCCTGTCTGTCCGTCGGCGTCTGTTTGTCTGTCTGTCTGTCGGTGTCTGTCTGTCTGCCTGTCCGTTGGTGCCTGTCTCTCTGTCTGCCTGTCCATCGGTGTCTGTCTGTCCGTCGGTGTCTGTTTGTCTGTCTGTCGCTGTCTGCCTGTCCGTGTGGTTGTTGGTGCCTGTCTCTCGGTCTGTCTGTCCGTCGGTGTAGGTCAGTCTGCCTGAACATCCGCGTCTGTCTGTCTGTCGGTGTCTGTTTGCCTGCCTGTTCAACGGTGTCTGTCTGTCCCTCGGTGTCTATCTGTCAGGCTGCCAGTCGGTGTCTTTTTTTCTGGCTGTCTGTCCGGGTCTGCCTGTCCGTCGTTGCCTGTCTGTCCGTCGCTGTCTGTCAGTCTGTTTATTCGTCGGTGTCTGTCTGTTGCCTGTCCGTCGGGGTCTGTCTGTCTGCCAGTCCGTCGGTGTCAGTCTGTCTGCCTGTCCAACGGTGTCTGTCTGTCCGCCGGTGTCTGTTTGTCTGTCTCTCCGTCGGTGTCTTTCTGTCTGTTCGTCGGTGTCTGTCTGTCCGTCGGTGTCTGTCTGTCCGTCGGTGTCTATCTGTCCTTCTGTCGGTCCGTCGGTGTCTGTCTGTCTGTCTGCCTGTCCGTCGGTGTCAGTATCTGTCTGTCTGTCTGTCGGTGTCTGTCTGTTCGTCGTCGTCTGTCTGCCTGTCCGTCGGTGTAGGTCTGCCTGTCTATCGGTGTTTGTCTGTCTGTCTGTCTGTCGGTGTCTGTCTTTCGGTGTGTTTGTCTGTGTTTGTCTTTCTATCTGTCTATCTGTCTGCCTGTTCATCGGTGTCTCTCTGTCTGCCTGTCCGTCGATGTCTGTCTGTCCGTCGGTGTCTAGCTTTCTGCCTGACCGTCGGTGTCTGTCTGTCTGCCTGTCCAACGGTGTCTGTCTGTCTGCCTGTCCGTCGATGTCTGTCTGTCCGCCGGTCCACCGGTGTCTGTCTGTCCGTCGGTGTCTGTCTGTCTGTCTGCCAGTCCGACGGTGTCGGTATGTGCCTGTCTGTCTGTCGGTGTCTGCCGGTCCATTGGTGTCTGTCTGCCTGTCCGTCGGTGTCTGTTTGTCTGTCTGTCCGACGGTGTCTGTCTGTCCGACGGTGTCTGTCTGTCCGACGGTGTCTGTCTGTCTGCCTGTCTAACGGTGACTGTCTGTCCGTCGGTGTTTGTCAGTCTGTCTGTTCGTCGGTGTCTGTCTGTCCGTCGGTGTCTGTCTGTTTATCTGTCCTTCAGGGTCTGTCTATATGCCTGTCCGTCGGTGTCTATCTGTCTGCCTGTCCGTCGGTGTATGTCTGTCTGCCTGTCCGTCGGAGCCTGTCTCTCAGTCTGCCTGTCCATCGGTGTCTGTCTGTCCGTCGGTGTCTGTTTGTCTGTCTGTCGCTGTCTGCCTGTCCGTGTGGTTGTCGGTGCCTGTCTCTCTGTCTGTCTCTCCGTCGGTGTCTGTCAGTCTGCCTGAACATCCGCGTCTGTCTGTCTGTCGGTGTGTGTATGTCTATCTGTCTGTCGGTGTCTGTCTGCCTGTCCGTCGTTGCCTGTCTGTGAGTCGGCGTCTGTTTGTCTGTCTGTCTGCCTGTCCAACGGTGTCTGTCTGTCCGACGGTGTCTAACTGTCTGCCTGAACGTCGCCGTCTGTCTGTCTGTCGGTCGGTGTCTGTCTGTCTGTCTGTCCGTCCGTGCCTGTCTGTCCGTCGGTGTCTGTCTGTCTGCCTTTCCTACGGTCTCTATCTGTCCGTAGGAGTCTATCTGTCTGCCTGAACGTCGGCGTCTGTTTGTCTGTCGGTGTCTGTCTGTCTGCCTGTCTGTCGGTATCTGTCTGTCTGCAAGTCCAACGGTGTCTGTCTGTCCGTCGGTGTCTATCTGCCTGCCTGACCGTCGGCGTCTGTCTGTCTGTCCGTCGGTGTCTGTCTGTCCGTCGGTGTCAGTCTGTCCGTCGGTGTCTGTCTGTCCGCCGGTGTCTGACTGTCTGCCTGTCCGTCGGGGTCTGTCAGTCTGCCTGTCCGTCGGTGCCTGTCAGTCCGTCGGTGTCTGTTTGTCTGTCTCTCCGTCGGTGTCTGTCTGTTTGTCTGTTCGTCGGTGTGTGTCTTTCTGTCGGTGTCTGTCTGTCTGCCTGTCCAACGATGTCTGTCTGTCTGCCTGTCCGTCGGCGTATGTCTGTCTGCCTCTCCGTCGGTGCCTGTCCGTCGGTGTCTATCTGTCTGGATGACCGTCGGCGTCTGTCTGTCTGTCCGTCGGTGTCTGTCTGTCCGTCGGTGTCAGTCTGACCGTCGGTGACTATCTGTCCGTCTGTCTGTCCGTCGGTGTCTGTCTGTCTGCCTGTCCGTCGGTGTATGTCTGTCTGCTCTCCGTCGGTGCGTGTCTGTCCGTCGGTGGCTGTTTCTCTGTCTGTCGCTGTCTGCCTGTCCGTGTGGTTGTCGTTGCCTGTCTCTCTGTCTTTCTGTCCGTCGGTGTCTGTCAGTCTGCCTAATCATCCGCGTCTGTCTGTCTGTCGGTGTGTGTATGTCTATCTGTCTGTCGCTGTCTGTCTGCCCGTCCGTCGTTGCCTGTCTGTCAGTCGGCGTCTGTTTGTCTGTCTGTCCGTCGGTCTCGGTCTGTCTGCCTGTCTAACGGTGTCTGGCTGTCCGTCGGTGTCTAACTGCCTGCCTGACCGTCGGCGTCTGTCTGTCTGTCCGTCGGTGTCTGTCTGTCCGTCGGTGTCAATTTGTCCGTCGGTGCCTGTCTGTCCGTCGGTGTCTGTTTGTCTGCCTGTCCGTCGGTGCCTGTCTCTCAGTATGCCTGTCCATCGGTGTCTGTCTGTCCGTCGGTGTCTATCTGTCTGGCTTACCGTCTGCGTCTGTCTGTCTGTCCGTCGGTGTCTGTCTGTCCGTCGGTGTATATCTGTCTGCCTGACCTTCGGCGACTGTCTGTCTGTTCGTCGGTGTCTGTACGTCCGCCGGTGTCTGTCTGTCTGCCTGTTCGCCGGGGTCTGTATGTGTGCCTGTCCGTCGGTGCCTGTCTGTCCGTCGGTGTCTGTTTGTCTGTCTCTCCGTCGGTGTCTGTCTGTCTGTCGGTTCGTCGGTGTCTGTCTGTTCGTCGGTGTCCGTCTGTCTGCCTGTCCGTCGGTGTATATCTGTCTGCCTCTCCGTCGGTGCCTGTCTCTCTGTCTGCCTGTCCATCGGTGTGTGTCTGTCCGTCGGTGCCTGTTTGTCTGTCTGTCGCTGTCTGCCTGTCCGTGTGGTTGTCGGTGCCTGTTTCTCTGTCTGTCTGTCCGTCGGTGTCTGTAAGTCTGCCTGAACATCCGCGTCTGTCTGTCTGTCGGTGTGTGTATGTCTATCTGTCTGTCGGTGTCTGTCTGCCTGTCCGTCGTTGCCTGTCTGTCAGTCGGCGTCTGTTTGTCTGTCTGTCTGTCGGTGTCTGTCTGTCTGTCTGTCCGTCGGTGTCTGTCAGTTTGCCTGAACATCCGCGTCTGCCAGTCCAACGGTGCCTCTCTCTCCGTCGGTGTCTGTCTGTCTGTCTGTTCGTCGGTGTGTGTCTTTCTGTCGGTGTCTGTTTGACTACCTGAACATCCGCGTCTGTCTATCTGTCGGTGTGTGTAAGTCTATCTGTCTGTCGGTGTCTGTCTGCCTGTCCGTCGTTGCCTGTCTGTCAGTCGGCGTCTGTTTGTCTGTCTGTCTGTCGGTGTCTGTCTGTCTGTCTGTCCGTCGGTGTCTGTCAGTTTGCCTGAACATCCGCGTCTGCCAGTCCAACGGTGCCTCTCTCTCCGTCGGTGTCTGTCTGTCTGTCTGTTCGTCGGTGTGTGTCTTTCTGTCGGTGTCTGTTTGACTACCTGTCCAACGGTGTCTGTCTGTCTGCCTGTCCAACGGTGTCTGTCTCTCCGTCGGTGTCTATCTGTCAGGCTGTTAGTCGGTGTCTGTTCGTCTGGCTGTCTGTCCGGGTCTGCCTGTCCGTCGTTGCCTGTCCGTCCGTCGGTGTCTGTCTGTCCGCCGGTGTCTGACTGTCTGCCCGACCGGCGGGGTCTGTCTGTCTGCCTGTCCGTCGGTGCCTGTCTGTCCGTCGGTGTCTGTTTGTCTGTCTCTCCGTCGGTGTCCGTCTGTCTGTCTGTTCGTCGGTGTCTGTCTATCTGTCGGTGTCTGTCTGTCTGACTGTCCGCCAGTGTCTGTCTGTCTGTCTGTCCGACGGTGTCTTTCTGCCTGCCTGTCCGTCGGTTTTGTCTGTCTGTATGTCTAACGGTGTCTGTCTGTCCGTCGGTGTTTATCTGTCTGCCTGACCGTCGGCGTCTGTCTGTCTGTTCGTCGGTGTCTGTCTGTCCGTCGGTGTCTGTCTGTCCGTCGGTGTATCGGTCCTTCTGTCGGTCCGTCGGTGTCTGTCTGTCTGTCTGCCTGTCCGTCGGTGTCAGTATCTGTCTGTCTGTCTGTCGGTGTTTGTCTGTTCGTCTTCGTCTGTCTGCCTGTCCGTCGGTGTAGGTCTGCCTGTCTATCGGTGTTTGTCTGTCTGTCTGTCTGTCGGTGTCTGTCTTTCGGTGTGTTTGTCTGTGTCTGTCTTTCTATCTGTCTATCTGTCTGCCTGTTCATCGGTGTCTGTCTGTCTATCTGTCTGTCGGTGTCTGTCTTTCGGTGCGTTGGTCTGTGTCTGTCTTTCTATCTGTTTGTCTGTCTGCCTGTCCCTCGGTGTCAGTCTGTCTGTCTGTCTGGCTGTCTGCCTCTCAATCGGTGTCAGTGTGTCTGTCTCTCTGTCCGTCGGGGTCTATCTATCTGTCTGTCGGTGTCTGCCTGTCTGTCAGTCTGTTGGTTTCTATTTGTCTTTCGGTGTGTTGGTCTGTGTCTGTCTTTCTATCTGTCTATCTGTCTGCCTGTTCATCGGTGTCTCTCTGTCTGCCTGTCCGTCGATGTCTGTCTGTCCGTCGGTGTCTGTCAGTCTGTCTGTTCGTCGGTGTCTGCCTGCCCGTCGGTGTCTGTCTGTTTATCTGTCCTTCGGGGTCTGTGTGTCTGCCTGTCCGTCGGTGCCTGTCTGTCCGTCGGTGTCTGTTTGTCTGTCTGTCTGTCTGTCAGTGTTTGTCTGTCTGCCTGTCCGTCGGTGTCTGTTTGTCTCGCTGTCTGTCGTGTCTGGCTGTCCGTCGGTGTCTGTCTGTCTGCCTGTCCGTCGGTGTCCGTCTGTCTGCCTGTCCAACGGTGTCTGTCTGTCTGCCTGTTCTTCGGTGTCTGTCTGTCTGCCGGTCCAACGGTGTCTGTCTGTCCGTCAGTGTCTGTCTGTCTGTCTGCCTGTCCGTCGGTGTAGGTATCTGTCTGTCTGTCTGTCGGTGTCTGCCTGTCCATTGGTGTCTGTCTGTCTGCCTGAATGTCGTCGGTGTCTGTGTGTCCGTCGGTGTATGTCTGTCTGTCTGCCTGTCCGTCAATGTCGATATCTGTCTGTCTGTCTGTCTGTCGGTGTCTGCCTGTCCATCGGTGTCTGTCTGTCTGCCAGTCCGTCGGTGTCAGTCTGTCTGCCTGTCCATCGGTGTCTCTCTGTCCGTCGGTGTCTATTTGTCTGTCTCTCCGTCGGTGTCTGTCAGTCTGTTCGTCGGTGTCTGTCTGTCCGTCGGTGTCAGTCTTTCCGTCGGTGCCTGTCTGTCTGCCTGTCCAACGATGTATTTCTGTCTGCCTGTCCGTCGGTGTCTGTCTGTCTGCCTGTCCGTCGGTGTCTGTCTGTCCGTCGGTGTCTGTCTGTCTGCCTGACCAACGGTGTCTGTCTGTCTTCCTGTCTGTCTGTCGGTGTCTGCCTGTCCAGCGGTGTCTGTCTGTCTGCCAGTCCGTCGGTGTCAGTCTGTCTGCCTGTCCATCGGTGTCTGTCTGTCCGTCGGTGTCTGTTTGTCTGTCTCTCCGTGGGTGTCTGTCTGTCTGTTCGTCGGAATCTGTCTATCCGTCGGTATCTGTCTGTCCGTCGGTGACTATCTGTCTGTCTGTCTGCCTGTCCGTCGGTGTCTGCCTGTCCGTCGGTTTTGTCTGTCTGCATGTCTAACGGTGTCTGTCTGTCCGTCGGTGTTTATCTGTCTGCCTGACCGTCGGCGTCTGTCTGTCTGTTCGTCGGTGTCTGTCTGTCCGTCAGTGTCTGTCTGTCCGTCGGTGTCTATCGGTCCTTCTGTCGGTCCGTCGGTGTCTGTCTGTCTGTCTGTCCGTCGGTGTCAGTATCTGTCTGTCTGTCTGTCGGTGTCTGTCTGTTCGTCTTCGTCTGTCTGCCTGTCCGTCGGTGTAGGTCTTCCTGTCTATCGGTGTTTGTCTGTCTGTCTGTTTGTCGGTGTCTGTCTTTCGGTGTGTTTGTCTGTGTCTGTCTTTCTATCTGTCTATCTGTCTGCCTGTTCATCGGTGTCTGTCTGTCTATCTGTCTGTCGGTGTCTGTCTTTCGGTGCGTTGGTCTGTGTCTGTCTTTCTATCTGTCTGTCTGTCTGCCTGTCCCTCGGTGTCAGTCTGTCTGTCTGTCTGGCTGTCTGCCTCTCAATCGGTGTCAGTGTGTCTGTCTCTCTGTCCGTCGGTGTCTATCTATCTGTCTGTCGGTGTCTGCCTGTCTGTCAGTCTGTTGGTTTCTATTTGTCTTTCGGTGTGTTGGTCTGTGTCTGTCTTTCTATCTGTCTATCTGTCTGCCTGTTCATCGGTGTCTCTCTGTCTGCCTGTCCGTCGATGTCTGTCTGTCCGTCGGTGTCTGTCAGTCTGTCTGTTCGTCGGTGTCTGCCTGCCCGTCGGTGTCTGTCTGTTTATCTGTCCTTCGGGGTCTGTGTGTCTGCCTGTCCGTCGGTGCCTGTCTGTCCGTCGGTGTCTGTTTGTCTGTCTGTCTGTCTGTCAGTGTTTGTCTGTCTGCCTGTCCGTCGGTGTCTGTTTGTCTCGCTGTCTGTCGTGTCTGGCTGTCCGTCGGTGTCTGTCTGTCTGCCTGTCCGTCGGTGTCCGTCTGTCTGCCTGTCCGTCGGTGACCGTCTGTCTGCCTGTCCAACGGTGTCTGTCTGTCTGCCTGTACGTCGGTGTCTGTCTGTCTGCCGGTCCAACGGTGTCTGTCTGTCCGTCGGTGTCTGTCTGTCTGTCTGCCTATCCGTCAATGTCGGTATCTGTCTGTCTGTCCGTCCGTTCCTGTCTGTCCGTCGCTGTCTGTATATCTGGCTGTCCGTCGGTGTCTGTCTGTCTGCCTGTCCGTCGGTGTCCGTCTGTCTGCCTGTCCAACGGTGTCTGTCTGTCTGCCTGTTCTTCGGTGTCTGTCTGTCTGCCGGTCCAACGGTGTCTGTCTGTCCGTCAGTGTCTGTCTGTCTGTCTGCCTGTCCGTCGGTGTAGGTATCTGTCTGTCTGTCTGTCGGTGTCTGCCTGTCCATTGGTGTCTGTCTGTCTGCCTGAATGTCGTCGGTGTCTGTGTGTCCGTCGGTGTATGTCTGTCTGTCTGCCTGTCCGTCAATGTCGATATCTGTCTGTCTGTCTGTCTGTCGGTGTCTGCCTGTCCATCGGTGTCTGTCTGTCTGCCAGTCCGTCGGTGTCAGTCTGTCTGCCTGTCCATCGGTGTCTCTCTGTCCGTCGGTGTCTATTTGTCTGTCTCTCCGTCGGTGTCTGTCAGTCTGTTCGTCGGTGTCTGTCTGTCCGTCGGTGTCAGTCTGTCCGTCGGTGACTATCTGTCCCTCTGTCTGTCCGCCGGTGTCTGTCTGTCTGCCTGTCCGTTGGTGCCTGTCTGTCCGCCGCTGTCTGTCAGTCTGTCTATTTGTCGGTGTCTGTCTGTCCGTCGGTGTCTGTCTGTCTGCCTGTCCGTCGGGGTCTGTCTGCCTGCCTGTCCGTCGGTGCCTGTCTGTCCGTCGGTGTCTGTCTGTCGGTCGGTGTCTGTTTGTCTGTCTCTCCGTCCGTGTCTGTCTGTCTGCCTGTCCAACGGTGTCTGTCTGTCCGTCGGTGTCTATCTGTCAGGCTGTCCGTCGGTGTCTGTCTGTCTGCCGGTCCAACGGTGTCTGTCTGTCCGTCGGTGTCTGTCTGTCTGTCTGCCTGTCCGTCGGTGTCGGTATCTGCCAGTCTGCCTGTCCATTGGTGTCTGTCTGTCTGCCTGAATGTCGGCGTCTGTCTGTCATTCCGGCGGTGTCTGTCTGTCTGCCTGTCCAACGGTGTCTTTCTGTCTGCCTGACCGTCGGCGTCTGTCTGCCTGTCCGTCGGTGTCTGTCGGTGTCTGTCTGTCTGCCTGTCCGTCGGTGTCTGTCTGTCTAGCTGTCTGTCCGGGTCTGCCTGTCCGTCGTTGCCTGTCTGTCCGCCGCTGTCTAACTGTCTGCCTGACCGTCGGCGTCTGTCTGCCTGTCCGTCGGTGTCTGTCTGTCTGCCTGCCCAACGGTGTCTGTCTGTCTGTCGGTGTCTCTCTGTCTGCCTGTCCGTCGGTGTCTGTTTGTCTTGCTGTCTGTCCGTGTCTGCCTGTCCGTCATTGCCTGTCGGTCCGTCGGTCTTTTTGCTGGTGTCTGGCTGCCTGTCTGCTCGACGCTGTCCGTCTGTCTGCCTGTCCAACGGAGTCTGTCTGTCTGCCTGTTCGTCGGTGTCTGTCTGTCTGCCAGTCCGTCGGTGTCAGTCTGTCTGCCTGTCCATCGGTGTCTGTCTGTCCGTCGGTGTCTGTTTGTCTGTCTCTCCGTCGGTGTCTGTCTGTCTGTTCGTCGGTGTCTCTCTGTCCGTCGGTGTCTGTCTGTTCGTCGTCGTCTGTCTGCCTGTCCGTCGGTGTAGTTCTGCCTGTCTATCGGTGTTTGTCTGTCTGTCTGTCTGTCGGTGTCTGTCTTTCGGTGTGTTTGTCTGTGTCTGTCTTTCTATCTGTCTATCTGTCTGCCTGTTCATCGGTGTATGTCTGTCTATCTGTCTGTCGGTGTCTGTCTTTCGGTGCGTTGGTCTGTGTCTGTCTTTCTATCTGTCTGTCTGTCTGCCTGTCCCTCGGTGTCAGTCTGTCGGTCTGTCTGGCTGTCTGCCTGTCAATCGGTGTCAGTGTGTCTGTCTCTCTGTCCGTCGGTGTCTATCTATCTGTCTGTCGGTGTCTGCCTGTCTGTCAGTCTGTTGGTTTCTATCTGTCTTTCGGTGTGTTGGTCTGTGTCTGTCTTTCTATCTGTCTATCTGTCTGCCTGTTCATCGGTGTCTCTCTGTCTGCCTGTCCGTCGATGTCTGTCTGTCCGTCGGTGTCTCTCAGTCTGTCTGTTCGTCGGTGTCTGCCTGTCCGTCGGTGTCTGTCTGTTTATCTGTCCTTCGGGGTCTGTCTGTCTGCCTGTCCGTCGGTGCCTGTCTGTCCGTCGGTGTCTGTTTGTCTGTCTGTCTGTCTGTCAGTGTTTGTCTGTCTGCCTGTCCGTCGGTGTCTGTTTGTCTCGCTGTCTGTCGTGTCTGCCTGTCCGTCGTTGTCTGTCTGTCCTTCGGTGTCTGTATGTCTGGCTGTCCGTCGGTGTCTGTCTGTCTGCCTGTCCGTCGGTGTCCGTCTGTCTGCCTGTCCAACGGTGTCTGTCTGTCTGCCTGTTCGTCGGTGTCTGTCTGTCTGCCGGTCCAACGGTGTCTGTCTGTCCGTCGGTGTCTGTCTGTCTGTCTGCCTGTCCGTCGGTGTCGGTATCTGTCTGTCTGTCGGTGTCTGCCTGTCCATTGGTATCTGTCTGTCTGCCTGAATGTCGTCGGTGTCTGTGTGTTCGTCGGTGTCTGTCTGTCTGTCTGCCTGTCCGTCAATGTCGGTATCTGTCTGTCTGTCTGTTGGTGTCTGCCTGTCCATCGGTGTCTGTCTGTCTGCCAGTCCGTCGGTGTCAGTCTGTCTGCCTGTCCATCGGTGTTTCTCTGTCCGTCGGTGACTATCTGTCCCTCTGTCTGTCCGCCGGTGTCTGTCAGTCTGTCCGTTGGTGCCTGTCTGTCCGTCGGTGTCTGTCTGTCTGTCTGTTCGTCGGTGTGTGTCTGTCCGTCGGTGTCTGTCTGTCTGCTAGTCCGTCGGTGTCCGTCTGTCTGCCTGTCCAACGGTGTCTGTCTGTCCGTCGGTGTCTATCTGCTTGGCTGTCCGTCGGTGTCTGTTTGTCTGGCTGTCTGTCTGTCTGCCTGTCCGTCGGGGTCTGTCTGTCTGGATGTCCGTCTGTGCCTGTCTGTCCGTCGGTGTCTGTTTGTCTGTCTCTCCGTCGGTGTCTGTCTGTCTGTCTGTTCGTCGGTGTCTGTCTGTTCGTCGGTGTCTGTCTGTTCGTCGGTGTCTGTCTTTCTGTCTGTTTGTCTGTCCGTGTCTGTCTGTCTGTCTGTCTGTCTGTCTGTCCGTCTGACCGTCGGCGTCTGTCTGTCTAGCTGTCGGTCGGTGTCTATCTGTCTGCCTGACCGTCGGCGTCTGTCTGTCTGTCTGTCGGTGTTTGTTTGTGTGTCGGTTCGTCGGTGTCTGTCTGTCTGCCTTTCCGTCGGTGTCTGTCTGTTTGTCTGTCAGTCGGGGACTGTCTGCCTGCCTGTCCGTCTGTGCCTGTCTCTCCGTCGGTGTCTGTTTGTCTGTCTGTCCGTCGGTGTCTGTCTGTCTGCCTGTCCAACGGTGTCTTTCTGTCTGCCTGTCCGACGGTGTCTGTCTGTCTGCCTGTCCAACGGTGTCAGTCTGTTCGACGATGTCTGTCTGTCTGTCTGTCCGTCGGTGTCTGTCTGTCTGCATGACCGTCGGCCTCTGTCTGTCTGTTCGTCGGTGTCTGTCTGTCCGCCGGTGTCTGTCTGTCTGCCTGTCCAACGGTGTCTTTCTGTCTGCCTGTCCGACGGTGTCTGGCTGTCTCCCTGTCCAACGGTGTCTGTCTCTCCGTCGGTGTCGGTCTGTCTGCCAGACTAACGGAGTCTGTCTGTCCGTCGGTCTCTATCTGTCTGACTGTCCGTCGGTGTCTGTTTGTCTGGCTGTCTGTCCGTGTCTGCCTCTCAGTTGTTGCCTGTCTGTCCGTCAGTGTCTGTCAGTCTGTCTGTTCGTCGGTGTCTGTCTGTCTGCCGGTCCAACGGTGTCTGTCTGTCCGTCGGTGTCTGTCTGTCTGTCTGCCTGTCCGTCAACGTCGGTATCTGTCTGTCTGTCCGTCCGTGCCTGTCTGTCCGTCGCTGTCTGTATGTCTGGCTGTGCGTCGGTGTGTGTCTGTCTGCCTGTCCGTCGGTGTCCGTCTGTCTACCTGTCCAACGGTGTCTGTCTGTCTGCCTGTTCGTCGGTGTCTGTCTGTCTGCCTGTTCGTCGGTGTCTGTCTGTCTGCCGGTCCAACGGTGTCTGTCTGTCCGTCGGTGTCTGTCTGTCTGTCTGCCTGTCCGTCGGTGTCGGTATCTGTCTGTCTGTCTGTCGGTGTCTGCCTGTCCATTGGTGTCTGTCTGTCTGCCTGAATGTCGTCGGTGTCTGTGTGTCCGTCGGTGTCTGTCTGTCTGCTTGTCCGTCGGTGTCTGTCTGTCTGCCTGTCCAACGGTGTCTTTCATTCTGCCTGTCCGTCGGTGTCTGTCTGTCTATCTGTCGAACGGTGTCTGTCAGTCTGTTCGTCGGTGTCTGTCTGTCCGTCCGTGTCAGTCTGTCCGTCGATGACTATCTGTCAGTCGGGGACTGTCTGTCTGCCTGTCCGTCGGTGTCTGTATCTGCCTGTCTTTCTGTCGGTGTCTGCCTGTTCATCGGTCTCTGCCTGTCTGCCAGTCCGTCGGTGTCAGTCTGTCGGCCTGTCCATCGGTGTATGTCTGTCCGTCGGTGTCTGTTTGTCTGTCTCTCCGTCGGTGTCTGTCTGTCTGTTCGTCGGTGTCTGTCTGTCCGTCGGTGTCTGTCTGTCCGTCGGTGACTATCTGTCCGTCTGTCTGTCCGTCGGTGTCTGTCTGTCTGTCTGTCCGTCGGTGTCTATCTGTCTGCCTGACCGTCGGCCTCTGTCTGCCTGTTCGTTGGTGTCTGTCTGTCCGCCAGTGTCTGTCTGTCTGCCTGTCCGTTGGTGCCTGTCTGTCCGTCGGTGTCTGTTTGTCTGTCTCTCCGTCGTTGTCTGTCTGTCTGCATGTCCAACGGTGTATGTCTGTCCGTCGGTATTTATCTGTCTGCCTGACCGTCGGCGTCTGTCTGTCTGTTCGTCGGTGTCTGTATATCTGCCTGTCCGTCGGTGCCTGTCTGTCCATCGGTGTCTGCCTGTCCGTCGGTGTCTGTCTGTCTGGCTACCCGTCGGTGTCTGTCTGTCTGCCTGACCGTCGGTGTCTGTCTGTCAGCCTGTCCAACGGTCTCTGTCTGTCTGCCTGTCCGACGGTGTCTGTCTGTCTGACTGTCCAACGGTGTCTGTCTCTCCGTCGGTGTCTGTTTGTCTGTCCGTCCGTCTGTGTCTGTCTGTCTGTCTGTTCGACGATGTCTGTCTGTCTGTCTGTCCGTCGGTGTCTGTCTGTCTGCATGACCGTCGGCCTCTGTCTGTCTGTTCGTCGATGTCTGTCTGTCCGCCGGTGTCTGTCTGTCTCCCTGTCCATCGGTGTCTGTCTGCCTGCCAGTCCGTCGATGTCAGTCTGTCTGCCTGACCATCGGTGTCTCACTGTCTGCCTATCCAACGGTGCCTGTCTGTCCGTCGGTGTCTGTTTGTCTGTCTGTCTTTCCAACGGTGTTTGTCTCTCCGTCGGTGTCTATCTGTCTGCCTGACCGTCGGTGTCTGTCTGTCTGCCTGTCCAACGGTGTCTGTCTCTCCGTCGGTGTCTGTCTGTCTGGCTATCCGTTGGTGTCTGTCTGTCTGCCTGTCCGTAGGTATCTGTCTGTCTGCCTGTCCAACGGTGTCTGTCTGTCTGCCTGTCCGTCGATGTCTGTCTGTCTGCCGGTCCACCGGTGTCTGTCTGTCCGTCGGTGTCTGTCTGTCTGTCTGCCAGTCCGTCGGTGTCGGTATCTGCCTGTCTGTCTGTCGTTGTCTGCCTGTCCATTGGTGTCTGTCTGTCTGCCTAAATGTCGTCGTCTGTCTGCCTGTCCGTCGGTGTCTGTTTGTCTGTCTGTCCGTCGGTGTCTATCTGTCTGCCTGATCGTCGGCCTATGTATGTCTGTTCGTCGGTGTCTGTCTGTCCGTCGGTGTCTGTCTGTCTGCTTGTCCGTCGGTGTCTGTCTGTCTGCCTGTCCAACGGTGTCTTTCATTCTGCCTGTCCGTCGGTGTCTGTCTGTCTGTCTGTCGAACGGTGTCTGTCAGTCTGTTCGTCGGTGTCTGTCTGTCCGTCCGTGTCAGTCTGTCCGTCGATGACTATCTGTCAGTCGGGGACTGTCTGTCTGCCTGTCCGTCGGTGTCTGTATCTGCCTGTCTTTCTGTCGGTGTCTGCCTGTTCATCGGTCTCTGCCTGTCTGCCAGTCCGTCGGTGTCAGTCTGTCGGCCTGTCCATCGGTGTATGTCTGTCCGTCGGTGTCTGTTTGTCTGTCTCTCCGTCGGTGTCTGTCTGTCTGTTCATCGGTGTCTGTCTGTCCGTCGGTGTCTGTCTGTCCGTCGGTGACTATCTGTCCGTCTGTCTGTCCGTCGGTGTCTGTCTGTCTGTCTGTCCGTCGGTGTCTATCTGTCTGCCTGACCGTCGGCCTCTGTCTGCCTGTTCGTTGGTGTCTGTCTGTCCGCCAGTGTCTGTCTGTCTGCCTGTCCGTTGGTGCCTGTCTGTCCGTCGGTGTCTGTTTGTCTGTCTCTCCGTCGTTGTCTGTCTGTCTGCATGTCCAACGGTGTCTGTCTGTCCGTCGGTATTTATCTGTCTGCCTGACCGTCGGCGTCTGTCTGTCTGTTCGTTGGTGTCTGTATATCTGCCTGTCCGTCGGTGCCTGTCTGTCCATCGGTGTCTGCCTGTCCGTCGGTGTCTGTCTGTCTCGCTACCCGTCGGTGTCTGTCTGTCTGCCTGACCGTCGGTGTCTGTCTGTCAGCCTGTCCAACGGTCTCTGTCTGTCTGCCTGTCCGACGGTGTCTGTCTGTCTGACTGTCCAACGGTGTCTGTCTCTCCGTCGGTGTCTGTTTGTCTGTCCGTCCGTCTGTGTCTGTCTGTCTGTCTGTTCGACGATGTCTGTCTGTCTGTCTGTCCGTCGGCCTCTGTCTGTCTGTTCGTCGATGTCTGTCTGTTCGCCGGTGTCTGTCTGTCTCCCTGTCCATCGGTGTCTGTCTGCCTGCCAGTCCGTCGATGTCAGTCTGTCTGCCTGACCATCGGTGTCTCTCTGTCTGCCTATCCAACGGTGCCTGTCTGTCCGTCGGTGTCTGTTTGTCTGTCTGTCTTTCCAACGGTGTTTGTCTCTCCGTCGGTGTCTATCTGTCTGCCTGACCGTCGGTGTCTGTCTGTCTGCCTGTCCAACGGTGTCTGTCTCTCCGTCGGTGTCTGTCTGTCTGGCTATCCGTTGGTGTCTGTCTGTCTGCCTGTCCGTAGGTATCTGTCTGTCTGCCTGTCCAACGGTGTCTGTCTGTCTGCCTGTCCGTCGATGTCTGTCTGTCTGCCGGTCCACCGGTGTCTGTCTGTCCGTCGGTGTCTGTCTGTCTGTCTGCCAGTCCGTCGGTGTCGGTATCTGCCTGTCTGTCTGTCGTTGTCTGCCTGTCCATTGGTGTCTGTCTGTCTGCCTAAATGTCGTCGTCTGTCTGCCTGTCCGTCTGTGTCTGTTTGTCTGTCTGTCCGTCGGTGTCTATCTGTCTGCCTGATCGTCGGCCTATGTATGTCTGTTCGTCGGTGTCTGTCTGTCCGTCGGTGTCTGTCTGTCTGCTTGTCCGTCGGTGTCTGTCTGTCTGCCTGTCCAACGGTGTCTTTCATTCTGCCTGTCCGTCGGTGTCTGTCTGTCTGTCTGTCGAACGGTGTCTGTCAGTCTGTTCGTCGGTGTCTGTCTGTCCGTCCGTGTCAGTCTGTCCGTCGATGACTATCTGTCAGTCGGGGACTGTCTGTCTGCCTGTCCGTCGGTGTCTATATCTGCCTGTCTTTCTGTCGGTGTCTGCCTGTTCATCGGTGTCTGCCTGTCTGCCAGTCCGTCGGTGTCAGTCTGTCGGCCTGTCCATCGGTGTATGTCTGTCCGTCGGTGTCTGTTTGTCTGTCTCTCCGTCGGTGTCTGTCTGTCTGTTCGTCGGTGTCTGTCTGTCCGTCGGTGTCTGTCTGTCCGTCGGTGACTATCTGTCCGTCTGTCTGTCCGTCGGTGTCTGTCTGTCTGTCTGTCCGTCGGTGTCTATCTGTCTGCCTGACCGTCGGCCTCTGTCTGCCTGTTCGTTGGTGTCTGTCTGTCCGCCAGTGTCTGTCTGTCTGCCTGTCCGTTGGTGCCTGTCTGTCCGTCGGTGTCTGTTTGTCTGTCTCTCCGTCGTTGTCTGTCTGTCTGCATGTCCAACGGTGTCTGTCTGTCCGTCGGTATTTATCTGTCTGCCTGACCGTCGGCGTCTGTCTGTCTGTTCGTCGGTGTCTGTATATCTGCCTGTCCGTCGGTGCCTGTCTGTCCATCGGTGTCTGCCTGTCCGTCGGTGTCTGTCTGTCTGGCTACCCGTCGGTGTCTGTCTGTCTGCCTGACCGTCGGTGTCTGTCTGTCAGCCTGTCCAACGGTCTCTGTCTGTCTGCCTGTCCGTCGGTGTCTGTCTGTCTGCCGGTCCAACGGTGTCTGTCTGTCCGTCGGTGTCTGTCTGTCTGTCTGTCGGTGTCTGTCTGTGTGTCTGTTCGTCGGTGTCTGTCTGTCCGTCGGTGTCCGTCTCTCCGTCGGTGACTATCTGTCCGTCTGTCTGTCCGTCGGTGTCTGTCTCTCCGTCGGTGACTATCTGTCCGTCTGTCTGTCCGTCGGTGTCTGTCTGTCTGTCTGCCTGTCCGTCGGTGTCTGTCTGTCTGTATGTCCAACGGTGACTGTCTGTCCGTCGCTGTCTATCTGTGTGCCTGACCGTCGGCCTCTGTCTGTCTGTTCGTCGGTGTCTGTCTGTCCGCCTGTGTCTGTCTGTCCGTCTGTGTCTGTTTGTCATGCTGTCAGTCGGTGTCTGTTTGTCTGGCTGTCTGTCCGGGTCTGCTTGTCCGTCGTTGCTTGTCTGTCCGTCGGTGTCTGTCAGTCTGTCTATTCGTCGGTGTCTGTCTGTCCGTCGGCGTCTGTTTGTCTGTCTCTCCGTCGGTGTCTGTCAGTCTGTTCGTCGGTGTCTGTTTGTCCGTCGGTGTCAGTCTGTCCGTCGGTGACTATCTGTCAGTCGGGGACTGTCTGTCTGCCTATCCGTCGGTGTCTGTATCTGCCTGTCTGTCTGTCGGTGTCTGCCTGTACATCGGTGTAGGTCTGTCTGCCTGTCCAACGGTGTCTACCTGTCTGGCTGACCGTCGGCGTCTGTCTGTCTGTCTGTCGGTGTCAGTCTGTGTGTCTATTCGTCGGTGTCTGTCTGTCTGCCTGTCCGTCGGTGTCTGTTTGTCTGTCTGTCTGTCCGTGTCTGCCTATCCGGTGTTGCCTGTCTGTCCGTCGGTGTCTGTTTGTCTGTCTGTCCGTCGGTGTCTATCTGTCTGTCTGTCCGTCGGTGTCTGTCTGTCTGCCTGTCCAACGGTGTCTACCTGTCTGGCTGACCGTCGGCGTCTGTCTGTCTGTCTGTCGGTGTCAGTCTGTGTGTCTGTTCGTCGGTGTCTGTCTGTCTGCCTGTCCGTCGGTGTCTGTCTGTCTGCCCGTCCGTCGGTGTCGGTCTGTCTGGCTGTCCGTCGGTGTCTGTTTGTCTGTCTGTCTGTCCGTGTCTGCCTATCCGGTGTTGCCTGTCTGTCCGTCGGTGTCTGTTTGTCTGTCTGTCCGTCGGTGTCTGTCTGTCTGTCTGTTCGACGGTGTCTGTCTGTCTGCCTGTCCGTCGGTGACTGTCTATCCGACGGTGTCTGTCTGTCAGTCGGTGTCTGACTGTCTGCCTGTCCAACGATGTCTTTCTGTCTGCCTGTCCGTCGGTGTCTGTCTGTTTGCCTGTCCAACGGTGTCTGCCTGTCCGTCGGTGCCTGTCTGTCCGTCGGTGTCTGTTTGTCTGTCTCTCCGTAGGTGTATGTCTGTCTGTCTGTTCGTCGGTGTCTGTCTGCCTGTCCGTCGGTGTCAGTCTGTCTGCCTGTCCATCGGTGTCTGTCTGTCCGTCGGTGTCTGTTTGTCTGTCAAACCGTCGGTGTCTGTCTGTCTGTCTGCCTGTCCGTCGGTGTCGGTTTCTGTCTGTCTGTCTGTCGGTGTTTGTTTGTGTGTCTGTTCGTCGGTGTCTGTCTGTCTGCCATTCCGTCGGTGTCTGTCTGTTTGTCTGTCAGTCGGGGACTGTCTGCCTGCCTGTCCGTCGGTGCCTGTCTCTCCGTCGGTGTCTGTTTGTCTGTCTGTCCGTCGGTGTCTATCTGTCTGACTGTCCGTCGGTGTCTGTTTGTCTGGCAGTCTGTCCGTGTCTGCCTCTCCGTCGTTGCCTGTCTGTCCGTCGGTGTCTGTCAGTCTGTCTGTTCGTCGGTGTCTGTTTGTCCGTCGGTATCTGTCTGTCTGCCTATCCAACGGTGTCTGTCTGTCCGTCGCTGTCTGTCTGTCTGGCTGTCGGTCGGTGTCTATCTGTCTGCCTGACCGTCGGCGTCTGTCTGTCTGTCTGTCGGTGTTTGTTTGTGTATCTGTTCGTCGGTGTCTGTCTGTCTGCCTTTCCGTCGGTGTCTGTCTGTTTGTCTGTCCGTCGGTGTCTGTTTGTCTGTCTGTCCAACGGTGCCTGCCTGTCCGTCGGTGTCTGTCTGTCTGCCTATCCGGCGGTGCCTGTCTGTCCGTCGGTGTCTGTTTGTCTGTCTGTCTGTCTGTCGGTGTCTGTCTGCGTGTCCGTTCGTCGGGGTCTCTCTGTCCGTCGGTGACTGTCTGTTTGCCTGTACGTCGGGGTCTGTCTGTCTGCCTGACCGTCGGCGTCTGTCTGTCTGTCGGTGTCTGCCTGTGTGTCCGTTCGTCGGTGTCTGTCTGTCCGTCGGTGTCTGTCTGTTTGCCTCTCCGTCGGTGCATGCCTGTCCGCCGGTGTCTGTCTGTCCGTCGGTGTCTGTCTGTCTGTCTGCCTGTCCGTCGGTGTCGGTATCTGGGTGTCTGTCTGTCTGCCTGTCCGTCAGTGTCAGTATCTGGCTGTCTGTCTGTCGGTGTCTGCCTGTCCGTCGGTGTCGGTATCTGCCTGTCTGTCTGTCGGTGTCTGCCTGTCCATTGGTGTCTGTCCTTCTGCCTGTCCGTCGGTGTCTGTCTGTCTGCCTGTCCAACGGTGTCTGTCTGTCTGCCTGTCCGTCGGTGTCTGTCTGTCTGCCGGTCCAACGGGGTCTGTCTGTCCGTCGGTGTCTGTCTGTCTGTCTGCCTGTCCGTCGGTGTCGGTATCTGCCTGTCTGTCTGTCGGTGTATGCCTGTCCATTGGTGTCTGTCTGTCTGCCTGAATGTCGGCATCTGTCTGCCTGAATGTCGACGTCTGTCTGTCTGTTCGTCGGTGTCTGTCTGTCTGCCTGTCCGTAGGTATCTGTCAGTCTGTCTGTTCGTCGGTGTCAGTCTGTCCGTCGGTGTCTGTCTGTTTGTCTGTCCGTCGGGGTCAGTCTGTCTGCCTGTCCACCGGTGCCTGCCTGTCAGTCGCGGACTGTCTGTCAGCCTGTCCCTCGTTTTCAGTATCTGCATGTCTGTCTGTCGGTGTCTCCTGTCCATCGGTGTCTGTCTGTCTGTCTGCCTGTCCGTCGGTGTCTGTCTGTCTGCCTGTCTAACGGTGTCTGTCTGTCCGTCGATGTCTGTCAGTCTGTCTGTTCGTCGGTGTCTGTCTCTCCGTCGGTGTCTGTCTGTTTATCTGTCCTTCAGGGTCTATCTATCTGCCTGTCCGTCGGTGTCTGTCAGTCTGCCTGAACATCCGCATCTGTCTGTCTGTCGGTGTGTGTATGTCTATATGTCTGTCGGTGTCTGTCTGCCTGTCCGTCGTTGCCTGTCTGTCAGTCGGCGTCTGTTTGTCTGTCTGTCTGCCTGTTTAACGGTGTCTGTCTGTCCGACGGTATCTAACTGTCTGCCTGTCCGTCGGCGTCTGTCTGTCTGTCTGTCGGTGTCTGTCTGTCCGTCGGTGTCTGTTTGTCTGTCAAACCGTCGGTGTCTGTCTGTCTGTCTGCCTGTCCGTCGGTGTCGGTATCTGTCTGTCTGTCTGTCGGTGTCTGCCTGTCCATTGGTGTCTGTCTGTCTGCCTGAACGTCGCCGTCTGTCTGTCTGTCGGTCGGAGTCTGTTTGTCTGTCTGTCCGTCGGTGTCTGTCTGTCTGCCTGTCCTACGGTCTCTGTCTGTCCGTCGGTGTCTATCTGTCTGCCTGACCGTCGGCGTCTGTTTGCCTGTCGGTGTCTGTCTGTCTGCCTGTCCGTCGGTATCTGTCTGTCTGCATGTCCGTCGGTGTCTGTCTGTCCGCCGGTGTCTGTCTGTCTGCCTGTCCATCGGTGTCTGTCTGTCTGCCTGTCCGTCGGTGTATGTCAGTCTGCCTGTCCGACGGTGCCTGTCTCTCTGTCTACCTGTCCATCGGTGTCTGTCTGTCCGTCGGTGTCTGTTTGTCTGTCTGTCGCTGTCTGCCTGTCCGTGTGGTTGTCGGTGCCTGTCTCTCTGTCTGTCTCTCCGTCGGTGTCTGTCAGTCTGCCTGAACATCCGCGTCTGTCTGTCTGTCGGTGTGTGTATGTCTATCTGTCTGTCGGTGTCTGTCTGCCTACCCGTCGTTGCCTGTCTGTCACTCGGCGTCTGTTTGTCTGTCTGTCTGCCTGTCCAACGGTGTCTGTCTGTCCGACGGTGTCTAACTGTCTGCCTGACCGTCGGCGTCTGTCTGTCTGTCGGTCGGTGTCTGCCTGTCTGTCTGTCCGTCGGTGTCTGTCTATCTGCCTGTCCTACGGTCTCTGTCTGTCCGTCGGTGTCTATCTGTCTGCCTGACCGTCGGCGTCTGTCTGTCTGTCGGTGTGTGTATGTCTATATGTCTGTCGGTGTCTGTCTGCCTGTCCGTCGTTGCCTGTCTGTCCGTCGGTGTCTGTTTGTCTGTCTCTCCGTCGGTGTCTGTCTGTCTGCCTGTCCGTCGGTGTCTGTCTGTCTGCCCGTCCGTCGGTGCCTGTCTCTCTGTCTGCCAGTCCATCGGTGTCTGTCTGTCCGTCGGTGTATATCCGTCTGGCTGACCGTCGGCGTCTGTCTGTCTGTCCGTCGGTGTCTGTCTGTCCGTCGGTGTCAGTCGGTCCGTCGGTGATTATCTGTCCGTCTGTCTGTCAGTCGGTGTCTGTCTGTCTGCCTGTCCGTCGGTGTATGTCTGTCTGCCTCTCCGTCGGTGCCTGTCTCTCTGTCTGTCTGTCCATCGGTGTCTGTCTGTCCGTCGGTGTCTGTCTGTCTGCCTGACCGTCGGCGTCTGTCTGTCTGTCTGTCGGTGACTGTCTGTCTGTCGGTGTCTGTCTGTCTGTCGGTGTCTGTCTGTCTGTCGGAGTCTGTCTGTCTGTCGGTGTCTGTCTGTCTGTCGGTGTCTGTCTGTCTGTCGGTGTCTGTCTGTCTGTCGGTGTCTGTCTGTCTGTTTGTCTGTCGATGTCTGTCTGTCTGTCTGTCTGTCTGTCTGTCTGTCCGTCTGACGTTCGGCGTACGTCTCTCTGTCTCTCGGTGTCTGTTAGACGGTGTCTTAGTGTCTGTCTGTCTATCGTTGTACGTCTGTCCGTCGGTGTCTGTCTGTCTGCCTGTATGTCGGTGTCTGTCTCTCTGTCTGTCCGTACATCGGTGTATGTCTGTCTGCCTGTTCAACGGTGTCTGTCTGTCCGTCGCTGTCTGTCTGTCTGGCTGTCCGTCGGTGTATGTATTTCCGTCGGTGTCTATCTGTCTGCCTGACCGTTGGCGTCTGTCTGTCTGTCTGTCGGTGTCTGCCTGTGTGTCTGTTCGTCGGTGTCTCTCTGTCTGCCTGTCCGTCGGTGTCTGTCTGTCTGCCTGTCAGTCGGGGACTGTCGGTCTGCCTGTCCGTCGGTGGCTGCATGTCCGTCGGTGTCTGTTTGTCTGTCTGTCCGTCGGTGTCTGTCTGTCTGTCTGTTCGACGGTGTCTGTCTGTCTGTCTGTCCATCGGCGTCTGTCTGTCCGTCGGTGTCTGTTTGTCTGTCTGTCCGTCGGTGTCTGTTTGTCTGTCTCTCCGTCGGTGTCTGTCTGTCTGTCTGTTCGTCGGTGTCTGTCTGTCCGTCGGTGTCAGTCTGTCTGCTTGTCCGTCGGTGTCTGTCTGTCTGCCTGTCCAACGGTGTCTTTCTGTCTGCCTGTCCGTCGGTGTCTGTCTGTCTGTCTGTCCAACGGTGTCTGTCTGTCCGTCGGTGTCTGTTTGTCTGTCTCTCCGTCGGTGTCTGTCTGTCTGTCTGTTCGTCGGTGCCTGTCGGTCCGTCGGTGTCTGTCTGTCAGTCGGTGTCCGACTGCCCGTCGGTGTCTGTCTGTCCGTCGGTGTCTGTCTGTCTGTCTGTCCATCGGCGTCTGTCTGTCCGTCGGTGTCTGTCGGTCGGTGACTGTTTGTCTCTCTCTCCGTCGGTGTCCATCTGTCTGTCCGTCGGTGTCTATCTGTCTGTCTCTCCGTCGGTGTATGTCATTTTGTTCGTCGGTGTCTGTCTGTCCGTCGGTGTCAGTCTGTCCGTCGGTGACTATCTGTCCGTCTGTCTATCCGTCGGTGTCTGTCTGTCTGTCTGCCTGTCCCTCGGTGTCTGTCTGTCTGCATGTTCAACGGTGTCTGTCTGTCCGTCGGTGTCTATCTGTCTGCCTGACCGTCGGCCTCTGTCTGCCTGTCCATCGGTGTCTGTCTGTCTTGCCAGTCCGTCGTTGTCTGTCTGTCGGCATGTCCATCGGTGTATGTCTCTCCGTCGGTGTCTGATTGTCTGTCTCTCCGTCGGTGTATGTCAGTCTGTTCGTCGGTGTCTGTCTGTCCGTCGGTGTCTGTTTGTCTGTCTGTCTGTCGGTGTCTGTTTGTCTGTCTCTCCGTCGGTGTCTGTCTGTCTGTTCGTCGGTGTCTGTCTGTCCGTCGGTGTCAGTCTGTCTGCTTGTCCGTCGGTGTCTGTCTGTCTGCCTGTCCAACGGTGTCTTTCTGTCTGCCTGTCCGTCGGTGTCTGTCTGTCTGTCCAACGGTGTCTGTCTGTCCGTCGGTGTCTGTTTGTCTGTCTCTCCGTCGGTGTCTGTCTGTCTGTCTGTTCGTCGGTGCCTGTCGGTCCGTCGGTGTCTGTCTGTCTGTCCAACGGTGTCTGTCTGTCCGTCGGTGTCTGTTTGTCTGTCTCTCCGTCGGTGTCTGTCTGTCTGTCTGTTCGTCGGTGCCTGTCGGTCCGTCGGTGTCTGTCTGTCCGTCGGTGTCTGTCTGTCAGTCGGTGTCCGACTGCCCGTCGGTGTCTGTCTGTCCGTCGGTGTCTGTCTGTCTGTCTGTCCATCGGCGTCTGTCTGTCCGTCGGTGTCTGTTTGTCTGTCTGTCGGTCGGTGACTGTTTGTCTCTCTCTCCGTCGGTGTCCATCTGTCTGTCCGTCGGTGTCTATCTGTCTGGCTGTCCGTCGGTGTCTGTTTGTCTGCTTGTCCGTCGGTGTATGTCTGTCTGCCTGTCCATCGGTGTCTGTCTGTCTGCCAGTCCGTCGGTGTCAGTCTGTCGGCATGTCCATCGGTGTATGTCTCTCCGTCGGTGTCTGTTTGTCTGTCTCTCCGTCGGTGTATGTCAGTCTGTTCGTCGGTGTCTGTCTGTCCGTCGGTGTCAGTCTGTCCGTCGGTGACTATCTGTCCGTCTGTCTATCCGTCGGTGTCTGTCTGTCTGCTTGTCCATCGGTGTCTGTCTGTCTGTCGGAGTCTGTCTGTCTGCCTGCCAGTTGGGGACTGTCTGTCTGCCTGTCCGTCGGTGCCTGTCTATCCGTCGGTGTCTGTCTGTCTGCCTGTCCGTCGGGGTCTGTCTGTCTGCCTGTCCGACGGTGTCTGTCTGTCTGCCTGTCCAACGGTGCCTGTCTATCCGTCGGTGTCTGTCTGTCTGCCTGTCCGTCGGGGTCTGTCTGTCTGCCTGTCCGTCCGTGCCGGTCTGTCCGTCGGTGTCTGTTTGTCTGTCTCTCCGTCGGTGTCTGTCTGTCTGTCTGTTCGTCGGTGTCTATCTGTCTGCTTGTCCGTCGGTGTCTGTCTGTCTGTCCGTCGGTGTCTGTCTGTCTGCATGTTCAACGGTGTCTGTCTGTCCGTCGGTGTCTATCTGTCTGCTTGTCCATCGGTGTCTGTCTGTCTGTCGGAGTCTGTCTGTCTGCCTGCCAGTTGGGGACTGTCTGTCTGCCTGTCCGTCGGTGCCTGTCTATCCGTCGGTGTCTGTCTGTCTGCCTGTCCGTCGGGGTCTGTCTGTCTGCCTGTCCGTCGGTGCCTGTCTGTCCGTCGGTGTCTGTTTGTCTGTCTCTCCGTCGGTGTCTGTCTGTCTGTCTGTTCGTCGGTGTCTATCTGTCTGCTTGTCCGTCGGTGTCTGTCTGTCTGTCGGAGTCTGTCTGTCTGCCTGTCAGTCGGGGACTGTCTGTCTGCCTGTCCGTCGGGGTCTGTCTGTCTGCCTGTCCGTCGGTGTCTGTCCGTCCGACGGTGTCTGTCTGTCTGCCTGTCCAACGGTGTCTTTCTGTCTGCCTGTCCGACGGTGTCTGTCTGTCTGCCTGTCCAACGGTGCCTGTCTCTCCGTCGGTGTCTGTTTGTCTGTCCGTCCGTCGGTGTCTGTCTGTCTGTCTGTTCGACGATGTCTGTCTGTCTGTCTGTCCGTCGGTGTCTGTCTGTCTGCATGACCGTCGGCCTCTGTCTGTCTGTTCGTCGGTGTCTGTCTGTCCGCCGGTGTCTGTCTGTCTGCCTGTCCAACGGTGTCTTTCTGTCTGCCTGCCCGACGGTGTCTGTCCGTGTCTGCCTCTCCGTCGTTGCCTGTCTGTCCGACGGTGTCTGTCAGTCTGTCTGTTCGTCGGTGTCTGTCAGTCTGTCTGTTCGTCGGTGTCTGTGTGTCCGTCGGTATCTGTCTGTCTGCCTATCCAACGGTGCCTGCCTGCCGTCGGTGTCTGTTTGTCTGTCTGTCCAACGGTGCCTGCCTGTCCGTCGGTGTCTGTATGTCTGCCTATCCAGCGGTGCCTGTCTGTCCGTCGGTGTCTGTTTGTCTGTCTGTCTGTCTGTCGGTGTCTGTCTGTGTGTCCGTTCGTCGGGGTCTCTCTGTCCGTCGGTGACTGTCTGTTTGCCTGTACGTCGGGGTCTGTCTGTCTGCCTGTCCGTCAGTGCCTGCCCGTCCGTCCGTGTCTGTTTGTCTGTCTGTCTTTCCAACGGTGACTGTCTCTCCGTCGGTGTCTATCTGTCTGCCTGACCGTCGGCGTCTGTCTGCCACTCCGTCGGTGCCTGTCTGTCCGTCTGTGTCTGTTTGTCTGTCTGTCCGTCGGTGTCTGTCTGTCTGCCTGTCCAACGGTGTCTGTCTGTCCGTCGGTGTCTGTCTGTCTGGCTATCCGTTGGTGTCTGTCTGTCTGCCTGTCCGTCGGTGTCTGTCTGTCTGCCTGTCAGTCGGGGACTGTCGGTCTGCCTGTCCGTCGGTGGCTGCATGTCCGTCGGTGTCTGTTTGTCTGTCTGTCCGTCGGTGTCTGTCTGTCTGTCTGTCCATCGGCGTCTGTCTGTCTGTTTGTCTGTCGATGTCTGTCTGTCTGTCTGTGTCTGTTTGTCTGTCTCTCCGTCGGTGTCTGTCTGTCTGTTCGTCAGTGACTGTCTGTCCGTCGGTGTCAGTCTGTCTGCTTGTCCGTCGGTGTCTGTCTGTCTGCCTGTCCAACGGTGTCTTTCTGTCTGCCTGTTCGTCGGTGTCTGTCTGTCTGTCCAACGGTGTCTGTCTGTCCGTCGGTGTCTGTTTGTCTGTCTCTCCGTCGGTGTCTGTCTGTCTGTCTGTTCGTCGGTGCCTGTCGGTCCGTCGGTGTCTGTCTGTCAGTCGGTGTCCGACTGCCCGTCGGTGTCTGTCTGTCCGTCGGTGTCTGTCTGTCTGTCTGTCCATCGGCGTCTGTCTGTCCGTCGGTGTCTGTTTGTCTGTCTGTCGGTCGGTGACTGTTTGTCTCTCTCTCCGTCGGTGTCCATCTGTCTGTCCGTCGGTGTCTATCTGTCTGGCTGTCCGTCGGTGTCTGTCTGTCTGCTTGTCCGTCGGTGTATGTCTGTCTGTCTGTCCATCGGTGTCTGTCTGTCTGCCAGTCCGTCGGTGTCAGTCTGTCGGCATGTCCATCGGTGTATGTCTCTCCGTCGGTGTCTGTTTGTCTGTCTCTCCGTCGGTGTATGTCAGTCTGTTCGTCGGTGTCTGTCTGTCCGTCGGTGTCAGTCTGTCCGTCGGTGACTATCTGTCCGTCTGTCTATCCGTCGGTGTCTGTCTGTCTGTCTGCCTGTCCGTCGGTGTCTGTCTGTCTGCATGTTCAACGGTGTCTGTCTGTCCGTCGGTGTCTATCTGTCTGCTTGTCCATCGGTGTCTGTCTGTCTGTCGGAGTCTGTCTGTCTGCCTGCCAGTTGGGGACTGTCTGTCTGCCTGTCCGTCGGTGCCTGTCTATCCGTCGGTGTCTGTCTGTCTGCCTGTCCGTCGGCGTCTGTCTGTCTGCCTGTTCGTCAGTGCCTGTCTGTCCGACGGTGTCTGTTTGTCTGTCTCTCCGTCGGTGTCTGTCTGTCTGTCTGTTCGTCGGTGTCTATCTGTCTGCTTGTCCGTCGGTGTCTGTCTGTCTGTCGGAGTCTGTCTGTCTGCCTGTCAGTCGGGGACTGTCTGTCTGCCTGTCCGTCGGGGTCTGTCTGTCTGCCTGTCCGTCGGTTCCTGTCTGTCCGTCGGTGTCTGTTTGTCTGTCTCTCCGTCGGTGTCTGTCTGTCTGTCTGTTCGTCGGTGTCTGTCTTTCTGTCGGTGTCTGTCTGTCTGCCTGTCCATCGGTGTCTGTCTGTCTGCCTGTCCAACGGTGTCTGTCTGTCTCCCTGTCCAACGGTGTCTTTCTGTCTGCCTGTCTATCGGTGTCTGCCTGTCCGTCGTTGCCTGTCTGTCCGTCGGTGACTTTTTGTCCGTCGGTGTCTGACTATCTGCCTGTCCGTCGGTGTCGGTCTGTCTGCTTGTCTAACGGTGCCTGTCTGTCCGTCGGTGTCTATCTGTCTGACTGTCCGTCGGTGTCTGTTTGTCTGGCTGTCTGTCCGTGTCTGCCTGTCCGTCGTTGCATGTCTGTCCGTCGGTGTCTGTCAGTCTGTATGTTCGTCGGTGTCTATCTGTCCGTCGGTGTCTGTCTGTCCGTCGGTGTCTAACTGTCTGCCTGACCATCGGCGTCTATCTGTCTGGCTGACCGTCGGCATCTGTCTGTCTGTCCGTCGGTGTCTGTCAGTCCGTCGGTGTCTGTCAGTCCGTCGGTGTCTGTCGGTGTCTGTCTGTCTGCCTGTCCGTCGGTGTCTGTCTGTCTGCCTGTCCAACGGTGCCTGCCTGTACGTCGGTGTCTGTCTGTCTGCCCGTCCGTCAGTGCCTGCCCGTCCGTCGGTGTCTGTTTGTCTGTCTGTCCAACGGTGTCTGTCTCTCCGTCGGTCCAACGGTGTCTGTCTGTCCGTCGGTGTCTGTCTGTCTGTCTGCCAGTCCGTCGGTGTCGGTCTCTGCCTGTCTGTCTGTCGGTGTCTGCCTGTCCATTGGTGTCTGTCTGTCTGCCTGAATGTCGGCGTCTGTCTGTTCTGTCCGTCGGTATCTGTCTGTCTGTCTGTCCGTCCGTGCATGTATGTCCGTTGGTGTCTGTTTGTCTGTCTGTCCGTCGGTATCTGTCTGTCTGCCTGTCCAACGGTGTCTGTCTGACCGTCGATGTCTATCTGTCTGCCTGACCGTCGACGTCTGGCTGTCCGTCGGTGTCTAACTGTCTGCCTGACCGTCGGCGTCTGTCTGCCTGTCCGTCGGCGTCTGTCTGTCTGTCTGTCGGTGTCTGTCTGTCTGTCAGTCTGTTGGTGTCTATCTGTGTGCCTTTTTGTCTGCCTGTCCGTCGGTGTCTATCTGCCTGTCCGTCGGTGTATGTCTGTCTGTCAGTGTCTCTCTGACTGCCTGTCCGTCGGTATCTGTCTGTCTGTCTGTCTGTCTGTCGGTGTCTGGCGGTGTCTGTCTGTGTGTCCGTTCGTCGTGGTCTCTGTTCGTCGGTGTCTGTCTGTTTGCCTGTACGTCGGGGTCTGTCTGTCTGCCTGTCCGTCGGTGCCTGCCCGTCCGTCGGTGTTTGTTTGTCTGTCTGTCCAACGGTGTCTGTCTCTCCGTCGGTGTCTATCTGTCTACCTGACCGTCGGCGTCTGTCTGCCTCTCCGTCGGTGCCTGTCTGTCCGTCGGTATCTGTCTGTCTGCCTATCCAACGGTGCCTGCCTGCCGTCGGTGTCTGTTTGTCTGTCTGTCCAACGGTGCCTGCCTGTCCGTCGGTGTCTGTATGTCTGCCTATCCAGCGGTGCCTGTCTGTCCGTCGGTGTCTGTTTGTCTGTCTGTCTGTCTGTCGGTGTCTGTCTGTGTGTCCGTTCGTCGGGGTCTCTCTGTCCGTCGGTGACTGTCTGTTTGCCTGTACGTCGGGGTCTGTCTGTCTGCCTGTCCGTCAGTGCCTGCCCGTCCGTCCGTGTCTGTTTGTCTGTCTGTCTTTCCAACGGTGACTGTCTCTCCGTCGGTGTCTATCTGTCTGCCTGACCGTCGGCGTCTGTCTGCCACTCCGTCGGTGCCTGTCTGTCCGTCTGTGTCTGTTTGTCTGTCTGTCCGTCGGTGTCTGTCTGTCTGCCTGTCCAACGGTGTCTGTCTGTCCGTCGGTGTCTGTCTGTCTGGCTATCCGTTGGTGTCTGTCTGTCTGCCTGTCCGTCGGTGTCTGTCTGTCTGCCTGTCAGTCGGGGACTGTCGGTCTGCCTGTCCGTCGGTGGCTGCATGTCCGTCGGTGTCTGTTTGTCTGTCTGTCCGTCGGTGTCTGTCTGTCTGTCTGTCCATCGGCGTCTGTCTGTCTGTTTGTCTGTCGATGTCTGTCTGTCTGTCTGTGTCTGTTTGTCTGTCTCTCCGTCGGTGTCTGTCTGTCTGTCGGTGTCTGCCTGTCCATTGGTGTCTGTCTGTCTGCCTGAATGTCGGCGTCTGTCTGTTCTGTCCGTCGGTATCTGTCTGTCTGTCTGTCCGTCCGTGCATGTATGTCCGTTGGTGTCTGTTTGTCTGTCTGTCCGTCGGTATCTGTCTGTCTGCCTGTCCAACGGTGTCTGTCTGACCGTCGATGTCTATCTGTCTGCCTGACCGTCGACGTCTGGCTGTCCGTCGGTGTCTAACTGTCTGCCTGACCGTCGGCGTCTGTCTGCCTGTCCGTCGGCGTCTGTCTGTCTGTCTGTCGGTGTCTGTCTGTCTGTCAGTCTGTTGGTGTCTATCTGTGTGCCTTTTTGTCTGCCTGTCCGTCGGTGTCTATCTGCCTGTCCGTCGGTGTATGTCTGTCTGTCAGTGTCTCTCTGACTGCCTGTCCGTCGGTATCTGTCTGTCTGTCTGTCTGTCTGTCGGTGTCTGGCGGTGTCTGTCTGTGCGTCCGTTCGTCGTGGTCTCTGTTCGTCGGTGTCTGTCTGTTTGCCTGTACGTCGGGGTCTGTCTGTCTGCCTGTCCGTCGGTGCCTGCCCGTCCGTCGGTGTTTGTTTGTCTGTCTGTCCAACGGTGTCTGTCTCTCCGTCGGTGTCTATCTGTCTACCTGACCGTCGGCGTCTGTCTGCCTCTCCGTCGGTGTCTGTGTGTCCGTCGGTATCTGTCTGTCTGCCTATCCAACGGTGCCTGCCTGCCGTCGGTGTCTGTTTGTCTGTCTGTCCAACGGTGCCTGCCTGTCCGTCGGTGTCTGTATGTCTGCCTATCCAGCGGTGCCTGTCTGTCCGTCGGTGTCTGTTTGTCTGTCTGTCTGTCTGTCGGTGTCTGTCTGTGTGTCCGTTCGTCGGGGTCTCTCTGTCCGTCGGTGACTGTCTGTTTGCCTGTACGTCGGGGTCTGTCTGTCTGCCTGTCCGTCAGTGCCTGCCCGTCCGTCCGTGTCTGTTTGTCTGTCTGTCTTTCCAACGGTGACTGTCTCTCCGTCGGTGTCTATCTGTCTGCCTGACCGTCGGCGTCTGTCTGCCACTCCGTCGGTGCCTGTCTGTCCGTCTGTGTCTGTTTGTCTGTCTGTCCGTCGGTGTCTGTCTGTCTGCCTGTCCAACGGTGTCTGTCTGTCCGTCGGTGTCTGTCTGTCTGGCTATCCGTTGGTGTCTGTCTGTCTGCCTGTCCGTCGGTGTCTGTCTGTCTGCCTGTCAGTCGGGGACTGTCGGTCTGCCTGTCCGTCGGTGGCTGCATGTCCGTCGGTGTCTGTTTGTCTGTCTGTCCGTCGGTGTCTGTCTGTCTGTCTGTCCATCGGCGTCTGTCTGTCTGTTTGTCTGTCGATGTCTGTCTGTCTGTCTGTGTCTGTTTGTCTGTCTCTCCGTCGGTGTCTGTCTGTCTGTTCGTCAGTGACTGTCTGTCCGTCGGTGTCAGTCTGTCTGCTTGTCCGTCGGTGTCTGTCTGTCTGCCTGTCCAACGGTGTCTTTCTGTCTGCCTGTTCGTCGGTGTCTGTCTGTCTGTCCAACGGTGTCTGTCTGTCCGTCGGTGTCTGTTTGTCTGTCTCTCCGTCGGTGTCTGTCTGTCTGTCTGTTCGTCGGTGCCTGTCGGTCCGTCGGTGTCTGTCTGTCAGTCGGTGTCCGACTGCCCGTCGGTGTCTGTCTGTCCGTCGGTGTCTGTCTGTCTGTCTGTCCATCGGCGTCTGTCTGTCCGTCGGTGTCTGTTTGTCTGTCTGTCGGTCGGTGACTGTTTGTCTCTCTCTCCGTCGGTGTCCATCTGTCTGTCCGTCGGTGTCTATCTGTCTGGCTGTCCGTCGGTGTCTGTCTGTCTGCTTGTCCGTCGGTGTATGTCTGTCTGTCTGTCCATCGGTGTCTGTCTGTCTGCCAGTCCGTCGGTGTCAGTCTGTCGGCATGTCCATCGGTGTATGTCTCTCCGTCGGTGTCTGTTTGTCTGTCTCTCCGTCGGTGTATGTCAGTCTGTTCGTCGGTGTCTGTCTGTCCGTCGGTGTCAGTCTGTCCGTCGGTGACTATCTGTCCGTCTGTCTATCCGTCGGTGTCTGTCTGTCTGTCTGCCTGTCCGTCGGTGTCTGTCTGTCTGCATGTTCAACGGTGTCTGTCTGTCCGTCGGTGTCTATCTGTCTGCTTGTCCATCGGTGTCTGTCTGTCTGTCGGAGTCTGTCTGTCTGCCTGCCAGTTGGGGACTGTCTGTCTGCCTGTCCGTCGGTGCCTGTCTATCCGTCGGTGTCTGTCTGTCTGCCTGTCCGTCGGCGTCTGTCTGTCTGCCTGTTCGTCAGTGCCTGTCTGTCCGACGGTGTCTGTTTGTCTGTCTCTCCGTCGGTGTCTGTCTGTCTGTCTGTTCGTCGGTGTCTATCTGTCTGCTTGTCCGTCGGTGTCTGTCTGTCTGTCGGAGTCTGTCTGTCTGCCTGTCAGTCGGGGACTGTCTGTCTGCCTGTCCGTCGGGGTCTGTCTGTCTGCCTGTCCGTCGGTTCCTGTCTGTCCGTCGGTGTCTGTTTGTCTGTCTCTCCGTCGGTGTCTGTCTGTCTGTCTGTTCGTCGGTGTCTGTCTTTCTGTCGGTGTCTGTCTGTCTGCCTGTCCATCGGTGTCTGTCTGTCTGCCTGTCCAACGGTGTCTGTCTGTCTCCCTGTCCAACGGTGTCTTTCTGTCTGCCTGTCTATCGGTGTCTGCCTGTCCGTCGTTGCCTGTCTGTCCGTCGGTGACTTTTTGTCCGTCGGTGTCTGACTATCTGCCTGTCCGTCGGTGTCGGTCTGTCTGCTTGTCTAACGGTGCCTGTCTGTCCGTCGGTGTCTATCTGTCTGACTGTCCGTCGGTGTCTGTTTGTCTGGCTGTCTGTCCGTGTCTGCCTGTCCGTCGTTGCATGTCTGTCCGTCGGTGTCTGTCAGTCTGTATGTTCGTCGGTGTCTATCTGTCCGTCGGTGTCTGTCTGTCCGTCGGTGTCTAACTGTCTGCCTGACCATCGGCGTCTATCTGTCTGGCTGACCGTCGGCATCTGTCTGTCTGTCCGTCGGTGTCTGTCAGTCCGTCGGTGTCTGTCAGTCCGTCGGTGTCTGTCGGTGTCTGTCTGTCTGCCTGTCCGTCGGTGTCTGTCTGTCTGCCTGTCCAACGGTGCCTGCCTGTACGTCGGTGTCTGTCTGTCTGCCCGTCCGTCAGTGCCTGCCCGTCCGTCGGTGTCTGTTTGTCTGTCTGTCCAACGGTGTCTGTCTCTCCGTCGGTCCAACGGTGTCTGTCTGTCCGTCGGTGTCTGTCTGTCTGTCTGCCAGTCCGTCGGTGTCGGTCTCTGCCTGTCTGTCTGTCGGTGTCTGCCTGTCCATTGGTGTCTGTCTGTCTGCCTGAATGTCGGCGTCTGTCTGTTCTGTCCGTCGGTATCTGTCTGTCTGTCTGTCCGTCCGTGCATGTATGTCCGTTGGTGTCTGTTTGTCTGTCTGTCCGTCGGTATCTGTCTGTCTGCCTGTCCAACGGTGTCTGTCTGACCGTCGATGTCTATCTGTCTGCCTGACCGTCGACGTCTGGCTGTCCGTCGGTGTCTAACTGTCTGCCTGACCGTCGGCGTCTGTCTGCCTGTCCGTCGGCGTCTGTCTGTCTGTCTGTCGGTGTCTGTCTGTCTGTCAGTCTGTTGGTGTCTATCTGTGTGCCTTTTTGTCTGCCTGTCCGTCGGTGTCTATCTGCCTGTCCGTCGGTGTATGTCTGTCTGTCAGTGTCTCTCTGACTGCCTGTCCGTCGGTATCTGTCTGTCTGTCTGTCTGTCTGTCGGTGTCTGGCGGTGTCTGTCTGTGTGTCCGTTCGTCGTGGTCTCTGTTCGTCGGTGTCTGTCTGTTTGCCTGTACGTCGGGGTCTGTCTGTCTGCCTGTCCGTCGGTGCCTGCCCGTCCGTCGGTGTTTGTTTGTCTGTCTGTCCAACGGTGTCTGTCTCTCCGTCGGTGTCTATCTGTCTACCTGACCGTCGGCGTCTGTCTGCCTCTCCGTCGGTGCCTGTCTGTCCGTCGGTGTCTGTTTGTCTGTCTGTCCGTCGGTGTCTGTCTGTCTGCCTGTCCAACGGTGTCTGTCTGTCCGTCGGTGTCTGTCTGTCTGTCTGTCCGTCCGTGCCTGGCTGTCCGTTGGTCTCTGTTTGTCTGTCTGTCCGTCGGTGTCTGTCTGTTTATCAGTTCGACGGTGTCTGTCTGTCTGCCTGTCCGTCGGCGTCTGTCTGTCCGTCGGTGTCTGTCTGTCAGTCTGTGTCTGACTGCCCGTCGGTGTCTGTCTGTCCGTCGGATTCTATCTGTCAGTCTATCTGTCCGTCGGTGTCTGTCTGTCTGTCTGCCTGTCCGTCGATGTCGGTATCTGCCTGTCTCTCTGTCGGTGTCTGCCTGTCCATCGGTGTCTATCTGTCTGCCAGCCCGTCGGTGTCTGTCCGTCTGTTCGTCCGTGTCTGTCTGTCCGTCGGTGTCTGTCTGTCCGTAGGTGTCTGTCTGTCTGTCTGCCTGTCCGTCGGTGTCTGTCTGTCTGTCTGCCTGTCCGTCGGTGTCTGTCTGTCTGCAAGTCCAACGGTGTCTTACTATCTGCCTGTCCGTAGGTATCTGTCAGTCTGTCTGTTCGTCGGTGTCAGTCTGTCCGTCGGTGTCTGTCTGTTTGTCTGTCCGTCGGGGTCAGTCTGTCTGCCTGTCCACCGGTGCCTGCCTGTCAGTCGCGGACTGTCTGTCAGCCTGTCCCTCGTTGTCAGTATCTGCATGTCTGTCTGTCGGTGTCTGCCTGTCCATCGGTGTCTGTCTGTCTGTCTGCCTGTCCGTCGGTGTCGGTTTGTCTGCCTGTCTAACGGTGTCTGTCTGTCCTTCAGGGTCTGTCTATCTGCCTGTCCGTCGGTGTCTGTCTGTTTGTCTGTCCGTCGGGGTCTGTCTGTCTGCCTGTCCACCGGTGCCTGCCTGTCAGTCGCGGACTGTCTGTCAGCCTGTCCTACGGTGTCGGTATCTGTCTGTCTGTCTGTCAGTGTCTGCCTGTCCATCGGTGTCTGTCTGTCTGTCTGCCTGTCCGTCGGTGTCGGTCTGTCTGCCTGTCTAATGGTGACTGCCTGTCCGTCGGTGTCTGTCTGTCTGCCTGTCCAACGGTGACTGTCTGTCTGCCTGTCCGTCGGTGTCGGTATCTGTCTGTCTGTCTGTCGGTGTCTGCCTGTCCATTGGTGTCTGTCTGTCTGCCTGAACGACGCCGTCTGTCTGTCTGTCGGTCGGTGTCTGTCTGTGTGTCTGTCCGTCCGTCCCTGTCTGTCCGTTGGTGTCTGTTTGTCTGTCTGTCCGTCGGTGTCTGTCAGTCTGTTCGTCGGTGTCTGTCTGTCCGTCGGTGTCAGTCTGTCCGTCGGTGACTATCTGTCCCTCTGTCTGTCCGCCGGTGTCGGTCTGTCTGCCTGTCCGTTGGTGCCTGTCTGTCCGTCGGTGTCTGTCTGTCTGTCTATTCGTCGGTGTGTGTCTGTCCGTCGGTGTCTGTCTGTCTGCTAGTCCGTCGGTGTCCGTCTGTCTGCCTGTCCAACGGTGTCTGTCTGTCCGTCGGTGTCTGTTTGTCTGGCTGTCTGTCTGTCTGCCTGTCCGTCGGGGTCTGTCTGTCTGGATGTCCGTCTGTGCCTGTCTGTCCGTCGGTGTCTGTTTGTCTGTCTCTCCGTCGGTGTCTGTCTGTCTGTCTGTTCGTCGGTGTCTGTCTTTCTGTCTGTCCGTCTGACCGTCGGCGTCTGTCTCTCTGTCTCTCGGGGCCTGTCTCTCTGTCTATCTGTACATCAGTGTATGTCTGTCTGCCTGCCAACGGTGTCTGTCTGTCCGACGGTGTCTAACTGTATGCCTGTCCGTCGGCGTCTGTCTGTCTGTCTGTCGGTGTCTGTCTGTGTGTCTGTTCGTCGGTGTCTGTCTGTCCGTCGGTGTCTGTCTGTCTGTCTGCCTGTCCGTCGGTGTCGGTATCTGTCTGTCTGTCTGTCGGTGTCTGCCTGTCCATTGGTGTCTGTCTGTCTGCCTGAACGTCGCCGTCTGTCTGTCTGTCGGTCGGTGTCTGTTTGTCTGTCTGTCCGTCGGTGTCTGTCTGTCTGCCTGTCCTACGGTCTCTATCTGTCCGTCGGTGTCTATCTGTCTGCCTGACCGTCGGCGTCTGTTTGCCTGTCGGTGTCTGTCTGTCTGCCTGTCCGTCGGTATCTGTCTGTCTGCATGTCCGTCGGTGTCTGTCTGTCCGTCGGTGTTTATCTGTCTGCCTGACCTTCGGCGACTGTCTGTCTGTTCGTCGGTGTATGTACGTCCGCCGGTGTCTGTCTGTCTGCCTGTCCATCGGTTTCTGTCTGTCTGCCTGTCCGTCGGTGTATGTCTGTCTGCCTGTCCGACGGTGCCTGTCTCTCTGTCTGCCTGTCCATCGGTGTCTGTCTGTCCGTCGGTGTCTGTTTGTCTGTCTGTCGCTGTCTGCCTGTCCGTGTGGTTGTCGGTGCCTGTCTCTCTGTCTGTCTCTCCGTCGGTGTCTGTCAGTCCGTCGGTGTCTATCCGTCTGGCTGACCGTTGTCTGTCTGTCTTTTCGTCGGTGTCTGTCTGTCCGTCGGTGTCTGTCTGTCTGCCTGACCGTCGGCGTTTGTCTGTCTGTCGGTCGGTGTCTGTCTGTCTGTCTGTCCGTCCGTGCCTGTCTGTCCGTTGGTGTATGTCTGTCTGTCTGTCCGTCGGTGTCTATCTGTCTGCCTGACCGTCGGCGTCTGTCTGTCTGTCGGTGTGTGTATGTCTATATGTCTGTCGGTGTCTGTCTGCCTGTCCGTCGTTGCCTGTCTGTCCGTCGGTGTCTGTTTGTCTGTCTCTCCGTCGGTGTCTGTCTGTCTGCCTGTCCGTCGGTGTCTGTTTGTCTGTCTGTCGGTCGGTGACTGTTTGTCTCTCTCTCCGTCGGTGTCCATCTGTCTGTCCGTCGGTGTCTATCTGTCTGTCACTCCGTCGGTGTATGTCATTCTGTTCGTCGGTGTCTGTCTGTACGTCGGTGTCAGTCTGTCCGTCGGTGACTATCTGTCCGTCTGTCTATCCGTCGGTGTCTGTCTGTCTGTCTGCCTGTCCGTCGGTGTCTGTCTGTCTGCCTCTCCGTCGGTGCCTGTCTCTCTGTCTGTCTGTCCATCGGTGTCTGTCTGTCCGTCGGTGTCTGTTTGTCTGTCTGTCGCTGTCTGCCTGTCCGTGTGGTTGTCGGTGCCTGTCTGTCTGCCTGTCCGTGGGTGTCTGTCAGTCTGTCTGTTCGTCGGTGTCTGTCTTTTCGTCAGTGTCTGTCCGTCTGCCTGTCCGTCGTTACCTGTTTGTCCGTCGGTCTCTGTCAGTATGCCTGTCCGTCGATGCCTGTCTGTCCGTCGGTGTCTGTTTGACTGTCTCTCCGTCGGTGTTTGTCTGTCTGTCTTTTCGTCGGTGTCTGTCTGTCCGTCGGTGTCTGTCTGTCTGCCTGACCGTCGGCGTCTGTCTGTCTGTCAGCCGGTGTCTGTCTATCTGCCTGTCCTACGGTCTCTGTCTGTCCGTCGGTGTCTATCTGTCTGCCTGACCGTCGGCGTCTGTCTGTCTGTCGGTGTGTGTATGACTATATGTCTGTCGGTGTCTGTCTGCCTGCCCGTCGTTGCCTGTCTGTCCGTCGGTGTCTGTTTGTCTGTCTCTCCGTCGGTGTCTGTCTGTCTGCCTGTCCGTCGGTGTCTGTTTGTCTGTCTGTCGGTCGGTGACTGTTTGTCTCTCTCTCCGTCGGTGTCCATCTGTCTGTCCGTCGGTGTCTATCTGTCTGTCTCTCCGTCGGTGTATGTCATTCTGTTCGTCGGCCTCTGTCTGTCCGTCGGTGTCAGTCTGTCCGTCGGTGACTATCTGTCCGTCTGTCTATCCGTCGGTGTCTGTCTGTCTGTCTGCCTGTCCGTCGGTGTCTGTCTGTCTGCCTCTCCGTCGGTGTCTGTCTCTCTGTCTGTCTGTCTGTCGGTGTCTGTCTGTCTGTCGGTGTCTGTCTGTCTGTCGGTGTCTGTCTGTCTGTCGGTGCCTGTCGGTCCGTCGGTGTCTGTCTGTCAGTCGGTGTCCGACTGCCCGTCGGTGTCTGTCTGTCCGTCGGTGTCTGTCTGTCTGTCAGTCCATCGGCGTCTGTCTGTCCGTCGGTGTCTGTTTGTCTGTCTGTCGGTCGGTGACTGTTTGTCTCTCTCTCCGTCGGTGTCCATCTGTCTGTCCGTCGGTGTCTATCTGTCTGGCTGTCCGTCGGTGTCTGTCTGTCTGCTTGTCCGTCGGTGTATGTCTGTCTGCCTGTCCCTCGGTGTCTGTCTGTCTGCCAGTCCGTCGGTGTCAGTCTGTAGGCATGTCCATCGGTGTATGTCTCTCCGTCGGTGTCTGTTTGTCTGTCTCTCCGTCGGTGTATGTCAGTCTGTTCGTCGGTGTCTGTCTGTCCGTCGGTGTCAGTCTGTCCGTCGGTGACTATCTGTCCGTCTGTCTATCCGTCGGTGTCTGTCTGTCTGTCTGCCTGTCCGTCGGTGTCTGTCTGTCTGCATGTTCAACGGTGTCTGTCTGTCCGTCGGTGTCTATCTGTCTGCTTGTCCATCGGTGTCTATCTGTCTGTCGGAGTCTGTCTGTCTGCCTGCCAGTTGGGGACTGTCTGTCTGCCTGTCCGTCGGTGCCTGTCTATCCGTCGGTGTCTGTCTGTCTGCCTGTCCGTCGGCGTCTGTCTGTCTGCCTGTCCGTCGGTGCCTGTCTGTCCGTCGGTGTCTGTTTGTCTGTCTCTCCGTCGGTGTCTGTCTGTCTGTCTGTTCGTCGGTGTCTATCTGTCTGTTTGTCCGTCGGTGTCTGTCTGTCTGTCGGAGTCTGTCTGTCTGCCTGTCAGTCGGGGACTGTCTGTCTGCCTGTCCGTCGGGGTCTGTCTGTCTGCCTGTCCGTCGGTTCCTGTCTGTCCGTCGGTGTCTGTTTGTCTGCATGTTCAACGGTGTCTGTCTGTCCGTCGGTGTCTATCTGTCTGCTTGTCCATCGGTGTCTGTCTGTCTGTCGGAGTCTGTCTGTCTGCCTGCCAGTTGGGGACTGTCTGTCTGCCTGTCCGTCGGTGCCTGTCTATCCGTCGGTGTCTGTCTGTCTGCCTGTCCAACGGTGTCTGTCTGTCTGCCTGTCCAACGGTGTCTGTCTGTCCGTCGGTGTCTATCTGTCAGGCTGGCCGTCGGTGTCTGTTTGTCTTGCTGTCTGTCAGGGTCTGCCTGTCTGTCTGTTTGTCTGTCCGTGTCTGTCTGTCTGTCTGTCCGTCTGTCCGTCGGTGTCTGTCTGTCTGCCTGTCCAACGGTGTCTGTCTGTCCGTCGGTGTCGGTCTGTATGTCTGTCTGTCAGCCTGTCCGTCGGTGCCTGTCTGTCTGTCGGGTCTGTCTGTCTGTCGGGTCTGTCTGTCTGTCGGGTCTGTCTGTCTGTCGGGTCTGTCTGTCTGTCGGGTCTGTCTGTCTGTCGGAGTCAGTCTGTCTGCCTGTTCATCGGTGTCTGTTTGTCTGGCTATCTGTCCGTGTCTGCCTGTCCGTCGTTGCCTGTTTGTCCGTCGGTGTCTGTTTGTCTGTCTGTCCTTCGGTGTCGGTCTGTCTGTCTGTTTGTCTGTCCGTCAGTGTCTGTCTGTCTGCCTGGGCGTCGGTGTCTGTCTGTCTGCCTGTCCATCGGTGTCTGTCTGTCTGCCTGTCCGTCGGTGTCTGTCTGTCTGCCTGTCCAGCGGTGTCTGTCTGTCCGTCGGTGTCGGTCTGTCTGTCTGTCCGTCGGTGTCAGTCTGTCTGCCTGTCCATCGGTGTCTGTCTGTCCGTCGGTGTCTGTTTGTCTGTCTCTCCGTCGGTGTCTGTCTGTCTCTTCGTCGGTGTCTGTCTGTCCGCCGGTGTCTGTCTGTCTGCCTGTCCGTCGGGGTCTCTCTGTCTGCGTGTCCGTCGATGCCTGTCTGTTCGACGGTCTCTGTCTGTCTACCTGTCCGTCTTAGTCTGTCTGTCCGTCGGTGTCTGTTTTGTCTGTCTGTCCGTCGGTGTCTGTTTTGTCTGTCTGTCCGTCGGTGTCTGCCTGTGTGTCAGTGTATGTCTGTCTGCCTGTCCGTCGGTGTCTGTTTGTCTTGCTGTCTGTCCATGTCTGCCTGTCTGTCGTTGCCTGTCTCTCCGTCGGTGTCTGTCTGTCTGGTCGTCGGAATCTGTCTGTCCGTCGGTATCTGTCTGTCCGTCGGTGACTATATGTCCGTCTGTCTGTCCGTCGGTGTCTGTCTGTCTGTCTGCCTGTACGTCGGTGTCTGCCTGTCCGTCAGTTTCTGTCTGTCCGTGTCTGTCTGTCTGTCTGTCCGTCTGTCCGTCGGTGTCTGTCTGTCTGCCTGTCCAACGGTGTCTGTCTGTCCGTCGGTGTCGGTCTGTATGTCTGTCTGTCAGCCTGTCCGTCGGTGCCTGTCTGTCCGTCGGTGTCTGTTTGTCTGTCTGTCTGTCGGGTCTGTCTGTCTGTCGGGTCTGTCTGTCTGTCGGGTCTGTCTGTCTGTCGGGTCTGTCTGTCTGTCGGAGTCAGTCTGTCTGCCTGTCCAACGGTGTCTGTCTGTCCGTCGGTGTCGGTCTGTATGTCTGTCTGTCAGCCTGTCCGTCGGTGCCTGTCTGTCCGTCGGTGTCTGTTTGTCTGTCCGTCCTTCGGTGTCGGTCTGTCTGTCTGTTTGTCTGTCAGTCGGTGTTTATCTGTCTGCCTGACCGTCAGCGTCTGTCTGTCTGCCTGTCCGTCGGGGTCTGTATGTCTGCCTGTCCAACGGTGTCTGTCTGTCCGTCGGTGTCTATCTGTCTGACTGTCCGTCGGTGTCTGTTTGTCTGGCTGTCTGTCCGTGTCTGCCTGTCCATCGTTGCCTGTCTGTCCGACGGTGTCTGTTTGTCTGTCTGTCCGTCGGTGCCTGTTTGTCTGTCTGTCCGTCGGTGTCTGTCTGTCTGTCAGTGTCTGTCTGTCTGCCTGACCGTCGGAGGCTATGTGTCTTGCTGTCCGTCTGTGTCTGCCTGTCCGTCGTTGCCTGTCTGTCAGCGGATGTTTGTTTGTCTGTCTCTCCGTCGGTGTTTGTCTGTCTGTCTGTTCGTGGGTGTCTTTCTCTGTGTCTGTCTGTCCGTCGGTGTGGGTCTGTCTGCCTGTCCAACGGTGTCTGTCTGTCCGTCGCTGTCTGTCTGTCTGGCTGTCGGTGTCTGTCTGTGTGTCTGTTCGTCGGTGTCAGTCTGTCTGCCTGTCCGTCGGTGTCTGTCTGTCTGGCTGTCCAACGGTGTCTTTCTGTCTGCCTGTCTGTCGGTGTCTGTCTGTCTGCCTGTCCGTCGGTGCCTGTCTATCCGTCGGTGTCTCTCTATCAGTCGGTGTCTGACTGCCCGTCGGTGTCTGTATGTCTGCCTGTCCGTCGGTGTCTGTCTGTCTGCCTGTCCGTCGGTGCCTGTCTGTCCGTCGGTGTCTGTTTGTATGTCTCTCCGTCGGTGTCTGTCTGTCTGTCTGTTCGTCGGTGTCTGTCTTTCTGTCGGTGTCTGTCTGTTTGACTGTCCGTCGGCGTCTGTCTGTCTGCCTGTCCAACGGTGTCTGTCTGTCCGTCGGTGTCAGTCTGTCTGTCTGTCCGTCGTCGTGTGTTTGTCTGTCTGTCCGTCGGTGTCTGTCTGTCTGCCTGTACGTCGTGGCTGTCTCTCTGTCTGTCTGTCCATCGGTGTGTGTCTGTCTGCCTGTCCAACTGTGTCTGTCTGTCCGTCGCTGTCTGTCTGTCTGGCTGTCCGTCGGTGTATGTATTTCCGTCGGTGTCTATCTGTCTGCCTGACCGCCGGCGTCAGTCTGTCTGTCTGTCGGTGTCTGTCTGTGTGTCTGTTAGTCGGTGTCTGTCTGTCTGCCTGTCCGTCGGTGTCTGTCTGTCTAACCTGTCCATCGGTGTCTGTCTGTCCGTCGGTGTCTGTTTGTCTGTTTCTCCGTCGGTGTCTGTCTGTCTGCCTGTCAGTCGGGGACTGTCTGTCTGCCTGTCCGTCGGTGCCTGTCTGTCCGTCGGTGTCTGTTTGTCTGTCTGTCCGTCGGTGTCTGTCTGTCTGTCTGTTCGACGATGTCTGTCTGTCTGCCTGTCCGTCGGTGACTGTCTGTCCGTCGGTGTCTGTCTGTCGGTCGGTGTCTGACTGCCCGTCGGTGTCTGTCTGTCCGTCGGTGTATGTCTGTCTGTCTGGCTGTCCGTCGGTGTCGGTATCTGCCTGTCTGCCTGTCAGTCGGTGTCGGTACTGTCTGCCTGTCTGTCGGTGTCTGTCTGTCCGTCGGGGTCTGTCTGTCTGCCTGTCCGTCGGTGCCTGACTGTACGTCGGTGTCTGTTTGTCTGTCTCTCCGTAGGTGTCTGTCTGTCTGTCTATTCGTCGGTGTCTGTCTGCCTGTCCGTCGGTGTCTGTCTGTCCGTTGGTGTCTGTCTGTCCGTCGGGGTCTGTCTGTCTGCCTGTCCGTCGGTGCCTGACTGTACGTCGGTGTCTGTTTGTCTGTCTCTCCGTAGGTGTCTGTCTGTCTGTCTATTCGTCGGTGTCTGTCTGCCTGTCCGTCGGTGTCTGTCTGTCCGTTGGTGTCTGTCTGTCAGTCGGTGTCTGACTGCCCGTCGGAGTCTGTCTGTACGTCGGTGTCTAACTGTCCATCTGTCTGTGCGTTGGTGTCTGTCTGTCTGTCTGCCTGTCCGTCGGTGTCGGTATCTGCCTGTCTGTCGGTCGGTGTCTGCCTGTCCATCGGTGTCTGTCTGTCCGTCGGTGTCTATCTGTCTGCCTGACCGTAGGGGTCTGTCTGTCTGCCGGTCCAACGGTGTCTGTCTGTCCGTCGGTGTCTGTCTGTCTATCTGCCTGTCCGTCCGTGTCGGTATCTGCCAGTCTATCTGTCGGTGTCTGCCTGTCCATTGGTGTCTGTCTGTCTGCCTGAATGTCGGCGTCTGTCTGTCATTCCGTCGGTGTCTGTCTGTCTGCCTGTCCAACGGTGTCTTTCTGTCTGCCTGACCGTCGGCGTCTGTCTGCCTGTCCGTCGGTGTCTGTCTGTCTGCCTGTCCAACGGTGTCTGTCTGTCTGTCGGTGTCTCTCTGTCTGCCTGTCCGTCGGTGTCTGTTTGTCTTGCTGTCTGTCCGTGTCTGCCTGTCCGTCATTGCCTGTCGGTCCGTCGGTCTTTTTGCTGGTGTCTGGCTGCCTGTCTGTTCGACGCTGTCTGTCTGTCTGCCTGTCCGTCGGTGTCTGTCCGTCAGTCGGTGTCTGACTGCCCTTTGGTGTCTGTCTGTCCGTCGGTGTCTGTTTGTCTGTCTGTCTGTCGGTGTCTGCCTGTCCATTGGTGTCTGTCTGTCTGCCTGAATGTCGACGGTGTCTGTGTGTCCGTCGGTGTCTGTCTGTCGGTGTCTGCCTGTCCATCGGTGTCTGTCTGTCTGCCAGTCCGTCGGTGTCAGTCTGTCTGCCTGTCCATCGGTGTCTCTCTGTCCGTCGGTGTCTATTTGTCTGTCTCTCCGTCGGTGTCTGTCAGTCTGTTCGTCGGTGTCTGTCTGTCCGTCGGTGTCAGTCTGTCCGTCGGTGACTATCTGTCCCTCTGTCTGCCCGACGGTGTCTGTCTGTCTGCCTGTCCGTTGGTGCCTGTCTGTCCGTCGGCGTCTGTCTGTTTGTCTGTTAGTCGGTGTGTGTCTGTCCGTCGGTGTCTGTCTGTCTGCTAGTCCGTCGGTGTCCGTCTGTCTGCCTGTCCAACGGTGTCTGTCTGTCCGTCGGAGGCTATCTGCTTGGCTGTCCGTCGGTGTCTGTTTGTCTGTTCGACGGTGAATGTCTGTCTGCCTGTCCAACGGTGTCTGTCTGTCCGTCGGTGTCAGTCTGTCTGTCTGTCCGTCGTCGTGTGTTTGTCTGTCTGTCCGTCGGTGTCTGTCTGTCTGCCTGTACGTCGTGGCTGTCTCTCTGTCTGTCTGTCCATCGGTGTGTGTCTGTCTGCCTGTCCAACTGTGTCTGTCTGTCCGTCGCTGTCTGTCTGTCTGGCTGTCCGTCGGTGTATGTATTTCCGTCGGTGTCTATCTGTCTGCCTGACCGCCGGCGTCTGTCTGTCTGTCTGTCGGTGTCTGTCTGTGTGTCTGTTAGTCGGTGTCTGTCTGTCTGCCTGTCCGTCGGTGTCTGTCTGTCTAACCTGTCCATCGGTGTCTGTCTGTCCGTCGGTGTCTGTTTGTCTGTTTCTCCGTCGGTGTCTGTCTGTCTGCCTGTCAGTCGGGGACTGTCTGTCTGCCTGTCCGTCGGTGCCTGTCTGTCCGTCGGTGTCTGTTTGTCTGTCTGTCCGTCGGTGTCTGTCTGTCTGTCTGTTCGACGATGTCTGTCTGTCTGCCTGTCCGTCGGTGACTGTCTGTCCGTCGGTGTCTGTCTGTCGGTCGGTGTCTGACTGCCCGTCGGTGTCTGTCTGTCCGTCGGTGTATGTCTGTCTGTCTGGCTGTCCGTCGGTGTCGGTATCTGCCTGTCTGCCTGTCAGTCGGTGTCGGTACTGTCTGCCTGTCTGTCGGTGTCTGTCTGTCCGTCGGGGTCTGTCTGTCTGCCTGTCCGTCGGTGCCTGACTGTACGTCGGTGTCTGTTTGTCTGTCTCTCCGTAGGTGTCTGTCTGTCTGTCTATTCGTCGGTGTCTGTCTGCCTGTCCGTCGGTGTCTGTCTGTCCGTTGGTGTCTGTCTGTCCGTCGGGGTCTGTCTGTCTGCCTGTCCGTCGGTGCCTGACTGTACGTCGGTGTCTGTTTGTCTATCTCTCCGTAGGTGTCTGTCTGTCTGTCTATTCGTCGGTGTCTGTCTGCCTGTCCGTCGGTGTCTGTCTGACCGTTGGTGTCTGTCTGTCAGTCGGTGTCTGACTGCCCGTCGGAGTCTGTCTGTACGTCGGTGTCTAACTGTCCATCTGTCTGTCCGTTGGTGTCTGTCTGTCTGTCTGCCTGTCCGTCGGTGTCGGTATCTGCCTGTCTGTCGGTCGGTGTCTGCCTGTCCATCGGTGTCTGTCTGTCCGTCGGTGTCTATCTGTCTGCCTGACCGTAGGGGTCTGTCTGTCTGCCTGTCCGTCGATGCCTGTCTGTCCGTCGGTGTCTGTTTGTCTGTCTCTCCGTCGGTGTCTGTCTGTCTGTTCGTCAGTTTCTGTCTGTCCGTCGGTGTCTGTCTGTCTGCCTGTCCGTCGGTGTCTGTCTGTCTGCCTGTCTGTCCGTCGGTGTGTGTTTGTCTGTCTGTCCGTCGGTGTCTGTCTGTCTGCCTGTCCGTCGATGCCTGTCTGTCCGTCGGTGTCTGTATGTCTGTTCGTCGGTGTCTGTCTCTCCGTAGGTGTCTGTCTGTCTGTCTATTCGTCGGTGTCTGTCTGCCTGTCCGTCGGTGTCTGCCTGTCCATCGGTGTCTGTCTGTCCGTCGGTGTCTGTTGGTCTGTCTCTCAGTCGGTGTCTGTCTGTCTGTCCGTCGGTGTCAGACTGTCCGTCGGTGACTATCTGTCCGTCGGTGTCTGTCTGTCCGCCGGTGTCTGTCTCTCAGTCGGTGTCTGACTTCCCGTCGGTGTCTGTCTGTCCGTCGGTGTCTGTCTGTCTGTCTGCCTGTCCGTCGGTGTCGGTATCTCCCTGTCTGTCTGTCGGTGTCTTCCTGCCCATCGATGTCTGTCTGTCTGCCAGTCCGACGGTGTCAGTCTGTCTGCCTGACCGTCGGCGTCTGTCTGCCTGTCCGTCGGTGTCTGTCGGTGTCTGTCTGTCTGCCTGTTCGTCGGTGTCTGTCTGTCTAGCTGTCTGTCCGGGTCTGCCTGTCCGTTGTTGCCTGTCTGTCCGCCGCTGTCTAACTGTCTGCCTGACCGTCGGCGTCTGTCTGCCTGTCCGTCGGTGTCTGTCTGTCTGTTTGTCAGTCGTTGTCTGTGTGTCGGTCGGTGTCTAACTGTCCGCCTGACCGTCGGCGTGTGTCTGCCTGTCCGTCGGTGTCTCTCTGTCTGCCTGTCCAACGGTGTCTGTCTTTCCGTCGGTGTCTATCTGTCTGGCTGACCGTCGGCGTCTGTCTGTCTGTCCGTCGGTGTCTGTCTGTCCGTCGGTGTCTGTCGGTGTCTATCTGTCTGCCTGTCCGTCGGTGTCTATCTGTCAGGCTGTTCGTCGGTGTCTGTTTGTCTGGCTGTCTGTCCGTTTCTGCCTGTCCGTCATTGCCTGTCTGTCCGTCGGTGTCTGTCTGTCTGTCTGTTCGTCGGTGTCTGTCTGTCCGCCGGTGTCTGTCTGTCTGCCTGTCCGTCGGGGTCTGTCTGTCTGCCTGTCCGTCGGTGTCGGTATCTGCCTGTCTGCCTGTCAGTCGGTGTCGGTACTGTCTGTCTGTCTGTCGGTGTCTGTCTGTCCGTCGGGGTCTGTCTGTCTGCCTGTCCGTCGGTGCCTGTCTGCACGTCGGTGTCTGTTTGTCTGTCTCTCCGTAGGTGTCTGTCTGTCTGTCTATTCGTCGGTGTCTGTCTGCTAGTCCGTCGGTGTCTGTCTGTCCGTTGGTCTCTGTCTGTCAGTCGGTGTCTGACTGCCCATCGGAGTCTGTCTGTACGTCGGTGTCTAACTGTCCATCTGTCTGTCCGTTGGTGTCTGTCTGTCTGTCTGCCTGTCCGTCGGTGTCGGTATCTGCCTGTCTGTCGGTCGGTGTCTGTCTGTTCGACGGTGAATGTCTGTCCGCCGGTGTCTTTCTGTCTGCCTGTCCGTAGGGGTCTGTCTGTCTGCCTGTCCGTCGATGCCTGTCTGTCCGTCGGTGTCTGTTTGTCTGTCTCTCCGTCGGTGTCTGTATGTCTGTTCGTCGGTGTCTGTCTGTCCGTCGGTGTCTGTTGGTCTGTCTCTCAGTCGGTGTCTGTCTGTCTGTCCGTCGGTGTCAGGCTGTCCGTCGGTGACTATCTGTCCGTCGGTGTCTGTCTGTCCGCCGGTGTCTGTCTCTCAGTCGGTGTCTGACTGCCCGTCGGTGTCTGTCTGTCCGTCGGTGTCTGTCAGTCTGTCTGCCTGTCCGTCGGTGTCAGTCTGTCTGCCTGTCCATCGGTGCCTGTCTCTCCGTCGGTGTATGTCTGTCTGTATGTTCGTCGGTGTATGTCTGTCTGTCTGTTCGTCGGTGTCTGTCTGTTCGTCGGTGTCTATTTGTCTGTCTCTCCGTCGGTGTCTGTCAGTCTGTTCGTCGGTGTCTGTCTGTCCGTCGGTGTCAGTCTGTCCGTTGGTGACTATCTGTCCCTCTGTCTGCCCGACGGTGTCTGTCTGTCTGCCTGTCCGTTGGTGCCTGTCTGTCCGTCGGCGTCTGTCTGTTTGTCTGTTAGTCGGTGTGTGTCTGTCCGTTGGTGTCTGTCTGTCTGCTAGTCCGTCGGTGTCCGTCTGTCTGCCTGTCCAACGGTGTCTGTCTGTCCGTCGGAAGCTATCTGCTTGGCTGTCCGTCGGTGTCTGTTTGTCTGTTCGACGGTGAATGTCTGTCCGCCGGTGTCTGTCTGTCTGCCTGTCCGTAGGGGTCTGTCTGTCTGCCTGTCCTTCGATGCCTGCCTGTCCGTAGGGGTCTGTCTGTCTGCCTGTCCTTCGATGCCTGTCTGTCCGTCGGTGTCTGTTTGTCTGCCTGTCCGTCGGTGACTGTCTGTCTGCCTGTCCAACGGTGTCTGTCTGTCCGTCGGTGTCAGTCTGTCTGTCTGTCTGTCCGTCGGTGTGTGTTTGTCTGTCTGTCCGTCGGTGTCTGTCTGTCCGTCGGTGTCTGTTTGTCTGTCTCTACGTCGGTGTCTGTCTGTCTGTCTATTCGTCGGTGTCTGTCTGTCCGCCGGTGTCTGTCTATCTGTCTGTCCGTCGGGGTCTGTCCGTCTGCCTGTCCGTCGGTGCCTGTCTGTCCTTCGGTGTCTGTTTGTCTGTCTCTCCGTAGGTGTCTGTCTGTCTGTCTGTTCGTCGGTGTCTGTCTATCTGTCTGTCCGTCGGGGTCTGTCCGTCTGCCTGTCCGTCGGTGCCTGTCTGTCCGTCGGTGTCTGTTTGTCTGTCTCTCCGTAGGTGTCTGTATGTATTTCCGTCGGTGTCTATCTGTCTGCCTGACCGCCGGCGTCTGTCTGTCTGTCTGTCGGTGTCTGTCTGTGTGTCTGTTAGTCGGTGTCTGTCTGTCTGCCTGTCCGTCGGTGTCTGTCTGTCTAACCTGTCCATCGGTGTCTGTCTGTCCGTCGGTGTATGTTTGTCTGTTTCTCCGTCGGTGTCTGTCTGTCTGCCTGTCAGTCGCGGACTGTCTGTCCGTCGGTGTCTGTTTGTCTGTCTGTCCGTCGGTGTCTGTTTGTCTGTCTCTCCGTCGGTGTCTGTATGTCTGTTCGTCGGTGTCTGTCTCTCCGTAGGTGTCTGTCTGTCTGTCTATTCGTCGGTGTCTGTCTGCCTGTCCGTCGGTGTCTGCCTGTCCATCGGTGTCTGTCTGTCCGTCGGTGTCTGTTGGTCTGTCTCTCAGTCGGTGTCTGTCTGTCTGTCCGTCGGTGTCAGACTGTCCGTCGGTGACTATCTGTCCGTCGGTGTCTGTCTGTCCGCCGGTGTCTGTCTCTCAGTCGGTGTCTGACTTCCCGTCGGTGTCTGTCTGTCCGTCGGTGTCTGTCTGTCTGTCTGCCTGTCCGTCGGTGTCGGTATCTCCCTGTCTGTCTGTCGGTGTCTTCCTGCCCATCGATGTCTGTCTGTCTGCCAGTCCGACGGTGTCAGTCTGTCTGCCTGACCGTCGGCGTCTGTCTGCCTGTCCGTCGGTGTCTGTCGGTGTCTGTCTGTCTGCCTGTTCGTCGGTGTCTGTCTGTCTAGCTGTCTGTCCGGGTCTGCCTGTCCGTTGTTGCCTGTCTGTCCGCCGCTGTCTAACTGTCTGCCTGACCGTCGGCGTCTGTCTGCCTGTCCGTCGGTGTCTGTCTGTCTGTTTGTCAGTCGTTGTCTGTGTGTCGGTCGGTGTCTAACTGTCCGCCTGACCGTCGGCGTGTGTCTGCCTGTCCGTCGGTGTCTCTCTGTCTGCCTGTCCAACGGTGTCTGTCTTTCCGTCGGTGTCTATCTGTCTGGCTGACCGTCGGCGTCTGTCTGTCTGTCCGTCGGTGTCTGTCTGTCCGTCGGTGTCTGTCGGTGTCTATCTGTCTGCCTGTCCGTCGGTGTCTATCTGTCAGGCTGTTCGTCGGTGTCTGTTTGTCTGGCTGTCTGTCCGTTTCTGCCTGTCCGTCATTGCCTGTCTGTCCGTCGGTGTCTGTCTGTCTGTCTGTTCGTCGGTGTCTGTCTGTCCGCCGGTGTCTGTCTGTCTGCCTGTCCGTCGGGGTCTGTCTGTCTGCCTGTCCGTCGGTGTCGGTATCTGCCTGTCTGCCTGTCAGTCGGTGTCGGTACTGTCTGTCTGTCTGTCGGTGTCTGTCTGTCCGTCGGGGTCTGTCTGTCTGCCTGTCCGTCGGTGCCTGTCTGCACGTCGGTGTCTGTTTGTCTGTCTCTCCGTAGGTGTCTGTCTGTCTGTCTATTCGTCGGTGTCTGTCTGCTAGTCCGTCGGTGTCTGTCTGTCCGTTGGTCTCTGTCTGTCAGTCGGTGTCTGACTGCCCATCGGAGTCTGTCTGTACGTCGGTGTCTAACTGTCCATCTGTCTGTCCGTTGGTGTCTGTCTGTCTGTCTGCCTGTCCGTCGGTGTCGGTATCTGCCTGTCTGTCGGTCGGTGTCTGTCTGTTCGACGGTGAATGTCTGTCCGCCGGTGTCTTTCTGTCTGCCTGTCCGTAGGGGTCTGTCTGTCTGCCTGTCCGTCGATGCCTGTCTGTCCGTCGGTGTCTGTTTGTCTGTCTCTCCGTCGGTGTCTGTATGTCTGTTCGTCGGTGTCTGTCTGTCCGTCGGTGTCTCTTGGTCTGTCTCTCAGTCGGTGTCTGTCTGTCTGTCCGTCGGTGTCAGGCTGTCCGTCGGTGACTATCTGTCCGTCGGTGTCTGTCTGTCCGCCGGTGTCTGTCTCTCAGTCGGTGTCTGACTGCCCGTCGGTGTCTGTCTGTCCGTCGGTGTCTGTCAGTCTGTCTGCCTGTCCGTCGGTGTCAGTCTGTCTGCCTGTCCATCGGTGCCTGTCTCTCCGTCGGTGTATGTCTGTCTGTATGTTCGTCGGTGTATGTCTGTCTGTCTGTTCGTCGGTGTCTGTCTGTTCGTCGGTGTCTATTTGTCTGTCTCTCCGTCGGTGTCTGTCAGTCTGTTCGTCGGTGTCTGTCTGTCCGTCGGTGTCAGTCTGTCCGTCGGTGACTATCTGTCCCTCTGTCTGCCCGACGGTGTCTGTCTGTCTGCCTGTCCGTTGGTGCCTGTCTGTCCGTCGGCGTCTGTCTGTTTGTCTGTTAGTCGGTGTGTGTCTGTCCGTTGGTGTCTGTCTGTCTGCTAGTCCGTCGGTGTCCGTCTGTCTGCCTGTCCAACGGTGTCTGTCTGTCCGTCGGAGGCTATCTGCTTGGCTGTCCGTCGGTGTCTGTTTGTCTGTTCGACGGTGAATGTCTGTCCGCCGGTGTCTGTCTGTCTGCCTGTCCGTAGGGGTCTGTCTGTCTGCCTGTCCTTCGATGCCTGCCTGTCCGTAGGGGTCTGTCTGTCTGCCTGTCCTTCGATGCCTGTCTGTCCGTCGGTGTCTGTTTGTCTGCCTGTCCGTCGGTGACTGTCTGTCTGCCTGTCCAACGGTGTCTGTCTGTCCGTCGGTGTCAGTCTGTCTGTCTGTCTGTCCGTCGGTGTGTGTTTGTCTGTCTGTCCGTCGGTGTCTGTCTGTCCGTCGGTGTCTGTTTGTCTGTCTCTACGTCGGTGTCTGTCTGTCTGTCTATTCGTCGGTGTCTGTCTGTCCGCCGGTGTCTGTCTATCTGTCTGTCCGTCGGGGTCTGTCCGTCTGCCTGTCCGTCGGTGCCTGTCTGTCCTTCGGTGTCTGTTTGTCTGTCTCTCCGTAGGTGTCTGTCTGTCTGTCTGTTCGTCGGTGTCTGTCTATCTGTCTGTCCGTCGGGGTCTGTCCGTCTGCCTGTCCGTCGGTGCCTGTCTGTCCGTCGGTGTCTGTTTGTCTGTCTCTCCGTAGGTGTCTGTATGTATTTCCGTCGGTGTCTATCTGTCTGCCTGACCGCCGGCGTCTGTCTGTCTGTCTGTCGGTGTCTGTCTGTGTGTCTGTTAGTCGGTGTCTGTCTGTCTGCCTGTCCGTCGGTGTCTGTCTGTCTAACCTGTCCATCGGTGTCTGTCTGTCCGTCGGTGTATGTTTGTCTGTTTCTCCGTCGGTGTCTGTCTGTCTGCCTGTCAGTCGCGGACTGTCTGTCCGTCGGTGTCTGTTTGTCTGTCTGTCCGTCGGTGTCTGTCTGTCTGTCTGTTCGACGATGTCTGTCTGTCTGTCTGTCCGTCGGTGTCTGTCTGTTAGTCGGTGTCTGACTGCCCGTCGGTGTCTGTCTCTCCGTCGGTGTCTGTCTGTCTGTCTGCCTGTCCGTCGGTGTCGGTATCTGCCTGTCTGCCTGTCAGTCGGTGTCGGTACTGTCTGTCTGTCTGTCGGTGTCTGTCTGTCCGTCGGGGTCTGTCTGTCTGCCTGTCCGTCGGTGCCTGTCTGCACGTCGGTGTCTGTTTGTCTGTCTCTCCGTAGGTGTCTGTCTGTCTGTCTATTCGTCGGTGTCTGTCTGCCTGTCCGTCGGTGTCTGTCTGTCCGTTGGTCTCTGTCTGTCAGTCGGTGTCTGACTGCCCATCGGAGTCTGTCTGTCCGTCGGTGTCTGTCTGTCTGTCTGTTCGTGGGAGTGTGTCTGTCCGTCGGTGTCTGTCTGTCTGCTAGTCCGTCGGTGTCCGTCTGTCTGCCTGTCCAACGGTGTCTGTCTGTCCGTCGGTGTCTGTCTGTCTGTTCGTCGGTGTCTGTCTTTCTGTCTGTTTGTCTGTCCGTGTCTGTCTGTCTGTCTGTCTGTCTGTCCGTCTGACAGTCGGCGTCTGTCCCTCTGTCTCTCGGGGTCTGTCTCTTTGTCTGTCTGTACATCAGTGTATGTCTGTCTGCCTGTCCAACGGTGTCTGTCTGTCCGTCGCTGTCTGTCTGTCTGGCTGTCGGTCGGTGTCTATCTGTCTGCCTGACCGTCGGCGTCTGTCTGTCTGTCTGTCGGTGTTTGTTTGTCTGTCTGTTCGTCGGTGTCTGTCTGTCTGCCTTTCCGTCGGTGTCTGTCTGTTTGTCTGTCAGTCGGGGACTGTCTGCCTGCATGTCCGTCGGTGCCTGTCTCTCCGTCGGTGTCTGTTTGTCTGTCTGTCCGTCGGTGTCTGTCTGTCTGCCTGTCCAACGGTGTCTTTCTGTCTGCTGTCCGACGGTGTGTGTCTGTCTGCCTGTCCAACGGTGTCTGTCTGTTCGACGATGTCTGTCTGTCTGTCTGCCCGTCGGTGTCTGTCTGTCTGCATGACCATCGGCCTCTGTCTGTCTGTTCGTCGGTGTCTGTCTGTCCGCCGGTGTCTGTCAGTCTGCCTGTCCAAACGTGTCTTTCTGTCTGCCTGTCCGACGGTGTCTGTCTGTCTGCCTGTCCGTCGGTGCCTGTCAGTCCGTCGGTGTCTGTCTGCCTGTCCGTCGGTGTCTGCCTGTCCATCGGTGTCTGTCTGTCCGTCGGTGTCTGTTGGTCTGTCTCTCAGTCGGTGTCTGTCTGTCTGTCCGTCGGTGTCAGACTGTCCGTCGGTGACTATCTGTCCGTCGGTGTCTGTCTGTCCGCCGGTGTCTGTCTCTCAGTCGGTGTCTGACTTCCCGTCGGTGTCTGTCTGTCCGTCGGTGTCTGTCTGTCTGTCTGCCTGTCCGTCGGTGTCGGTATCTCCCTGTCTGTCTGTCGGTGTCTTCCTGCCCATCGATGTCTGTCTGTCTGCCAGTCCGACGGTGTCAGTCTGTCTGCCTGACCGTCGGCGTCTGTCTGCCTGTCCGTCGGTGTCTGTCGGTGTCTGTCTGTCTGCCTGTTCGTCGGTGTCTGTCTGTCTAGCTGTCTGTCCGGGTCTGCCTGTCCGTTGTTGCCTGTCTGTCCGCCGCTGTCTAACTGTCTGCCTGACCGTCGGCGTCTGTCTGCCTGTCCGTCGGTGTCTGTCTGTCTGTTTGTCAGTCGTTGTCTGTGTGTCGGTCGGTGTCTAACTGTCCGCCTGACCGTCGGCGTGTGTCTGCCTGTCCGTCGGTGTCTCTCTGTCTGCCTGTCCAACGGTGTCTGTCTTTCCGTCGGTGTCTATCTGTCTGGCTGACCGTCGGCGTCTGTCTGTCTGTCCGTCGGTGTCTGTCTGTCCGTCGGTGTCTGTCGGTGTCTATCTGTCTGCCTGTCCGTCGGTGTCTATCTGTCAGGCTGTTCGTCGGTGTCTGTTTGTCTGGCTGTCTGTCCGTTTCTGCCTGTCCGTCATTGCCTGTCTGTCCGTCGGTGTCTGTCTGTCTGTCTGTTCGTCGGTGTCTGTCTGTCCGCCGGTGTCTGTCTGTCTGCCTGTCCGTCGGGGTCTGTCTGTCTGCCTGTCCGTCGGTGTCGGTATCTGCCTGTCTGCCTGTCAGTCGGTGTCGGTACTGTCTGTCTGTCTGTCGGTGTCTGTCTGTCCGTCGGGGTCTGTCTGTCTGCCTGTCCGTCGGTGCCTGTCTGCACGTCGGTGTCTGTTTGTCTGTCTCTCCGTAGGTGTCTGTCTGTCTGTCTATTCGTCGGTGTCTGTCTGCTAGTCCGTCGGTGTCTGTCTGTCCGTTGGTCTCTGTCTGTCAGTCGGTGTCTGACTGCCCATCGGAGTCTGTCTGTACGTCGGTGTCTAACTGTCCATCTGTCTGTCCGTTGGTGTCTGTCTGTCTGTCTGCCTGTCCGTCGGTGTCGGTATCTGCCTGTCTGTCGGTCGGTGTCTGTCTGTTCGACGGTGAATGTCTGTCCGCCGGTGTCTTTCTGTCTGCCTGTCCGTAGGGGTCTGTCTGTCTGCCTGTCCGTCGATGCCTGTCTGTCCGTCGGTGTCTGTTTGTCTGTCTCTCCGTCGGTGTCTGTATGTCTGTTCGTCGGTGTCTGTCTGTCCGTCGGTGTCTCTTGGTCTGTCTCTCAGTCGGTGTCTGTCTGTCTGTCCGTCGGTGTCAGGCTGTCCGTCGGTGACTATCTGTCCGTCGGTGTCTGTCTGTCCGCCGGTGTCTGTCTCTCAGTCGGTGTCTGACTGCCCGTCGGTGTCTGTCTGTCCGTCGGTGTCTGTCAGTCTGTCTGCCTGTCCGTCGGTGTCAGTCTGTCTGCCTGTCCATCGGTGCCTGTCTCTCCGTCGGTGTATGTCTGTCTGTATGTTCGTCGGTGTATGTCTGTCTGTCTGTTCGTCGGTGTCTGTCTGTTCGTCGGTGTCTATTTGTCTGTCTCTCCGTCGGTGTCTGTCAGTCTGTTCGTCGGTGTCTGTCTGTCCGTCGGTGTCAGTCTGTCCGTCGGTGACTATCTGTCCCTCTGTCTGCCCGACGGTGTCTGTCTGTCTGCCTGTCCGTTGGTGCCTGTCTGTCCGTCGGCGTCTGTCTGTTTGTCTGTTAGTCGGTGTGTGTCTGTCCGTTGGTGTCTGTCTGTCTGCTAGTCCGTCGGTGTCCGTCTGTCTGCCTGTCCAACGGTGTCTGTCTGTCCGTCGGAGGCTATCTGCTTGGCTGTCCGTCGGTGTCTGTTTGTCTGTTCGACGGTGAATGTCTGTCCGCCGGTGTCTGTCTGTCTGCCTGTCCGTAGGGGTCTGTCTGTCTGCCTGTCCTTCGATGCCTGCCTGTCCGTAGGGGTCTGTCTGTCTGCCTGTCCTTCGATGCCTGTCTGTCCGTCGGTGTCTGTTTGTCTGCCTGTCCGTCGGTGACTGTCTGTCTGCCTGTCCAACGGTGTCTGTCTGTCCGTCGGTGTCAGTCTGTCTGTCTGTCTGTCCGTCGGTGTGTGTTTGTCTGTCTGTCCGTCGGTGTCTGTCTGTCCGTCGGTGTCTGTTTGTCTGTCTCTACGTCGGTGTCTGTCTGTCTGTCTATTCGTCGGTGTCTGTCTGTCCGCCGGTGTCTGTCTATCTGTCTGTCCGTCGGGGTCTGTCCGTCTGCCTGTCCGTCGGTGCCTGTCTGTCCTTCGGTGTCTGTTTGTCTGTCTCTCCGTAGGTGTCTGTCTGTCTGTCTGTTCGTCGGTGTCTGTCTATCTGTCTGTCCGTCGGGGTCTGTCCGTCTGCCTGTCCGTCGGTGCCTGTCTGTCCGTCGGTGTCTGTTTGTCTGTCTCTCCGTAGGTGTCTGTATGTATTTCCGTCGGTGTCTATCTGTCTGCCTGACCGCCGGCGTCTGTCTGTCTGTCTGTCGGTGTCTGTCTGTGTGTCTGTTAGTCGGTGTCTGTCTGTCTGCCTGTCCGTCGGTGTCTGTCTGTCTAACCTGTCCATCGGTGTCTGTCTGTCCGTCGGTGTATGTTTGTCTGTTTCTCCGTCGGTGTCTGTCTGTCTGCCTGTCAGTCGCGGACTGTCTGTCCGTCGGTGTCTGTTTGTCTGTCTGTCCGTCGGTGTCTGTCTGTCTGTCTGTTCGACGATGTCTGTCTGTCTGTCTGTCCGTCGGTGTCTGTCTGTTAGTCGGTGTCTGACTGCCCGTCGGTGTCTGTCTCTCCGTCGGTGTCTGTCTGTCTGTCTGCCTGTCCGTCGGTGTCGGTATCTGCCTGTCTGCCTGTCAGTCGGTGTCGGTACTGTCTGTCTGTCTGTCGGTGTCTGTCTGTCCGTCGGGGTCTGTCTGTCTGCCTGTCCGTCGGTGCCTGTCTGCACGTCGGTGTCTGTTTGTCTGTCTCTCCGTAGGTGTCTGTCTGTCTGTCTATTCGTCGGTGTCTGTCTGCCTGTCCGTCGGTGTCTGTCTGTCCGTTGGTCTCTGTCTGTCAGTCGGTGTCTGACTGCCCATCGGAGTCTGTCTGTCCGTCGGTGTCTGTCTGTCTGTCTGTTCGTGGGAGTGTGTCTGTCCGTCGGTGTCTGTCTGTCTGCTAGTCCGTCGGTGTCCGTCTGTCTGCCTGTCCAACGGTGTCTGTCTGTCCGTCGGTGTCTGTCTGTCTGTTCGTCGGTGTCTGTCTTTCTGTCTGTTTGTCTGTCCGTGTCTGTCTGTCTGTCTGTCTGTCTGTCCGTCTGACAGTCGGCGTCTGTCCCTCTGTCTCTCGGGGTCTGTCTCTTTGTCTGTCTGTACATCAGTGTATGTCTGTCTGCCTGTCCAACGGTGTCTGTCTGTCCGTCGCTGTCTGTCTGTCTGGCTGTCGGTCGGTGTCTATCTGTCTGCCTGACCGTCGGCGTCTGTCTGTCTGTCTGTCGGTGTTTGTTTGTCTGTCTGTTCGTCGGTGTCTGTCTGTCTGCCTTTCCGTCGGTGTCTGTCTGTTTGTCTGTCAGTCGGGGACTGTCTGCCTGCATGTCCGTCGGTGCCTGTCTCTCCGTCGGTGTCTGTTTGTCTGTCTGTCCGTCGGTGTCTGTCTGTCTGCCTGTCCAACGGTGTCTTTCTGTCTGCTGTCCGACGGTGTGTGTCTGTCTGCCTGTCCAACGGTGTCTGTCTGTTCGACGATGTCTGTCTGTCTGTCTGCCCGTCGGTGTCTGTCTGTCTGCATGACCATCGGCCTCTGTCTGTCTGTTCGTCGGTGTCTGTCTGTCCGCCGGTGTCTGTCAGTCTGCCTGTCCAAACGTGTCTTTCTGTCTGCCTGTCCGACGGTGTCTGTCTGTCTGCCTGTCCGTCGGTGCCTGTCAGTCCGTCGGTGTCTGTTTGTCTGTCCGTCGGTGTCGGTCTGTCTGCCTGTCTAACGGTGTCTGGCTGTCCGTCGGTGTCTAACTGTCTGCCTGACCGTCGGCGTCTGTCTGCCTGTCCGTCGGTGTCTGTCTGTCTGCCTGTCCAACGATGTCTGTCTGTCTGCCTGTCCGTCGGCGTATGTCTGTCTGCCTCTCCGTCGGTGCCTGTCCGTCGGTGTCTATCTGTCTGGCTGACCGTCGGCGTCTGTCTGTCTGTCCGTCGGTGTCTGTCTGTCCGTCGGTGTCAGTCTGTCCGTCGGTGACTATCTGTCCGTCTGTCTGTCCGTCGGTGTCTGTCTGTCTGCCTGTCCGTCGGTGTATGTCTGTCTGCTCTCCGTCGGTGCCTGTCTCTCTGTCTGCCTGTCTATCGGTGTCTGTCTGTCCGTCGGTGTCTGTTTGTCTGTCTGTCTCTGTCTGCCTGTCCGTTTGGTTGTCGGTGCCTGTCTCTCTGTCTGTCTGTCCGCCTGTGTCTGTCAGTCTGCCTGATCATCCGCGTCTCTCTGTCTGTCGGTGTGTGTATGTCTATCTGTCTGTCGGTGTCTGTCTGCCTGTCCGTCGTTGCCTGTCTGTCAGTTGGCGTCTGTTTGTCTGTCTGTCTGTCGGTGTCTGTCTGTCTGCCTGTCCGTCGGTGCCTGTCTCTCTGTCTGCCGGTCCATCGGTGTCTGTCTGTCCGTCGGTGTCTATCTGTCAGGCTGTCAGTCGGTGTCTGTTCGTCTGGCTGTCTGTCCGGGTCTGCCTGTCCGTCGTTGCCTGTCCGTCCGTCGGTATCTGTCTGTCCGCCGGTGTCTGACTGTCTGCCTGTCCGTCGGGGTCTGTCTGTCTGCCTGTCCGTCGGTGCCTCTCAGTCCGTCGGTGTCTGTTTGTCTATCTCTGTCGGTGTCTGTCTGTCTGTCTGTTCGTCGGTATGTGTCTTTCTGTCGGTGTCTGTCTGTCTGCCTGTCCGTCGGTGTCTGTCTGTCTGCTTGTCCAACGGTGTCTGTCTATCCGTCGGTGTCTGTCAGTCTGCCGGATCATCCGCGTCTGTTTGTCTGTCGGTGTGTGTATGTCTATATGTCTGTCTCTCTGTCTGCCTGTCCATCGGTGTCTGTCTGTCCGTCGGTGTCTATCTGTCTGGCTGACCGTCGGCGTCTGTCTGTCTGTCCGTCGGTGTCAGTCTGTCCGTCGGTGTCTGTCTGTCAGTCTGTGTCTGACTGCCCGTCGGTGTGTGTCTGTCCGTCGGTGTCTGTCTGTCTGCTTGTCCGTCGGAGTCTGTCTGTCTGCCTGTCCAACGGTGTCTTTCTGTCTGCCTGTCTATCGGTGTCTGCCTGTCCGTCGTTGCCTGTCTGTCCGTCGGTGACTATTTGTCTGTCTGTCCGTCGGTGTCTGTCAGTCTGTCTGTTCGTCGGTGTCTGTCTTTCCGTCGGTGTCTGTCTGTCTGCCTGTCCGTCGGTGTCTGTCCGTCTGCCTGTCCGTCGTTACCTGTTTGTCCGTCGGTCTCTGTCAGTCTGTCTGTCCGTCGGTGTCTGTATGTCTGTCTGCCAGTCCGTCGGTGTCGGTATCTGCCTGTCTGTCTGTCGGTGTCTGCCTGTCCATTGGTGTCTGTCTGTCTGCCTAAATGTCGGCGTCTGTCTGACTGTCCGTCGGTGTCTATTTGTCTGGCTGTCTGTCCGTGTCTGCCTCTCCGTCGTTGCCTGTCTGTCCGTCGGTGTCTGTCTGTCCGTCGGTGTCTGACTATCTGCCTGTCCGTCGGTGTCTGTCTGTCTGTCTGTCCGTCGGTGTCTGTCTGTCTGTCTGCCTGTCCGTCGGTGTCGGTCTGTCTGCTTGTATAACGGTGTCTGTCTGTCCGTCGGTGTCTATCTGTCTGACTGTCCGTCGGTGTCTGTTTGTCTGGCTGTCTGTCCGTGTCTGCCTGTCCGTCGATGCATGTCTGTCCGTCGGTGTCTGTCAGTCTGTATGTTCGTCGGTGTCTATCTGTCCGTCGGTGTCTGTCTGCCCGTCGGTGTCTAACTGTCTGCCTGACCGTCGGCATCTATCTGTCTGGCTGACCGTCGGCGTGTGTCTGTCTGTCCGTCGGTGTCTGTCAGTCTGTCGGTGTCTGTCTGTCTGCCTGTCCAACGGTGCCTGCCTGTACGTCGTGGTCTGTCTGTCTGCCCGTCCGTCAGTGCCTGCCCGTCCGTCGGTGTCTGTTTGTCTGTCTGTCCAACGGTGTCTGTCTCTCCGTCGGTGTCTATCTGTCTGCCTGACCGTCGGCATCTGTCTGCCTCTCCGTCGGTGCCTGTCTGTCCGTCGGTGTCTGTTTGTCTGCCAGTCCGTCGGTGTCAGTCTGTTTGCCTGTCCATCGGTGTCTGTCTGGCCGTCGGTGTCTGTTTGTCTGTCTCTGTCGGTGTCTGTCTGTCTGTCTGTCTGTTCGTCGGTATGTGTCTTTCTGTCGGTGTCTGTCTGTCTGTCCGTTCGTCGGTGTCTGTCAGTCCGCCGGTGTCTGTCTGTCTGCCTGTCCGTCGCGGTCTGTCTGTCTGCCTGTCAGTCGGTGCCTGTCTGTCCGCCGGTGTCTTTTTGTCTGTCTGTCCGTCGGTGTCTGTCAGTCTGTCTGTTCGTCGGTGTCTGTCTGTCCGTCTGTGTCTGTCTGTCTGCCTGTCCGTCGGTGTCTGTTTGTCTGGCTGTCTGTCCGTGTCTGCCTATCCGTCGTTGCCTGTCGGTCCGTCGTTGTCTGTTTGTCTGTCTGTCCGTCGGTGTCTGTCTGTCTGTCCGTCGGTGTCTTGCTGTCTGTCTGTGTCTGCCTGTCCGTCGTTGTCTGTCTGTTCGTCGGAGTCTGTCTGTCTGTCTGCCTCTCTATCGGTGTCTGTCTGTCTGCATGTCCAATGGTGTCTGTCTGTCCGCCGGTGTTTATCTGTCTGCCTGACCGTCGGCGTCTGTCTGTCTGTTCGACGGTGAATGTCTGTCCGCCGGTGTCTGTCTGTCTGCCTGTCCGTAGTGGTCTGTCTGTCTGCCTGTCCGTCGATGCCTGTCTGTCCGTCCGTGTCTGTTTGTCTGTCTCTCCGTCGGTGTCTGTCTGTCTGTTCATCGGTGTCTGTCTGTCCGTCGGTGTCTGTCTGTGTGCCTGTCCGTCGGTGTCTGTCTGTCTGCCTGTACGACGGTGTCTTTCTGTCTGCCTGTCCGTCGGTGACTGTCTGTCTGCCTGTCCGGCGTTGCCTGTCTGTCCCTCGGTGTCTGTCAGTCTGTCTATTCGTCGGTGTATGTCTGTCCGCTGGTGTCTGTGTGTCTTCCTGTCCGTCGGGGTCTGTCTGTAGGCCTGTCCGTCGGTGCCTGTCTGTCCGTCGGTGTCTGTTTGTATGTCTCTCCGTCGGTGTCTGTCTGTCTGTCTGTTCGTCGGTCTCTGTCTTTCTGTCGGTGTCTGTCTGTCTGACTGTCCGTCGGCGTCTGTCTGTCTGCCTGTCCAATGGTGTCTGTCTGTCCGTCGGTGTCAGTCTGTCTGTCTGTCCGTCGGTGTCTGTTTGTCTGTCTGTCCGTCGGTGTCTGTCTGTCCGTCGGTGTCTGTCTGTCCGTCGGTGTCTGTCTGTCAGTCGGTGTCTATCTGTCAGGCTGCCAGTCGGTGTCTGTTTGTCTGGCTGTCTGTCCGGGTCTGCCTGTCCGTCGTTGCCTGTCTGTCTGCCTGTCCGTCGGGGTCTGTCTGTCTGCCTATCCGTCGGTGTCTGTTTGTCTTGCTGTCTGTCTGTGTCTGCCTGTCCGTCGTTGCCTGTCTGTCAGTCGGTGTCTGTTTCTCTGTATGTCCGTCGGTGTCTGTCTGTCTATCTGTCCGACGGTGTCTGTCTGTCTGCCTGTCCGTCGGTGTCTGTCTGTCAGTCGGTGTCTGACTGCCCGTCGGTTTCTGTCTGTCCGTCGGTGTCTGTCTGTCTGCCTATCCGTCGGTGTCTGTATCTGCCTGTCTGTCTGTCGGTGTCTGCCTGTCCAACGGTCTCTGTCTGTCTGCCAGTCCGTCGTTGTCAGTCTGTCTGCCTGTCCATCGGTGTCTGTTTGTCCGTCGGTGTCTGTTGGTCTTTCTCCGTCGGTGTCTGTCTGTCTGTCCGTCGGTGTCAGGCTGTCCGTCGGTGACTATCTGTCCGTCGGTGTCTGTCTGTCAGCCGGTGTCTGTCTCTCAGTCGGTGTCTGACTGCCCGTCGGTGTCTGTCTGTCCGTCGGTGTCTGTCTGTCTGTCTGCCTGTCCGTCGGTGTCTTCCTGTCCATCGGTGTCTGTCTGTCTGCCAGTACGTCGTTGTCAGTCTGTCTGCCTGTCCATCGGTGTCTGTCTGTCCGTCGGTGTCTGTTGGTCTTTCTCCGTCGGTGTCTGTCTGTGTGTCAGTCGGTGTCTGACTGCCCGTCGGTTTCTGTCTGTCCGTCGGTGTCTGTCTGTCTGCCTATCCGTCGGTGTCTGTATCTGCCTGTCTGTCTGTCGGTGTCTTCCTGTCCATCGGTGTCTGTCTGTCTGCCAGTCCGACGGTGTCAGTCTGTCTGCCTGTCCATCTGTGTCTGTCTGTCCTTCGGTGTCTATCTGTCTGTCTGACCGTCGGCCTCTGTCTGTCTGTTCGTCGGTGTCTGTCTGTCCGCCGGTGTCTATCTGTCTGCCTGTCCGTCGGGGTCTGTCTGTCCGTCGGTGCCTGTCTGTCCGTCGGTGTCTGTTTGTCTGTCTCTCCGTCGGTGTCTGTCTGCCTGTCTGTTCGTCGGTGTCTGTCTGTCCGTCGGTGTCTGTCTGTCCGTCGGTGTCTGTTTGTCTGTCTCTCCGTCGGTGTCTGTTTGTCTGTCTGTCCGTCGGTGTCTGTCTGTCTGTCTGCCTGTCCGTCGGTGTCTGTCTGTCTGCGTGTGCAACGGTGTCTTACTGTCTGCCTGTCCGTCGGTGTCTGTCAGTCTGTCTGTTCGTCGGTGTCATTGTGTCCGTCTGTCTGTCTGTCAGGCTGTCAGTGGGCGTCTGTCTCTCTGTCTCGCGGTGTCTCAGACGGTGTCATAGTGTCTGTCTGTCTATCGTTGTACGTCTGTCAGTCGGTGTCTGTCTGTCTGTCTGCCTGTCCGTCGGCGTCTGTCTCTCTGTCTGTCTGTCCATCGGTGTATGTCTGTCTGCCTGTTCAACGGTGTCTGTCTGTCCGTCGCTGTCTGTCTGTCTGGCTGTCCGTCGGTGTCTGTTTGTCTTTCTCTCCGTCGGTGTCTGTATGTCTGTCAGTTCGTCGGTGTCTGTCTTTCTGTCGGTGTCTGTCTTTCTGTCGGTGTCTGTCTGACTGACTGTCCGCCGGTGTCTGTCTGTCAGTCTGTGTCTGACTGCCCGTCGGTGTCTGTCTGTCCGTCGGTGCCTATCTGTCCGTCTGTCTGTCCGTCTGCTTGTCCGTTGGTGTCTGTCTGTCTGCCTGTCCAACGGTGCCTTTCTGTCTGCCTGTCCGTCGGTGTCTGTCTGTCTGCCTGTCCAACGGTGTCTGTCTGTCCACCGGTGTCTATCTGTCTGGCTGACCGTCGGCGTCTGTCTGTCTGTGTGTCGGTGTCTGTCTGTGTGTCTGTTCCTCGGTGTCTGACTGTCTGCCTGTTCATCGGTGTCGGTCTGTCTGCCTGTCAGTCCGGGACTGTCTGTCTGTCTGTTCGTCGGTCTCTGTCTGACCGCCGGTGTCTGTCTGTCTGCTTGTCCGTCGGTGTCTGTCTGTCTGCCTGTCCAACGGTGTCTTTCTGTCTGTCTGTCCGTCGGTGTCTGTCTGTCCGTCGTTGCCTGTCTGTCCGTCGGTGTCTGTTTTTCTGTCTGTCCGTCGGTGTCTGTCTCTCTGTCTGTTCGACGGTGTCTGTCTGTATGCCTGTCCGTCGGTGTCTGTCTGTCCGTCGGTGTATTTTTGTCAGTCTGTGTCTGACTGCCCGTCGGTGTCTGTCTGTACGTCTGTGTCTATCTGTCCGTCTGTCTGTCCGTCGGTGTCTGTCTGTCTGTCAGCTTCTCCGTCGGTGTCGGTATCTGCCTGTCTGTCTGTCTGTGTCTGTCTGTCCGTCGGTGTCTGTCTGTCTGTCTGCCTGTCCGTCGGTGTCGGTATCTGCCTGTCTGTCTGTCGGTGTCTGTTTGTCTGGCTGTCTGTCCGTGTCTGCCTGTTCGTCATTGCCTGTCTGTTTGTCGGTGTCTGTCTGTCCGTCGGTGTCTGTTTGTCTATCTCTCCGTCGGTGTCTGTCCGTCTGTTCGTCGGTGACTGTCTGTCTGCCTGTCCGTCGGGGTCTGTCTGTTTGGCTGTACGTCGATGCCTGTCTGTCAGTCGGTGTCTGTTTGTCTGTCTCTCCGTCGGTGTCTGCCTGTCTGTCTGTTCGTCTGTGTCTGTCTCTCTGTCTGTCGGTCCATCGGTGTCTGTCTGCCTGTCTGTCTGTCTGTCTGTCTGTCTGTCAGTCGGCGTCTGTCTCTCTGTCTCGCGGTGTCTGTCAGACGGTGTCTTAGTGTCTGTCTGTCTATCGTTGTACGTCTGTCAGTCGGTGTCTGTCTGTCTGCCTGTCCGTCGGTGTCTGTCTCTCTGTCTGTCTGTCCATCGGTGTATGTCTTTCAGCCTGTCCAACGGTGTCTGTCTGTCCGTCGTTGTCTATATGTCAGGCTGACAGTCGGTGTCTGTTTGTCCGGCTGTCTGTCCGGGTCTGCATGTCCTTCGTTGCCTGTCTGTCCGTCGGTGTCTGTCAGTCTGTCTATTCGTCGGTCTCTGTGTGTCCGCCGGTGTCCGTCTGTCTAATTGTCCGTCGGTGTCTGTCTGTCTGCCTGTCCAACGGTGTCTTTCTGTCTGCCTGTCCCTCGGTGTCTGCCTGTCCGTCGTTGCCTGTCTGTCCGTCGGTGTCTGTTTGTCTGTCTGTCCGTCGGTGTCTGTCTGTCTGCCTGTTCGACGGTGTCTGTCTGTCTGCCTGCCCGTCGGTGTCTGTCTCTCCGTCTGTGTCTATCTGTCCGTCTGTCTGTCCGTCGGTGTCTGTCCGTCTGTTCGTCGGTGTCTGTCTGTCTGCCTGTCCGACGGTGTCTTTCTGTCTGCCTGTCCGTCGGGGTCTGACTGTCTGCCTATCCGTCGGTGCCTGTCTGTCCGTCGGTGTCTGTTTGTCTGTCTCTCTGTCGGTGTCTGTCTGTCTGACTGTCCGTCGGCGTCTGTCTGTCTGCCTGTCCAACGGTGTCTGTCTGTCTGCCTGTCAAACGGTGTCTGACTCTCCGTCGGTGTCAGTCTGTCTGCCTGACCGTCGGCGTTTGTCTGTCTGTCTCTCGGTGTCTGTCTGTGTGTCTGTTCGTCGGTGTTTGTCTGTCTGCCTGTCCGTCGGTGTCTGTCTGTCTGCCTGTCCAATGGTGTCTGTCTGTCCGTCGGTGTCTATCTGTCTGTCTGTTCGTCGGTGTCTGTCAGTCCGCCGCTGTCTGTCTTTCTGCCTGTCCGTCGGTGTCTGTCTGCCTCTCTGTCCGTCGGTGTCTGTCTGTCTGTCCTTCAGCGTCTGTCTGTCTGTCGGTGTGTGTCTGACTGTATGTGCGTCGGTGTCTGTCAGTCTGACTGGCTGTCTACCTGTACGTTCGTGTCTGTCTATCTGACAGTCTGTCAGTATGTCCGTCCGTCGGTGTGAATCGTTCTGTCTATTGTCTTACCGTCGGTGCCAGTCTGCCTGCCTGTCTGTCGGTTTATGTCTTACTGTCTGTCTGTCCGTCGACTTGTACGTTGGTGTGTGTCTTACTGTCTGTCTGTCTGTCGACCTGTACGTTGGTGTCTGTCTATCTGATAGTCTGTCTGTATGTCCGTCCGTCGGTGTGAATCGTTCTGTCTATTGTCTGACCGTCGGTGCCTGTCTGCCTGACTGTCCGTCGGTGTCTGTCTTACTGTCTGTCTGTCTGTCGACCTGTACGTTGGTGTCTGTCTATCTGACATTCTGTCCGTATGTCCGTCCGTCGGTGTGAATCGTTCTGTCTATTGTCTGACCGTCGGTGCCTGTCTGTTTGCCTGTCCGTCGTTGCCTGTCTGTCCGTCTTTGTCTGTCAGTCTGTCTATTCGTCGGTGTATGTCTGTCGGCTGGTGTCGGTGTGTCTTCCTGTACGTCGGGGTCTGTCTGTCCGTCGGCGTCTGCCTGTCTGCCTTCCCAACGGTGTCTGTCTGTCCGTCGGTGTCAGTCTGTCTGGCTGTCCGTCGGTGTCTGTTTGTCTGTCTGTCTGTCCGTCGGTGTGTGTTTGTCTGTCTGTCGGTCGGTGTCTGTCTGTCTGCCTGTACGTCGGTGTCTGTCTGTCTGCCTGTCCGTCGGTGTCGGTATCTGCCTGTCTGTCGGTCGGTGTCTGCCTGTCCGTCGGTGCCTGTCTGTCCGTCGTCGTCTGCCTGTCTGCCTTTCCAACGGTGTCTGTCTGTCCGTCGGTGTCAGTCTGTCTGGCTGTCCGTCGGTGTCTGTTTGTCTGTCTGTCTGTCCGTCGGTGTGTGTTTGTCTGTCTGTCCGTCGGTGTCTGTCTGTCTGCCTGTACGTCGGTGTCTGTCTGTCTGCCTGTACGTCGGTGTCTGTCTGTCTGACTGTCCGTCGGCGTCTGCCTGTCTGCCTGTCCAACGGTGTCTGTCTGTCCGTCGGTGACAGTCTGTCTGGCTGTCCGTCGGTGTCTGTTTGTCTGTCTGTCTGTCCGTCGGTGTATGTTTGTCTGTCTGTCCGTCGGTGTCTGTCTGTCCGTCGGTGTCTGTTTGTCTGTCTCTCCGTTGGTGTCTGTCTGTCTGTCTGTCAGTCGGGGACTGTCTGTCTGCCTGTCCGTCGGTGCCTGTTTGTCTGTCTGTCCGTCGGTGTCTGTCTGTCTGCCTGTCCAACGGTGTCTGTCTGTCCGTCGTTGTCTATCTGTCAGGCTGTCCGTCGGTGTCTGTCTGTCCGTCTGTGTCTGTTTCTCGGTCTCTCTGTCGGTGTCTGTCTGTCTGTCTATTAGTCGGTGTCTGTCTGTCCGCCGGTGTCTGTCTATCTGTCTGTCCGTCGGGGTCTGTCCGTCTGCCTGTCCGTCGGTGTCTGTTTGTCTGTCTCTCCGTAGGTGTCTGTCTGTCTGTCTGTCCGTCGGTGTCTGTCTGTCTGCCTGTACGTCAGTGTCTGTCTGTCTGCCTGTCCGTCGGTGTCTGTTTGTCTGTCTCTCCGTAGGTGTCTGTCTGTCTGTCTGTCCATCGGTGTCTATCTGTCTGCCTGTCCGTCGGTGTATGTCTGTCTGCCTGTCCGTCGGTGCCTGTCTCTCTGTTTGCCTGTCCATCGGTGTCTGTCTGTCCGTCGGTGTCTGTCAGTCTGCCTGAACATCCGCGTCTGTCTGTCGGTCGGTGTGTGTATGTCTATCTGTCTGTCGGTGTCAGTCTGTCTGTTCGTCGGTGTCCGTCTGTGTCTGTCTGTCTGCCTGTCCGTCGGTGTCTGTTTGTCTGGCTGTCTGTCCGTGTCTGCCTATCCGTCGTTGCCTGTCGGTCCGTCGTTGTCTGTTTGTCTGTCTGTCCGTCGGTGTCTGTCTGTCTGTCCGTCGGTGTCTGTCTGTGTGTCAGTGTCTGTCTGTCTGTCTGGCCGTCGGAGTCTGGTTGTCTTGCTGTCTGTCTGTGTCTGCCTGTCCGTCGTTGTCTGTCTGTTCGTCGGAGTCTGTCTGTCTGTCTGCCTCTCTATCGGTGTCTGTCTGTCTGCATGTCCAATGGTGTCTGTCTGTCCGCCGGTGTTTATCTGTCTGCCTGACCGTCGGCGTCTGTCTGTCTGTTCGACGGTGAATGTCTGTCCGCCGGTGTCTGTCTGTCTGCCTGTCCGTAGTGGTCTGTCTGTCTGCCTGTCCGTCGATGCCTGTCTGTCCGTCCGTGTCTGTTTGTCTGTCTCTCCGTCGGTGTCTGTCTGTCTGTTCATCGGTGTCTGTCTGTCCGTCGGTGTCTGTCTGTGTGCCTGTCCGTCGGTGTCTGTCTGTCTGCCTGTACGACGGTGTCTTTCTGTCTGCCTGTCCGTCGGTGACTGTCTGTCTGCCTGTCCGGCGTTGCCTGTCTGTCCCTCGGTGTCTGTCAGTCTGTCTATTCGTCGGTGTATGTCTGTCCGCTGGTGTCTGTGTGTCTTCCTGTCCGTCGGGGTCTGTCTGTAGGCCTGTCCGTCGGTGCCTGTCTGTCCGTCGGTGTCTGTTTGTATGTCTCTCCGTCGGTGTCTGTCTGTCTGTCTGTTCGTCGGTCTCTGTCTTTCTGTCGGTGTCTGTCTGTCTGACTGTCCGTCGGCGTCTGTCTGTCTGCCTGTCCAATGGTGTCTGTCTGTGCGTCGGTGTCAGTCTGTCTGTCTGTCCGTCGGTGTCTGTTTGTCTGTCTGTCCGTCGGTGTCTGTCTGTCCGTCGGTGTCAGGCTGTCCGTCGGTGACTATCTGTCCGTCGGTGTCTGTCTGTCAGCCGGTGTCTGTCTCTCAGTCGGTGTCTGACTGCCCGTCGGTGTCTGTCTGTCCGTCGGTGTCTGTCTGTCTGTCTGCCTGTCCGTCGGTGTCTTCCTGTCCATCGGTGTCTGTCTGTCTGCCAGTACGTCGTTGTCAGTCTGTCTGCCTGTCCATCGGTGTCTGTCTGTCCGTCGGTGTCTGTTGGTCTTTCTCCGTCGGTGTCTGTCTGTCTGTCAGTCGGTGTCTGACTGCCCGTCGGTTTCTGTCTGTCCGTCGGTGTCTGTCTGTCTGCCTATCCGTCGGTGTCTGTATCTGCCTGTCTGTCTGTCGGTGTCTTCCTGTCCATCGGTGTCTGTCTGTCTGCCAGTCCGACGGTGTCAGTCTGTCTGCCTCTCCATCTGTGTCTGTCTGTCCTTCGGTGTCTATCTGTCTGTCTGACCGTCGGCCTCTGTCTGTCTGTTCGTCGGTGTCTGTCTGTCCGCCGGTGTCTATCTGTCTGCCTGTCCGTCGGGGTCTGTCTGTCCGTCGGTGCCTGTCTGTCCGTCGGTGTCTGTTTGTCTGTCTCTCCGTCGGTGTCTGTCTGCCTGTCTGTTCGTCGAATGTCTGTCTGTCCGTCGGTGTCTGTCTGTCAGTCGGTGTCTGACTGCCCGTCGGTGTCTGTCTGTTTGTCTGCCTGTCCGTCGGTGTCTGTCTGTCTGTCTGCCTGTCCGTCGGTGTCTGTCTGTCTGCGTGTGCAACGGTGTCTTACTGTCTGCCTGTCCGTCGGTGTCTGTCAGTCTGTCTGTTCGTCGGTGTCATAGTGTCCGTCTGTCTGTCTGTCTGTCTGTCTGTCAGGCTGTCAGTGGGCGTCTGTCTCTCTGTCTCGCGGTGTCTCAGACGGTGTCATAGTGTCTGTCTGTCTATCGTTGTACGTCTGTCAGTCGGTGTCTGTCTGTCTGTCTGCCTGTCCGTCGGCGTCTGTCTCTCTGTCTGTCTGTCCATCGGTGTATGTCTGTCTGCCTGTTCAACGGTGTCTGTCTGTCCGTCGCTGTCTGTCTGTCTGGCTGTCCGTCGGTGTCTGTTTGTCTTTCTCTCCGTCGGTGTCTGTATGTCTGTCAGTTCGTCGGTGTCTGTCTTTCTGTCGGTGTCTGTCTTTCTGTCGGTGTCTGTCTGTCGGACTGTCCGCCGGTGTCTGTCTGTCAGTCTGTGTCTGACTGCCCGTCGGTGTCTGTCTGTCCGTCGGTGCCTATCTGTCCGTCTGTCTGTCCGTCTGCTTGTCCGTTGGTGTCTGTCTGTCTGCCTGTCCAACGGTGCCTTTCTGTCTGCCTGTCCGTCGGTGTCTGTCTGTCTGCCTGTCCAACGGTGTCTGTCTGTCCACCGGTGTCTATCTGTCTGGCTGACCGTCGGCGTCTGTCTGTCTGTGTGTCGGTGTCTGTCTGTGTGTCTGTTCCTCGGTGTCTGACTGTCTGCCTGTTCATCGGTGTCGGTCTGTCTGCCTGTCAGTCCGGGACTGTCTGTCTGTCTGTTCGTCGGTCTCTGTCTGACCGCCGGTGTCTGTCTGTCTGCTTGTCCGTCGGTGTCTGTCTGTCTGCCTGTCCAACGGTGTCTTTCTGTCTGTCTGTCCGTCGTTGCCTGTCTGTCCGTCGGTGTCTGTTTTTCTGTCTGTCCGTCGGTGTCTGTCTCTCTGTCTGTTCGACGGTGTCTGTCTGTATGCCTGTCCGTCGGTGTCTGTCTGTCCGTCGGTGTATTTTTGTCAGTCTGTGTCTGACTGCCCGTCGGTGTCTGTCTGTACGTCTGTGTCTATCTGTCCGTCTGTCTGTCCGTCGGTGTCTGTCTGTCTGTCAGCTTCTCCGTCGGTGTCGGTATCTGCCTGTCTGTCTGTCTGTGTCTGTCTGTCCGTCGGTGTCTGTCTGTCTGTCTGCCTGTCCGTCGGTGTCGGTATCTGCCTGTCTGTCTGTCGGTGTCTGTTTGTCTGGCTGTCTGTCCGTGTCTGCCTGTTCGTCATTGCCTGTCTGTTTGTCGGTGTCTGTCTGTCCGTCGGTGTCTGTTTGTCTATCTCTCCGTCGGTGTCTGTCCGTCTGTTCGTCGGTGTCTGTCTGTCTGCCTGTCCGTCGGGGTCTGTCTGTTTGGCTGTACGTCGATGCCTGTCTGTCCGTCGGTGTCTGTTTGTCTGTCTCTCCGTCGGTGTCTGCCTGTCTGTCTGTTCGTCTGTGTCTGTCTCTCTGTCTGTCGGTCCATCGGTGTCTGTCTGCCTGTCTGTCTGTCTGTCTGTCTGTCTGTCAGTCGGCGTCTGTCTCTCTGTCTCGCGGTGTCTGTCAGACGGTGTCTTAGTGTCTGTCTGTCTATCGTTGTACGTCTGTCAGTCGGTGTCTGTCTGTCTGCCTGTCCGTCGGTGTCTGTCTCTCTGTCTGTCTGTCCATCGGTGTATGTCTTTCAGCCTGTCCAACGGTGTCTGTCTGTCCGTCGTTGTCTATATGTCAGGCTGACAGTCGGTGTCTGTTTGTCCGGCTGTCTGTCCGGGTCTGCCTGTCCTTCGTTGCCTGTCTGTCCGTCGGTGTCTGTCAGTCTGTCTATTCGTCGGTCTCTGTGTGTCCGCCGGTGTCCGTCTGTCTAATTGTCCGTCGGTGTCTGTCTGTCTGCCTGTCCAACGGTGTCTTTCTGTCTGCCTGTCCCTCGGTGTCTGCCTGTCCGTCGTTGCCTGTCTGTCCGTCGGTGTCTGTTTGTCTGTCTGTCCGTCGGTGTCTGTCTGTCTGCCTGTTCGACGGTGTCGGTCTGTCTGCCTGCCCGTCGGTGTCTGTCTCTCCGTCTGTGTCTATCTGTCCGTCTGTCTGTCCGTCGGTGTCTGTCCGTCTGTTCGTCGGTGTCTGTCTGTCTGCCTGTCCGACGGTGTCTTTCTGTCTGCCTGTCCGTCGGGGTCTGACTGTCTGCCTATCCGTCGGTGCCTGTCTGTCCGTCGGTGTCTGTTTGTCTGTCTCTCTGTCGGTGTCTGTCTGTCTGACTGTCCGTCGGCGTCTGTCTGTCTGCCTGTCCAACGGTGTCTGTCTGTCTGCCTGTCAAACGGTGTCTGACTCTCCGTCGGTGTCAGTCTGTCTGCCTGACCGTCGGCGTTTGTCTGTCTGTCTGTCGGTGTCTGTCTGTGTGTCTGTTCGTCGGTGTTTGTCTGTCTGCCTGTCCGTCGGTGTCTGTCTGTCTGCCTGTCCAATGGTGTCTGTCTGTCCGTCGGTGTCTATCTGTCTGTCTGTTCGTCGGTGTCTGTCAGTCCGCCGCTGTCTGTCTTTCTGCCTGTCCGTCGGTGTCTGTCTGCCTCTCTGTCCGTCGGTGTCTGTCTGTCTGTCCTTCAGCGTCTGTCTGTCTGTCGGTGTGTGTCTGACTGTATGTGCGTCGGTGTCTGTCAGTCTGACTGGCTGTCTACCTGTACGTTCGTGTCTGTCTATCTGACAGTCTGTCAGTATGTCCGTCCGTCGGTGTGAATCGTTCTGTCTATTGTCTTACCGTCGGTGCCAGTCTGCCTGCCTGTCTGTCGGTTTATGTCTTACTGTCTGTCTGTCCGTCGACTTGTACGTTGGTGTGTGTCTTACTGTCTGTCTGTCTGTCGACCTGTACGTTGGTGTCTGTCTATCTGATAGTCTGTCTGTATGTCCGTCCGTCGGTGTGAATCGTTCTGTCTATTGTCTGACCGTCGGTGCCTGTCTGCCTGACTGTCCGTCGGTGTCTGTCTTACTGTCTGTCTGTCTGTCGACCTGTACGTTGGTGTCTGTCTATCTGACATTCTGTCCGTATGTCCGTCCGTCGGTGTGAATCGTTCTGTCTATTGTCTGACCGTCGGTGCCTGTCTGTCTGCCTGTCCGTCGTTGCCTGTCTGTCCGTCTTTGTCTGTCAGTCTGTCTATTCGTCGGTGTATGTCTGTCGGCTGGTGTCGGTGTGTCTTCCTGTCCGTCGGGGTCTGTCTGTCCGTCGGCGTCTGCCTGTCTGCCTTTCCAACGGTGTCTGTCTGTCCGTCGGTGTCAGTCTGTCTGGCTGTCCGTCGGTGTCTGTTTGTCTGTCTGTCTGTCCGTCGGTGTGTGTTTGTCTGTCTGTCCGTCGGTGTCTGTCTGTCTGCCTGTACGTCGGTGTCTGTCTGTCTGCCTGTACGTCGGTGTCTGTCTGTCTGACTGTCCGTCGGCGTCTGCCTGTCTGCCTGTCCAACGGTGTCTGTCTGTCCGTCGGTGACAGTCTGTCTGGCTGTCCGTCGGTGTCTGTTTGTCTGTCTGTCTGTCCGTCGGTGACTGTCAGTCTGCCTGTCCAACGGCGTCCGTCTGTCCGTCGGTGTCTATCTGTCAGGCTGTCATACGGTGTCTGTCTGTCTGGCTGTCTGTCCGGGTCTGCCTGTCCGTCGTTGCCTGTCCGTCGTTGCCTGTCTGTCCGTCGGTGTCTGTCAGTCTGTCTATTCGGCGGTGTATGTCTGTCCGCTGGTGTCTGTATGTCTGCCTGTCCGTCTGTTTCTGTCTGTCTGCCTGTCCGTCGGTGCCTGTCTGTCCGTCGGTGTCTGTTTGTATGTCTCTCCGTCGGTGTCTGTCAGTCTGTCTGTTCGTCGGTGTCTGTCTTTCTGTCAGTGTCTGTCTGTTTGACTGTCCGTCGGCGTCTGTCTGTCTGCCTGTCGAACGGTGTCTGTCTGCCCGTCGGTGTCAGCCTGTCTGTCTGTCCGTCGGCGTGTGTTTGTCTGTCTGTCCGTCGGTGTCTGTCTGTCTGCCTGTACGTCGGTGTCTGTCTCTCTGTCTGTCTGTCCGTCGGTGTCTGTTTGTCTGTTTCTCCGTCGGTGTCTGTCTGTCTGCCTGTCAGTCGGTGTCTGTCTGTCTAACCTGACCATCGGTGTCTGTCTGTCCGTCGGTGTCAGTCTGTCTGGCTGTCCGTCGGTGTCTGTTTGTCTGTCTGTCTGTCCGTCGGTGTCTTTTTGTCTGTCTGTCCGTCGGTGTCTGTCAGTCTGTCTGTTCGTCGGTGTCTGTCTGTCCGTCTGTGTCTGTCTGTCTGCCTCTCCGTCGGTGTCTGTCTCTCTGTCTGTCTGTCCGTCGGTGTCTGTTTGTCTGTTTCTCCGTCGGTGTCTGTCTGTCTGCCTGTCAGTCGGTGTCTGTCTGTCTAACCTGACCATCGGTGTCTGTCTGTCCGTCGGTGTCAGTCTGTCTGGCTGTCCGTCGGCCTCTGTCTGTCTGTCCGTCGGTGTCGGTCTGTCTGCCTGTCTAACGGTGTCTGGCTGTCCGTCGGAGTCTGTCTGTCTGCCTGTCCGTTGGTGCCTGTCTGTTCGTCGGTGTCTGTTAGTCTATCTCTCCGTCGGTGTCTGTCTGTCTGCATGTCCAACGGTGTCTGTCTGTCCGTCGGTGTTTATCTGTCTGCTTGACCGTCGGCGTCTGTCTGTCTGTCCGTCGGTGTTTATCAGTCTGCCTGACCGTCGGCGTCTGTCTGTCTGTTCGTCGGTATCTGTCTGTCCGCCGGTGTCTGTCTGTCTGCCTGTCCGTCGGGGTCCGTATGTCTGCCTGTCCGTCGGTGTCTATCTGCTTGTCGGTATCTGTTTGTCTGTCTGTCCGTCGGTGTCTGTCTGTCTGTCTGTCCGCCGGTGTCTGTCTGTCTGCCTGTCCTTCGGGATCTGTATGTCTGCCTGTTTGTCGGTGCCTGTCTGTCTGTCAGTGTCTGTCTGTCTGCCTGTCCGTCGGTGTCTGTCTGTCCTTCGGTGTCTGCATGTCTGGCTGTCCGTCGGTGTCTGTGTGGCTGCCTGTCCATCGGTGTCTGTCTGTCTGCATGTCCAATGGTGTCTATCTGCCCGTCGGTGTCTGTTTGTCTGTCTCTCCGTCGGTGTCTGTCTGTCTATCTGTTCGTCGGTGTGTGTCTTTCTGTCGGTGTCTGTCGGTCTGTCTGTCCGTCGGTGTCTGTCTGCCTGCCTGTCCAACGGTGTCTGTCTGCCTGCCTGTTCGTCGGTGTCTGTCTGTCTGCCTGTCCAACGGTGTCAGTCTGTCTGTCTGTCCAACGGTGTCTGTCTGACAGTCGGTGTCTATCTGTCTTGCTGACCGTCGGCCTCTGTCTGTCTGTCCGTCGGTGTCGGTCTGTCTGCCTGTCTAACGGTGTCTGGCTGTCCGTCGGTGTCTAACTGTCTGCCTGACCGTCGGCGTCTGTCTGCCTGTCCGTCGGTTTCTGTCTGTCTGCCTGTCCAACGGTGTCTGTCTGTCTGTCTCTTCGTCGGTGACTGTCTGTCCGTCGGTGTCTGTCTGTCAGTCTGTGTCTGACTGCCCGTCGATGTGTGTCTGTCCGTCGGTGTCTGTTTGTCTGTCTCTACGTCGGTGTCTCTCTGTCTGTTCGTCGGTGTCTGTCTGTCCGTCGGTATCAGTCTGTCCGTCGGTGACTATCTGTCTTGCTGACCGTCGGTGTCTGTCTGTCATTCCGTCGGTGACTGTCTGTCTGCCTGTCTGATGGGGTCTGTCTGTCTGCTGACCGTCGGTGCCTGTCTGTCCGTCGGTGCCTGTCTGCCCGTCAGTGTCTGCCTCTCCGTCGGTGTCTGTCTATCTGCCTGTCCGTCGGTGTCTGTCTGTCTGCCTGTCAGTCGGGGACTGTCTGTCTGTCTCTTCGTCGGTGACTGTCTGTCCGTCGGTGTCTGTCTGTCAGTCTGTGTCTGACTGCCCGTCGATGTGTGTCTGTCCGTCGGTGTCTGTTTGTCTGTCTGTCCGTCGGTGTCTGTCTGTCTGCCTGAACGTCGGCGTGTGTCTGTCTGTCCGTCGGTGTCTGTCTGTCTGCATGTCCAACGGTGTCTGTCTTTCCGTCGGTGTCTATCTGTCTTCCTGACCGTCGGCATCTGTCTGCCTGTTCGTCGGTGTCTGTCTGTCCATCGGTGTCTGTTTGTCTGTCTCTACGTCGGTGTCTCTCTGTCTGTTCGTCGGTGTCTGTCTGTCCGTCGGTATCAGTCTGTCCGTCGGTGACTATCTGTCCGTCTGTCTGTCCGTCGGTGTCTGTCTGTCTGTCTGCCTGTCCGTCGGTGTCTGTCTGTCTGCATGTCCAACGGTGTCTGTCTGTCCGTCGGTGTTTATCTGTCTGCCTGACCGTCGGCGTCTGTCTGTCTGTTCGTCGGTGTCTGTCTGTCCGCCGGTGTCCGTCTGTCTGCCTGTCCGTCGGGGTCAGTATGTCTGCCTGTCCGTCGGTGTCTATCTGTCCGTCGGTGTCTGTTTGTCTGTCTGTCCGTCGGTGACTGTCTGTCCGCCGGTGTCTGTCTGTCTGCCTGTCCTTCGGGGTCTGTATGTCTGCCTGTTTGTCGGTGCCTGTCTGTCTGTCAGTGTCTGTCTGTCTGCCTGTCCGTCGGTGTCTGTCTGTCCTTCGGTGTCTGCATGTCTGGCTGTCCATCGATGTCTGTGTGTCTGCCTGTCCATCGGAGTCTGTCTGTCTGCATGTCCAATGGTGTCTGTCTGTCCGTCGGTGTTTATCTGTCTGCCTGTCCGTCGGTGTCTGTTTGTCTGTCTCTACGTCGGTGTCTCTCTGTCTGTTCGTCGGTGTCTGTCTGTCCGTCGGTATCAGTCTGTCCGTCGGTGACTATCTGTCCGTCTGTCTGTCCGTCGGTGTCTGTCTGTCTGTCTGCCTGTCCGTCGGTGTCTGTCTGTCTGCATGTCCAACGGTGTCTGTCTGTCCGTCGGTGTTTATCTGTCTGCCTGACCGTCGGCGTCTGTCTGTCTGTTCGTCGGTGTCTGTCTGTCCGCCGGTGTCCGTCTGTCTGCCTGTCCGTCGGGGTCAGTATGTCTGCCTGTCCGTCGGTGTCTATCTGTCCGTCGGTGTCTGTTTGTCTGTCTGTCCGTCGGTGTCTGTCTGTCCGCCGGTGTCTGTCTGTCTGCCTGACCTTCGGGGTCTGTATGTCTGCCTGTTTGTCGGTGCCTGTCTGTCTGTCAGTGTCTGTCTGTCTGTCTGTCCGTCGGTGTCTGTTTGTCTGTCTGTCGCTGTCTGCCTGTTCGTGTGGTTGTCGGTGCCTGTCTCTCTGTCTGTCTCTCCGTCGGTGTCTGTCAGTCTGCCTGAACATCCGCGTCTGTCTGTCTGTCGGTGTGTGTATGTCTATCTGTCTGTCGGTGTCTGTCTGCCTGTCCGTCGTTGCCTGACTGTCAGTCGGCGTCTGTTTGTCTGTCTGTCTGCCTGTCCAACGGTGTCAGTGTGTCTGTCTCTCTGTCCGTCGGTGTCTATCTATCTGTCTGTCGGTGTCTGCCTGTCTGTCAGTCTGTTGGTTTCTATCTGTCTTTCGGTGTGTTGGTCTGTGTCTGTCTTTCTATCTGTCTATCTGTCTGCCTGTACATCGGTGTCTGTCTGTCTGCCTGTCCGTCGATGTCTGTCTGTCCGTCGGTGTCTGTCAGTCTGTCTGTTCGTCGGTGTCTGCCTGTCCGTCGATGTCTGTCTGTTTATCTGTCCTTCGGGTTCTGTCTGTCTGCCTGTCCGTCGGTGCCTGTCTGTCCGTCGGTGTCTGTTTGTCTGTCTGTCTGTCTGTCAGTGTTTGTCTGTCTGCCTGTCCGTCGGTGTCTGTTTGTCTCGCTGTCTGTCGTGTCTGCCTGTCCGTCGTTGTCTGTCTGTCCTTCGGTGTCTGTATGTCTGGCTGTCCGTCGCTGTCTGTCTGTCTGCCTGTCCGTCGGTGACCGTCTGTCTGCCTGTCCAACGGTGTCTGTCTGTCTGCCTGTCCGTCGGTGTCTGTCTGTCTGCCTGTCCGTCAATGTCGGTATCTGTCTGTCTGTCCGTCCGTGCCTGTCTGTCCGTCGCTGTCTGTCTGTCGGTCGGTGTCTGTTTGTCTGTCTCTCCGTCGGTGTCTGTCTGTCTGACTGTCCAACGGTGTCTGTCTGTCCGTCGGTGTCTATCTGTCAGGCTGTTCGTCGGTGTCTGGTTGTCTGGCTGTCTGTCCGATTCTGCCTGTCCGTCATTGCCTGTCTGTCCGCCGGTGTCTGTCTGTCTGCCTGTCCGTCGGGGTCTGTCTTTCTGCCTGTCCGTCGGTGTCTGTCTGTCTGCCGGTCCAACGGTGTCTGTCTGTCCGTCGGTGTCTGTCTGTCTGTCTGCCTGTCCGTCGGTGTCGGTATCTGCCAGTCTGTCTGTCGGTGTCTGCCTGTCGATTGGTGTCTGTCTGTCTATCCGTCGGTGTCTGTGTGTCCGTCGGTGTCTAACTAACTGCCTGACCGTCGGTGTGTGTCTGCCTGTCCGTCGGTGTGTGTCTGCCTGTCCGTCGGTGTCTCTCTGTCTGCCTGTCCAACGGTGTCTGTCTTTCCGTCGGTGTCTATCTGTCTGGTTGACCGTCGGCGTCTGTTTGTCTGTCCGTCGGTGTCTGTCTGTCCGTCGGTGTCTGTATGTCTGCCTGTCCAACGGTGTCTGTCTGTCCGTCGGTGTCTATCTGTCTGACTGTCCGTCGGTGTCTGTTTGTCTGTCTGTCCGTCGGTGTCTGTCTGTCTGTCAGTGTCTGTCTGTCTGCCTGACCGTCGGAGGCTGTGTGTCTTGCTGTCCGTCTGTGTCAGCCTGTCCGTCGTTGCCTGTCTGTCAGTCGGTGTTTGTTTGTCTGTCTCTCCTTCGGCGTCTGTCTGTCTGCCTGTCCAACGGGGTCTGTATGTCTGCCTGTCCAACGGTGTCTGTCTGTCCTCCGGTGTCTATCTGTCTGACTGTCCGTCGGTGTCTGTTTGTCTGTCTGTCCGTCGGTGTCTGTCTGTCTGCCTGTCCGCCGTTGCCTGTCCGTCAGACGGTGTCTGTTTCTCTGTCTGTCCGTCGGTGTCTGTCTGTCTATCTGTCCGACGGCGTCTGTCTGTCTGCCTGTCCGTCGGTGTCTGTCTGTCAGTCGGTGTCTGACTGCCCGTCGGTGTCTGTCTGTGCGTCGGTGTATGTCTGCCTGATCGTCGGCGTATGTCTGTCTGTTCGACGGTGTCTGTCTGTCCGTCGGTGTCAGTCTGTCTGGCTGTCCGTCGGTGTCTGCCTGTCCGTCGTTGCCTGTCTGTCCGTCGGTGTCTGTTTGTCTGTCTGTCCATCGGTGTCTGTCTGTCTGTTCGACGGTGTCTGTCTGTCCGCCGGTGTCTGTCTGTCTGCCTGTCCGTAGGGGTCTGTCTCTCTGCCTGTCAGTCGATGCCTTATGTCCGTCGGTGTCTGTTTGTCTGTCTCTCCGTCGGTGTCTGTCTGTCTGTTCGTGGGTGTCTAACTGTCCGTCGGTGTCTGTCTGTCTGTCTGTCTGCCTGTCCCACGGTGTCTTTCTGTCTGTCTGTCCGTCGGTGACTGTCTGTCTGCCTGTCCAACGGCGTCTGTCTGTCCGTCGGTGTCTATCTGTCAGGCTGTCATACGGTGTCTGTCTGTCTGGCCGTCTGTCCGGGTCTGCCTGTCCGTCGTTGCCTGTCCGTCGTTGCCTGTCTGTCCGTCGGTGTCTGTCAGTCTGTCTATTCGTCGGTGTATGTCTGTCCGCTGGTGTCTGTATGTCTGCCTGTCCGTCTGTGTCTGTCTGTCTGCCTGTCCGTCGGTGCCTGTCTGTCCGTCGGTGTCTGTTTGTATGTCTCTCCGTCGGTGTCTGTCAGTTTGTCTGTTCGTCGGTGTCTGTCTTTCTGTCGGTGTCTGTCTGTTTGACTGTCCGTCGGCGTCTGTCTGTCTGCCTGTCGAACGGTGTCTGTCTGTCCGTCGGTGTCAGCCTGTCTGTCTGTCCGTCGGCGTGTGTTTGTCTGTCTGTCCGTCGGTGTCTGTCTGTCTGCCTGTACGTCGGTGTCTGTCTCTCTGTCTGTCTGTCCGTCGGTGTCTGTTTGTCTGTTTCTCCGTCGGTGTCTGTCTGTCTGCCTGTCAGTCGGTGTCTGTCTGTCTAACCTGACCATCGGTGTCTGTCTGTCCGTCGGTGTCAGTCTGTCTGGCTGTCCGTCGGTGTCTGTTTGTCTGTCTGTCTGTCCGTCGGTGTCTTTTTGTCTGTCTGTCCGTCGGTGTCTGTCAGTCTGTCTGTTCGTCGGTGTCTGTCTGTCCGTCTGTGTCTGTCTGTCTGCCTCTCCGTCGGTGTCTGTGTGTCTTGCTGTCCGTCTGTCTGCCTGACCGTCGGAGTCTGTGTGTCTTGCTGTCCGTCTGTGTCTGCCTGTCCGTCGTTGCCTGTCTGTCCGTCGGTGTCTGTTTGTCTGTCTGTTCATCGGTGTCTGTCTGTCTGTCAGTGTCTGTCTGTCTGCCTGTCCGTCGGTGTCTGTTTGTCTTTCTGTCTGTCTGTGTAGGCCTGTCCGTCGTTGTCTGTCTGTTCGTCGGAGTCTGTCTGTCCGTCTGTATCTGTCTGTCCGTCGGTGACTATCTGTCCATCTGTCTGTCCGTCGGTGTCTGTCTGTCAGTCTGTCTCTCCATCGGTGTCTGTCTGTCTGCATGTCCAATGGTGTCTGTCTGTCCGTCGGTGTTTATCTGTCTGCCTGGCCGTCGGCGTCTGTCTGTCTGTTCGTCGGTGTCTGTCTGTCCGACGGTGTCTGTGTGTCCGACGGTGTCTGTCTGTCTGCCTGTCCGTCGGCATCTGTATGTCTGCCTGTCCGTCGCTGCCTGTCTGTCTGTCAGTGTCTGTCTGTCTGCCTGTCCGTCGGTGTCTGTCTGTCTGCCTGTACGTCGGTGTCTGTCTCTCTGTCTGTCTGTCCATCGGTGTATGTCTGTCTGCCTGTACAACGGTGTCTGTCTGTCCGTCGCTGTCTGTCTGTCTGGCTGTCCGACGGTGTATGTATTTCCGTCGGTGTCTATCTGTCTGCCTGACCGCCGGTGCCTGTCTGTCCGTCGGTGTCTGTTTGTCTATCTCTCCTTCGGCGTCTGTCTGTCTGCCTGTCCAACGGTGTCTGTCTGTCCGTCGGTGTCAGTCTGTCTGGCTGTCCGTCGGTGTCTGCCTGTCCGTCGTTGCCTGTCTGTCCGTCGGTGTCTGTTTGTCTGTCTGTCCGTCGGTGTCTGTCTGTCTGTTCGACGGTGTCTGTCTGTCCGCCGGTGTCTGTCTGTCTGCCTGTCTGTAGGGGTCTGTCTCTCTGCCTGTCAGTCGATGCCTGTATGTCCGTCGGTGTCTGTTTGTCTGTCTCTCCGTCGGTGTCGGTCTGTCTGTTCGTCGGTGTCTGACTGTTCGTCGGTGTCTGACTGTCCGTCGGTGTCTGTCTGTCTGCCTGTCCGTCGGTGTCTGTATGTCTGCCTGTCCCACGGTGTCTTTCTGTCTGTCTGTCCGTCGGTGACTGTCTGTCTGCCTGTCCAACGGCGTCTGTCTGTCCGTCGGTGTCTATCTGTCAGGCTGTCATACGGTGTCTGTCTGTCTGTTCGACGGTGTCTGTCTGTCCGCCGGTGTCTGTCTGTCTGCCTGTCTGTAGGGGTCTGTCTATCTGCCTGTCAGTCGATGCCTGTATGTCCGTCGGTGTCTGTTTGTCTGTCTCTCCGTCGGTGTCAGTCTGTCTATTCGTCGGTGTATGTCTGTCCGCTGGTGTCTGTATGTCTGCCTGTCCGTCTGTGTCTGTCTGTCTGCCTGTCCGTCGGTGCCTGTCTGTCCGTCGGTGTCTGTTTGTATGTCTCTCCGTCGGTGTCGGTCTGTCTGTTCGTCGGTGTCTGACTGTCCGTCGGTGTCTGTCTGTCTGCCTGTCCGTCGGTGTCTGTCTGTCTGCCTGGCCCACGGTGTCTTTCTGTCTGTCTGTCCGTCGGTGACTGTCTGTCTGCCTGTCCAACGGCGACTGTCTGTCCATCGGTGTCTATCTGTCAGGCTGTCATACGGTGTCTGTCTGTCTGTTCGACGGTGTCTGTCTGTCCGCCGGTGTCTGTCTGTCTGCCTGTCTGTAGGGGTCTGTCTCTCTGCCTGTCAGTCGATGCCTGTATGTCCGTCAGTGTCTGTCTGTTTGACTGTCCGTCGGCGTCTGTCTGTCTGCCTGTCCAACGGTGTCTGTCTGTCCGTCGGTGTCAGCCTGTCTGTCTGTCCGTCGGCGTGTGTTTGTCTGTCTGTCCGTCGGTGTCTGTCTGTCTGCCTGTACGACGGTGTCTGTCTCTCTGTCTGTCTGTCCATCGGTGTATGTCTGTCTGCCTGTACAACGGTGTCTGTCTGTCCGTCGCTGTCTGTCTGTCTGGCTGTCCGACGGTGTATGTATTTCCGTCGGTGTCTATCTGTCTGCCTGACCGCCGGAGTCTGTCTGTCTGTCTGTCGGTTTCTGTCTGTGTGTCTGTTAGTCGGTGTCTGTCTGTCTGCCTGTACGTCGGTGTCTATCTGTCCATCTGTCTGTCCGTCGGTGTCTACCTGTCTGCCTGACCGTCGGCGTATGTCTGTCTGTTCGACGGTGTCTGTCTGTCCGCCGGTGTCTGTCTGTCTGCCTGTCCGTAGGGGTCTGTCTCTCTGCCTGTCAGTCGATGCCTTATGTCCGTCGGTGTCTGTTTGTCTGTCTCTCCGTCGGTGTCTGTCTGTCTGTTCGTCGGTGTCTAACTGTCCGTCGGTGTCTGTTTGTCTGTCTGTCTGCCTGTCCCACGGTGTCATTCTGTCTGTCTGTCCGTCGGTGACTGTCTGTCTGCCTGTCCAACGGCGTCCGTCTGTCCGTCGGTGTCTATCTGTCAGCCTGTCATACGGTGTCTATCTGTCTGGCTGTCTGTCCGGGTCTGCCTGTCCGTCGTTGCCTGTCCGTCGTTGCCTGTCTGTCCGTCGGTGTCTGTCAGTCTGTCTATTCGGCGGTGTATGTCTGTCCGCTGGTGTCTGTATGTCTGCCTGTCCGTCTGTTTCTGTCTGTCTGCCTGTCCGTCGGTGCCTGTCTGTCCGTCGGTGTCTGTTTGTATGTCTCTGCGTCGGTGTCTGTCAGTCTGTCTGTTCGTCGGTGTCTGTCTTTCTGTCAGTGTCTGTCTGTTTGACTGTCCGTCGGCGTCTGTCTGTCTGCCTGTCGAACGGTGTCTGTCTGCCCGTCGGTGTCAGCCTGTCTGTCTGTCCGTCGGCGTGTGTTTGTCTGTCTGTCCGTCGGTGTCTGTCTGTCTGCCTGTACGTCGGTGTCTGTCTCTCTGTCTGTCTGTCCGTCGGTGTCTGTTTGTCTGTTTCTCCGTCGGTGTCTGTCTGTCTGCCTGTCAGTCGGTGTCTGTCTGTCTAACCTGACCATCGGTGTCTGTCTGTCCGTCGGTGTCAGTCTGTCTGGCTGTCCGTCGGTGTCTGTTTGTCTGTCTGTCTGTCCGTCGGTGTCTTTTTGTCTGTCTGTCCGTCGGTGTCTGTCAGTCTGTCTGTTCGTCGGTGTCTGTCTGTCCGTCTGTGTCTGTCTGTCTGCCTCTCCGTCGGTGTCTGTCTCTCTGTCTGTCTGTCCGTCGGTGTCTGTTTGTCTGTTTCTCCGTCGCTGTCTGTCTGTCTGCCTGTCAGTCGGTGTCTGTCTGTCTAACCTGACCATCGGTGTCTGTCTGTCCGTCGGTGTCAGTCTGTCTGGCTGTCCGTCGGCCTCTGTCTGTCTGTCCGTCGGTGTCGGTCTGTCTGCCTGTCTAACGGTGTCTGGCTGTCCGTCGGTGTCTAACTGTCTATCTGTTCGTCTGTGTCTGTCCGTCTGCTTGTCCAACGGTGTCAGTCTGTCTGCCTGTCCAACGGTATCTGTCTGTCCGTCGGTGTCTATCTGTCTTGCTGACCGTCGGTGTCTGTCTGTCATTCCGTCGGTGACTGTCTGTCTGCCTGTCTGATGGGGTCTGTCTGTCTGCTGACCGTCGGTGCCTGTCTGTCCGTCGTTGCCTGTCTGCCCGTCAGTGTCTGCCTCTCCGTCGGTGTCTGTCTATCTGCCTGTCCGTCGGTGTCTGTCTGTCTGCCTGTCAGACGGGGACTGTCTGTCTGTCTCTTCGTCGGTGACTGTCTGTCCGTCGGTGTCTGTCTGTCAGTCTGTGTCTGACTGCCCGTCGGTGTGTGTCTGTCCGTCGGTGTCTGTTTGTCTGTCTGTCCGTCGGTGTCTGTCTGTCTGCCTGAACGTCGGCGTGTGTCTGTCTGTCCGTCGGTGTCTGTCTGTCTGCATGTCCAACGGTGTCTGTCTTTCCGTCGGTGTCTATCTGTCTTCCTGACCGTCGGCATCTGTCTGCCTGTTCTTCGGTGTCTGTCTGTCCATCGGTGTCTGTTTGTCTGTCTCTACGTCGGTGTCTCTCTGTCTGTTGGTCGGTGTCTGTCTGTCCGTCGGTATCAGTCTGTCCGTCGGTGACTATCTGTCCGTCTGTCTGTCCGTCGGTGTCTGTCTGTCTGTCTGCCTGTCCGTCGGTGTCTGTCTGTCTGCATGTCCAACGGTGTCTGTCTGTCCGTCGGTGTTTATCTGTCTGCCTGACCGTCGGCGTCTGTCTGTCTGTTCGTCGGTGTCTGTCTGTCCGCCGGTGTCCGTCTGTCTGCCTGTCCGTCGGGGTCAGTATGTCTGCCTGTCCGTCGGTGTCTATCTGTCCGTCGGTGTCTGTTTGTCTGTCTGTCCGTCGGTGTCTGTCTGTCCGCCGGTGTCTGTCTGTCTGCCTGTCCTTCGGGGTCTGTATGTCTGCCTGTTTGTCGGTGCCTGTCTGTCTGTCAGTGTCTGTCTGTCTGCCTGTCCGTCGGTGTCTGTCTGTCCTTCGGTGTCTGCATGTCTGGCTGTCCGTCGATGTCTGTGTGTCTGCCTGTCCATCGGAGTCTGTCTGTCTGCATGTCCAATGGTGTCTGTCTGTCCGTCGGTGTTTATCTGTCTGCCTGTCCGTCGGTGTCTGTTTGTCTGTCTCTACGTCGGTGTCTCTCTGTCTGTTCGTCGGTGTCTGTCTGTCCGTCGGTATCAGTCTGTCCGTCGGTGACTATCTGTCCGTCTGTCTGTCCGTCGGTGTCTGTCTGTCTGTCTGCCTGTCCGTCGGTGTCTGTCTGTCTGCATGTCCAACGGTGTCTGTCTGTCCGTCGGTGTTTATCTGTCTGCCTGACCGTCGGCGTCTGTCTGTCTGTTCGTCGGTGTCTGTCTGTCCGCCGGTGTCCGTCTGTCTGCCTGTCCGTCCGGGTCTGTCTGTCTGCCTGTCCATCGGTGTCTGTCTGTCTGACTGAGCGTCGGTGTCTGTCTGTCTGCCTGTCCAAGGGTGTCTGTCCGTCGGTGTCTGTCTGGCTGTCCGTCGGTGTCTGTTTGTCTAGCTGTCTGTCCGTGTCTGCCTGTCCGTCGTTGCCTGTCTGTCCGTCGGTGTCTGTCAGTCTGTCTGTTCTTCGGTGTCTGTCTGTCTGCCTGTCCAACGGTGTCTGTCTGTCCGTCGTTGCCTGTCTGTTCGTCGGTGTCTGTCTGTCCGTCGGTGTCTGTCTGTTTGTCTGTCAGTCGGTGTCTGTCAGTCTGTCCGTCGGTGTCTGTCTGTCCGTCGATGTCATGCTGTCCGTCGGCGTCTGTCTGTCAGTCGGTGTCTGACTGCCCGTCGGTGTCTGTCTGTCCGTCGGTGTCTATCTGCCTGCTTGTCCGTCGGGGTCTGTCTGTCTGCCTGTCCGTCGGTGCCTGTCTGTCCGTCGGTGTCTGTTTGTCTGTCTCTCCGTCGGGGTCTGTCTGCCTGTCTGTTCGTCGGTGTCTATCTGTCCGTCGGTGTCTGTCCGTCAGTCGGTGTCTGACTGCCCGTCGGTGTCTGTCTGTCTGTCTGCCTGTCCGTCGGTGTCTGTCTGTCTGTCTGCCTGTACGTCGGTGTCTGTCTGTCTGCGTGTGCAACGGTGTCTTACTGTCTGCCCGTCCGTCGGTGTCTGTTAGTCTGTCTGTTCGTCGGTGTCAGTCTGTCCGTCGGTGTCTGTCAGTCTGTCTGTTCGTCGGTGTCTGTTTGTCTGTCTCTCCGTCGGTGTCTGTCTGTCTGTCTGTTCGTCGGTGTCTGTCTCTCTGTCTGTCCGTCCATCGGTGTCTGTCTGTCTGTCTGTCGGTCTGTCTGTCAGGCTGTCAGTGGGCGTCTGTCTCTCTGTCTCGCGGTGTCTCAGACGGTGTCATAGTGTCTGTCTGTCTATCGTTGTACGTCTGTCAGTCGGTGTCTGTCTGTCTGTCTGCCTGTCCGTCGGTGTCTGTCTCTCTGTCTGTCTGTCCATCGGTGTATGTCTGTCTGTCTGTTCGACGGTGTCTTTCTGTATGCCTGTCCGTCGGTGTCTGTCTGTCCGTCGGTGTCTATCTGTCCGTCTGTCTGTCCGTCGGTGTCTGTCTGTCCGTCTGCTTGTCCATCGGTGTATGTCTGTCTGTCTGTTCGACGGTGTCTGTCTGTATGCCTGTCCGTCGGTGTCTGTCTGTCCGTCGGTGTCTATCTGTCCGTCTGTCTGTCCGTCGGTGTCTGTCTGTCCGTCTGCTTGTCCGTCGGTGTCTGTCTGTCTGCCTGTCCAACGGTGTCTTTCTGTCTGCCTGTCCGTCGGTGTCTGCCTGTCCGTCGTTGCCTGTCTGTCCGTCGGTGTCTGTCTCTCTGTCTGTTCAACGGTGTCTGTCTGTATGCCTGTCCGTCGGTGTCTGTCTGTCCGTCGTTGCCTGTCTGTCCGTCGGTGTCTGTCTGTCTATCTGTTCGTCGGTGTCTGTCTGTCCGTCGGTGTCTGTCTGTCTGCCTGTCCAACGGTGCCTGTCTGTCCGTCGTTGCCTGACTGTCCGTCGTTGCCTGTCTGTCCGTCGGTGTCTGTCTGTCTGCCTGTCCGTCGGCGTCTGTTTGTCTGTCGGTGCCTGTCTGTCTGCATGTCCGTCGGTATCTGTCTCTCTGCATGTCCAACGGTGTCTGTCTGTCCGTCGGTGTCTGTCTGTCTGCCGGAACAACGGTGTCTGTCTGTCCGCCGGTGTCTGTCTGTCTGTCTGCCTGACCGTCGGTGTCGGTATCTGCCTGTCTGTCTGTCGGTGTCTGTCTGTCGGTGTCTGCCTGTCCATTGGTGTCTGTCTGTCCGTCGGTGTCTGTCTGTCTGTCTGCCTGTCCGTCGGTGTCGGTATCTGCCTGTCTGTCTGTCGGTGTCTGCCTGTCTATCGGTGTCTGTCTGTCTGCCAGTCCTTCGGTGTCAGTCTTCTGCCTGTCCATCAGTGTCTGTCTGTCCGTCGGTATCTGTCTGTCCGTCGGTGACTATCTGTCCGTCTGTCTGTCCGTCGGTGTCTGTCTGTCTGTCTGCATGTCCGTCGGGGTCTGTATGTCTGCCTGTCCGTCGGTGCCTGTCTGTCTGTGAGTGTCTGTCTGTCTGCCTATCCGTCGGTGTCTGTCTGTCCGTCGGTGTCTGTCAGTCTGCCTGTCCATCGGTGTCTGTCTGTCTGTCAGGCTGTCAGTCGGTGTTTGTTTGTCTGGCTGTCTGTTCAGGTCTGCCTGTCCGTCGCTGTCTGTCTGTCTGCCGGTCCAACGGTGTTTGTCTGTCCGTCGGTGTCTGTCTTCCTGTCTGCCTGTCCGTCGGTGTCGGTATCTGCCAGTCTGTCTGTCGGTGTCTGCCTGTCGATTGGTGTCTGTCTGTCTGCCTGAATGACGGCGTCTGTCTGTCATTCCGTCGGTGTCTATCTGTCTGCCTGTCCAACGGTGTCTTTCTGTCTGCCTGTCCGTCGGTGTCTGTCTGTCTGCATGTCCGTCGCTGCCTGTCTGTCCGTCTGTGTCTGTTTGTCTGTCTGCCTGTCCGTGTCTGCCTGTCCGTCGTTGTCTGTCTGTCCTTCGGTTTCTGTATGTCTGCCTGTCCGTCGGTGTCTGTCTGTCTGCCTGTCCGTCGGTGTCCGTCTGTCTGCCTGTCCAACGGTGTCTGTCTGTCTGCCAGTTCGTCGGTGTCTGTCTGTCTGCCGGTCCAACGGTGTCTGTCTGTCCGTCGGTGTCTGTCTGTCTGTCTGCCTGTCCGTCGGTGTCGGTATCTGCCTGTCTGTCTGTCGGTGTCTGTCTGTCCGTCGGTGTCTGTCTGTCTGTCTGCCTGTCCGTCGGTGTCGGTATCTGCCAGTCTGTCTGTCGGTGTCTGCATGTCGATTGGTGTCTGTCTGTCTGCCTGAATGACGGCGTCTGTCTGTCATTCCGTCGGTGTCTGTCTGTCTGCCTGTCCGTCGGTGTCTGTCTGTCCGTCGGTGTCTGTCTGTCTGCCTGTCCAACGGTGTCTTTCTGTCTGCCTGTTTGTCTTGCTGTCTGTCCGTGTCTGCCTGTCCGTCGTTGCCTGTCTGTCCGTCGGTATCTATCTGTCTGCCTGTCCGTCGGTGTCGGTATCTGCCTGTCTGTCTGTCGGTGTCTGCCTGTCCAACGGTGTCTCTCTTAGTGTTTGTCTGTCTTTCGGTGTCTGTCTGCCTGTCCAACGGTGTCTTTCTGTCTGCCTGTCCGTCGGTGTCTGTCTGTCTGCCTGTCCGTCGGTGTCTGTCTCTCCGTCGGTGTCTGTCTGTCTGCCTGTCCGTCGGTGTCTGTCTGTCCGTCGGTGTCTGTCTGTCTGCCTGTCCAACGGTGTCTTTCTGTCTGCCTGTTTGTCTTGCTGTCTGTCCGTGTCTGCCTGTCCGTCGTTGCCTGTCTGTCCGTCGGTATCTATCTGTCTGCCTGTCCGTCGGTGTCGGTATCTGCCTGTCTGTCTGTCGGTGTCTGCCTGTCCAACGGTGTCTCTCTTAGTGTTTGTCTGTCTTTCGGTGTCTGTCTGTCTGTCTGTCTGTCTGTCTGTCTGTCTGTCTGCCTGTCCGTCGGTGTCTGTCTGTCTGTCCGTCTGTCTGTTGGTGTCTGCCTGTCCGTCGGTGTCTTGTTGTATGTATGTCGGTGCCTGTCTTTATGCCTGTTCGACGGTGTCTGTCTGTCTGTCTGTCCGTCGGTGTCGTCTGTCCGTCGGTGTCTGTCTGTCAGTCGGTGTCTGACTGCCCGTCGGTGTGTGTCTGTCCGTCGGTGTCTGTTTGTCTGTCTGTCTGCCTGTCCGTCGGGGTCTGTCTGTCTGCCTGTCCATCGATATCTGTCTGTCTGTCTAACCGCCGTGTCTGTCTGTCTGCCTGTCCAACGGTGTCTGTCTGTCCGTCGTTGCCTGTCTGTCCGTCGGTGTCTGTCAGTCTGTCTGTCCGTCGGTGTCTGTCAGTCTGTCTGTCCGTCGGTGTCTGTCTGTTTGTCTGTCCGTCGGTGTCCGTTTGTCTGGCTGTCTGTCCTTGTCTGCCTGTCCGTCGTTGCCTGTCTGTCCGCCGGTGTCTATTTGTCTGTCTCTCCGTCGGTGTCTGTCTGTCTGTCTGTTCGTCGGTGTCTGTCTGTCCGTCGGTGTCTGTCTGTCTGCCTGTCCAACGGTGTCTGTCTGTCTGTCTGACCGTCGGTGTCTGTCTGTCTGCCTGTCCAACGGTGTCTGTCTGTACGTCGTTGCCTGTCTGTCCGTCGGTGTCTGTCAGTCTGTCTGTCCATCGGTGTCTGTCAGTCTGTCTGTTCGTCGGCGTCTGTCTGTCCGTCGGTGTCTGTCTGTTTGTCTGTCCGTCGGTGTCTGTTTGTCTGTCTGTCTGCCTGTCCGTCGGGGTCTGTCTGTCTGCCTGTCCGTCGCTGCCTGTCTGTCCGTCTGTGTCTGTTTGTCTGTCTGCCTGTCCGTCGGTGTCTGTTTGTCTTGCTGTCTGTCCGTGTCTGCCTGTCCGTCGTTGTCTGTCTGTCCTTCGGTTTCTGTATGTCTGCCTGTCCGTCGGTGTCTGTCTGTCTGCCTGTCCGTCGGTGTCCGTCTGTCTGCCTGTCCAACGGTGTCTGTCTATCTGCCAGTTCGTCGGTGTCTGTCTGTCTGCCGGTCCAACGGTGTCTGTCTGTCCGTCGGTGTCTGTCTGTCTGTCTGCCTGTCCGTCGGTGTCGGTATCTGCCTGTCTGTCTGTCGGTGTCTGTCTGTCCGTCGGTGTCTGTCTGTCTGTCTGCCTGTCCGTCGGTGTCGGTATCTGCCAGTCTGTCTGTCGGTGTCTGCCTGTCGATTGGTGTCTGTCTGTCTGCCTGAATGACGGCGTCTGTCTGTCATTCCGTCGGTGTCTGTCTGTCTGCCTGTCCGTCGGTGTCTGTCTGTCCGTCGGTGTCTGTCTGTCTGCCTGTCCAACGGTGTCTTTCTGTCTGCCTGTTTGTCTTGCTGTCTGTCCGTGTCTGCCTGTCCGTCGTTGCCTGTCTGTCCGTCGGTATCTATCTGTCTGCCTGTCCGTCGGTGTCGGTATCTGCCTGTCTGTCTGTCGGTGTCTGCCTGTCCAACGGTGTCTCTCTTAGTGTTTGTCTGTCTTTCGGTGTCTGTCTGCCTGTCCAACGGTGTCTTTCTGTCTGCCTGTCCGTCGGTGTCTGTCTGTCTGCCTGTCCGTCGGTGTCTGTCTCTCCGTCGGTGTCTGTCTGTCTGCCTGTCCGTCGGTGTCTGTCTGTCCGTCGGTGTCTGTCTGTCTGCCTGTCCAACGGTGTCTTTCTGTCTGCCTGTTTGTCTTGCTGTCTGTCCGTGTCTGCCTGTCCGTCGTTGCCTGTCTGTCCGTCGGTATCTATCTGTCTGCCTGTCCGTCGGTGTCGGTATCTGCCTGTCTGTCTGTCGGTGTCTGCCTGTCCAACGGTGTCTCTCTTAGTGTTTGTCTGTCTTTCGGTGTCTGTCTGTCTGTCTGTCTGTCTGTCTGTCTGTCTGTCTGCCTGTCCGTCGGTGTCTGTCTGTCTGTCCGTCTGTCTGTTGGTGTCTGCCTGTCCGTCGGTGTCTTGTTGTATGTATGTCGGTGCCTGTCTTTATGCCTGTTCGACGGTGTCTGTCTGTCTGTCTGTCCGTCGGTGTCGTCTGTCCGTCGGTGTCTGTCTGTCAGTCGGTGTCTGTCTGTCTGCCTGTCCAACGGTGTCTGTCTGTCTGTCTGACCGTCGGTGTCTGTCTGTGTGCCTGTCCAACGGTGTCTGTCTGTCCGTCGTTGCCTGTCTGTCCGTCGGTGTCTGTCAGTCTGTCTGTCCATCGGTGTCTGTCAGTCTGTCTGTTCGTCGGCGTCTGTCTGTCCGTCGGTGTCTGTCTGTTTGTCTGTCCGTCGGTGTCTGTTTGTCTGTCTGTCTGCCTGTCCGTCGGGGTCTGTCTGTCTGCCTGTCCATCGATATCTGTCTGTCTGTCTAACCGCCGTATTTGTCTGTCTGCCTGTCCAACGGTGTCTGTCTGTCCGTCGTTGCCTGTCTGTCCGTCGGTGTCTGTTTGTCTGGCTGTCTGTCCTTGTCTGCCTGTCCGTCGTTGCCTGTCTGTCCGCCGGTGTCTATTTGTCTGTCTCTCCGTCGGTGTCTGTCTGTCTGTCTGTTCGTCGGTGTCTGTCTGTCCGTCGGTGTCTGTCTGTCTGCCTGTCCAACGGTGTCTGTCTGTCTGTCTGACCGTCGGGGTCTGTCTGTCCGTCGTTGCCTGTCTGTCCGTCGGTGTCCGTCAGTCTGTCTGTCCGTCGGTGTCTATCTGTCAGGCTGTCAGTCGGTGTCTGACTGCCCGTCGGTGTGTGTCTGTCCATCGGTGTCTGTTTGTCTGTCTGACCGTCGGTGTCTGTCTGTCTGCCTGTCCAACGGTGTCTGTCTGTCCGTCGGTGTCGGTCTGTGTGTCTGTCTGTCGGTGTCTGTCTGTGTGTCTGTTCGTCCGTGTCTGTCTGTCTGCCTGTCCGTCGGTGTCTGTCTGTCTGCCTGTCCGTCGGGGTCTGTCTGTCTGCCCGTCCGTCGGTGCCTGTCTGTCCGTCGTTGTCTGTTTGTTTGTCTCTCCTTCGGTGTCTGTCTGTGAGTCTGTGTCTGACTGCCCGTCGGTGTCTGTCTGTCCGTCTGTGTCTATATGTCCGTCTGTCTGTCCATCGGTGTCCGTCTGTCTGTCAGCTTGTCCGTCGGTGTCGGTATCTGCCTGTCTGTCTGTCGGTGCCTGTCTGTCCGTCTGTTCGTCGGTGTCTGTATGTTCGTCGGTGTCTGTATGTCCGTCGGTGTCTGTCTGTCCGTCGGTGTCTGTCTGTCTGCCTGTCCATCGGTGTTTGTCTGTCCGTCGGTGTCTGTCAGTCTGTTCGTCGGTGTCTGCCTGTCCGTCGGTGTCAGGCTGTCCGTCGGTGACTATCTGTCCGTCGGTGTCTGTCTGTCAGTCGGTGTCTGTCAGTCTGTTCGTCGGTGTCTGTCTGTCCGTCGATTTCAGGCTGTCCGTCGGCGTCTGTCTGTCCGTCGGTATCTGTCTGTCTGTCTGCCTGTCCGTCGGTGTCTGTCTGTCTGCGTGTGCAACGGTGTCTTACTGTCTGCCCGTCCGTCGGTGTCTGTCAGTCTGTCTGTTCGTCGGTGTCAGTTTCTCCGTCAGTGTCTGTCAGTCTGTCTGTTCGTCGGTGTCTGTTTGTCTGTCTCTCCGTCGGTGTCTGTCTGTCTGTCTGTTCGTCGGTGTCTGTCTCTCTGTCTGTCCGTCCATCGGTGTCTGTCTGTCTGTCTGTCAGGCTGTCAGTGGGCGTCCGTCTCTCTGTCTCGCGGAATCTCAGACGGTGTCATAGTGTCTGTCTGTCTATCGTTGTACGTCTGTCAATCGGTGTCTGTCTGTCTGTCTGGCTGTCCGTCGGTGTCTGTTTGTGTGTCTCTCCGTCGGTGTCTGTGTGTCTGTCTGTTCGTCGTTGTCTTCCTTTCTGTCGGTGTCTGTCTGTCTGACTGTTCGTCGGTGTCTGTCTGTCATTCTGTGTCTGACTGCCCGTCGGTGTCTGTCTGTACGTCTGTGTCTATCTGTCCGTCTGTCTGTCCGTGTCTGCCTGTCCGTCGTTGCCTGTCTGTCCGTCGGTGTCTGTCAGTCTGTCTGTTCGTCGGTGTCTGTCTGTCTGCCTGTCCGTCCGGGTCTGTCTGTCTGCCTCTCCATCGGTGTCTGTCTGTCTGACTGAGCGTCGGTGTCTGTCTGTCTGCCTGTCCAAGGGTGTCTGTCCGTCGGTGTCTGTCTGGCTGTCCGTCGGTGTCTGTTTGTCTAGCTGTCTGTCCGTGTCTGCCTGTCCGTCGTTGCCTGTCTGTCCGTCGGTGTCTGTCAGTCTGTCTGTTCGTCGGTGTCTGTCTGTCTGCCTGTCCAACGGTGTCTGTCTGTCCGTCGTTGCCTGTCTGTTCGTCGGTGTCTGTCTGTCCGTCGGTGTCTGTCTGTTTGTCTGTCAGTCGGTGTCTGTCAGTCTGTCCGTCGGTGTCTGTCTGTCCGTCGATGTCATGCTGTCCGTCGGCGTCTGTCTGTCAGTCGGTGTCTGACTGCCCGTCGGTGTCTGTCTGTCCGTCGGTGTCTATCTGCCTGCTTGTCCGTCGGGGTCTGTCTGTCTGCCTGTCCGTCGGTGCCTGTCTGTCCGTCGGTGTCTGTTTGTCTGTCTCTCCGTCGGGGTCTGTCTGCCTGTCTGTTCGTCGGTGTCTATCTGTCCGTCGGTGTCTGTCCGTCAGTCGGTGTCTGACTGCCCGTCGGTGTCTGTCTGTCTGTCTGCCTGTCCGTCGGTGTCTGTCTGTCTGTCTGCCTGTCTGTCGGTGTCTGTCTGTCTGCGTGTGCAACGCTGTCTTACTGTCTGCCCGTCCGTCGGTGTCTGTTAGTCTGTCTGTTCGTCGGTGTCAGTCTGTCCGTCGGTGTCTGTCAGTCTGTCTGTTCGTCGGTGTCTGTTTGTCTGTCTCTCCGTCGGTGTCTGTCTGTCTGTCTGTTCGTCGGTGTCTGTCTCTCTGTCTGTCCGTCCATCGGTGTCTGTCTGTCTGTCTGTCGGTCTGTCTGTCAGGCTGTCAGTGGGCGTCTGTCTCTCTGTCTCGCGGTGTCTCAGACGGTGTCATAGTGTCTGTCTGTCTATCGTTGTACGTCTGTCAGTCGGTGTCTGTCTGTCTGTCTGCCTGTCCGTCGGTGTCTGTCTCTCTGTCTGTCTGTCCATCGGTGTATGTCTGTCTGTCTGTTCGACGGTGTCTTTCTGTATGCCTGTCCGTCGGTGTCTGTCTGTCCGTCGGTGTCTATCTGTCCGTCTGTCTGTCCGTCGGTGTCTGTCTGTCCGTCTGCTTGTCCATCGGTGTATGTCTGTCTGTCTGTTCGACGGTGTCTGTCTGTATGCCTGTCCGTCGGTGTCTGTCTGTCCGTCGGTGTCTATCTGTCCGACTGTCTGTCCGTCGGTGTCTGTCTGTCCGTCTGCTTGTCCGTCGGTGTCTGTCTGTCTGCCTGTCCAACGGTGTCTTTCTGTCTGCCTGTCCGTCGGTGTCTGCCTGTCCGTCGTTGCCTGTCTGTCCGTCGGTGTCTGTCTCTCTGTCTGTTCAACGGTGTCTGTCTGTATGCCTGTCCGTCGGTGTCTGTCTGTCCGTCGTTGCCTGTCTGTCCGTCGGTGTCTGTCTGTCTATCTGTTCGTCGGTGTCTGTCTGTCCGTCGGTGTCTGTCTGTCTGCCTGTCCAACGGTGCCTGTCTGTCCGTCGTTGCCTGACTGTCCGTCGTTGCCTGTCTGTCCGTCGGTGTCTGTCTGTCTGTCTGTTCGTCGGTGTCTGTCTGTCCGTCGGTGTCTGTCTGTTTGTCTGTCCGTCGGTGTCTGTCTGTCTGTCGGTGTCTCTCTGTCTGCCTGTCCGTCGGTGTCTGTTTGTCTGGCTTTCTGCCGTGTCTGCCTGTCCGTCATTGCCTGTCTGTCCGTCGGTGTCTGTCTGTCTATCTGTTCGTCGGTGTCTGTCTGTCCGTCGGTGTCTGTCTGTCTGCCTGTCCAACGGTGCCTGTCTGTCCGTCGTTGCCTGACTGTCCGTCGTTGCCTGTCTGTCCGTCGGTGTCTGTCTGTCTGTCTGTTCGTCGGTGTCTGTCTGTCCGTCGCTGTCTGTCTGTCATTCTGTGTCTGACTGCCCGTCGGTGTCTGTCTGTACGTCTGTGTCTATCTGTCCGTCTGTCTGTCCGTGTCTGCCTGTCCGTCGTTGCCTGTCTGTCCGTCGGTGTCTGTCAGTCTGTCTGTTCGTCGGTGTCTGTCTGTCTGCCTGTCCGTCCGGGTCTGCCTGTCTGCCTGTCCATCGGTGTCTGTCTGTCTGACTGAGCGTCGGTGTCTGTCTGTCTGCCTGTCCAAGGGTGTCTGTCCGTCGGTGTCTGTCTGGCTGTCCGTCGGTGTCTGTTTGTCTAGCTGTCTGTCCGTGTCTGCCTGTCCGTCGTTGCCTGTCTGTCCGTCGGTGTCTGTCAGTCTGTCTGTTCGTCGGTGTCTGTCTGTCTGCCTGTCCAACGGTGTCTGTCTGTCGTCGTTGCCTGTCTGTTCGTCGGTGTCTGTCTGTCCGTCGGTGTCTGTCTGTTTGTCTGTCAGTCGGTGTCTGTCAGTCTGTCCGTCGGTGTCTGTCTGTCCGTCGATGTCATGCTGTCCGTCGGCGTCTGTCTGTCAGTCGGTGTCTGACTGCCCGTCGGTGTCTGTCTGTCCGTCGGTGTCTATCTGCCTGCTTGTCCGTCGGGGTCTGTCTGTCTGCCTGTCCGTCGGTGCCTGTCTGTCCGTCGGTGTCTGTTTGTCTGTCTCTCCGTCGGGGTCTGTCTGCCTGTCTGTTCGTCGGTGTCTATCTGTCCGTCGGTGTCTGTCCGTCAGTCGGTGTCTGACTGCCCGTCGGTGTCTGTCTGTCTGTCTGCCTGTCCGTCGGTGTCTGTCTGTCTGTCTGCCTGTCTGTCGGTGTCTGTCTGTCTGCGTGTGCAACGGTGTCTTACTGTCTGCCCGTCCGTCGGTGTCTGTTAGTCTGTCTGTTCGTCGGTGTCAGTCTGTCCGTCGGTGTCTGTCAGTCTGTCTGTTCGTCGGTGTCTGTTTGTCTGTCTCTCCGTCGGTGTCTGTCTGTCTGTCTGTTCGTCGGTGTCTGTCTCTCTGTCTGTCCGTCCATCGGTGTCTGTCTGTCTGTCTGTCGGTCTGTCTGTCAGGCTGTCAGTGGGCGTCTGTCTCTCTGTCTCGCGGTGTCTCAGACGGTGTCATAGTGTCTGTCTGTCTATCGTTGTACGTCTGTCAGTCGGTGTCTGTCTGTCTGTCTGCCTGTCCGTCGGTGTCTGTCTCTCTGTCTGTCTGTCCATCGGTGTATGTCTGTCTGTCTGTTCGACGGTGTCTTTCTGTATGCCTGTCCGTCGGTGTCTGTCTGTCCGTCGGTGTCTATCTGTCCGTCTGTCTGTCCGTCGGTGTCTGTCTGTCCGTCTGCTTGTCCATCGGTGTCTGTCTGTCTGCCTGTTCGACGGTGTCTGTCTGTATGCCTGTCCGTCGGTGTCTGTCTGTCCGTCGGTGTCTATCTGTCCGTCTGTCTGTCCGTCGGTGTCTGTCTGTCCGTCTGCTTGTCCGTCGGTGTCTGTCTGTCTGCCTGTCCAACGGTGTCTTTCTGTCTGCCTGTCCGTCGGTGTCTGCCTGTCCGTCGTTGCCTGTCTGTCCGTCGGTGTCTGTCTCTCTGTCTGTTCAACGGTGTCTGTCTGTATGCCTGTCCGTCGGTGTCTGTCTGTCCGTCGTTGCCTGTCTGTCCGTCGGTGTCTGTCTGTCTATCTGTTCGTCGGTGTCTGTCTGTCCGTCGGTGTCTGTCTGTCTGCCTGTCCAACGGTGCCTGTCTGTCCGTCGTTGCCTGACTGTCCGTCGTTGCCTGTCTGTCCGTCGGTGTCTGTCTGTCTGTCTGTTCGTCGGTGTCTGTCTGTCCGTCGGTGTCTGTCTGTTTGTCTGTCCGTCGGTGTCTGTCTGTCTGTCGGTGTCTCTCTGTCTGCCTGTCCGTCGGTGTCTGTTTGTCTGGCTTTCTGCCGTGTCTGCCTGTCCGTCATTGCCTGTCTGTCCGTCGGTGTCTGTCTGTCTATCTGTTCGTCGGTGTCTGTCTGTCCGTCGGTGTCTGTCTGTCTGCCTGTCCAACGGTGCCTGTCTGTCCGTCGTTGCCTGACTGTCCGTCGTTGCCTGTCTGTCCGTCGGTGTCTGTCTGTCTGTCTGTTCGTCGGTGTCTGTCTGTCCGTCGCTGTCTGTCTGTCATTCTGTGTCTGACTGCCCGTCGGTGTCTGTCTGTACGTCTGTGTCTATCTGTCCGTCTGTCTGTCCGTGTCTGCCTGTCCGTCGTTGCCTGTCTGTCCGTCGGTGTCTGTCAGTCTGTCTGTTCGTCGGTGTCTGTCTGTCTGCCTGTCCGTCCGGGTCTGTCTGTCTGCCTGTCCATCGGTGTCTGTCTGTCTGACTGAGCGTCGGTGGCTGTCTGTCTGCCTGTCCAAGGGTGTCTGTCCGTCGGTGTCTGTCTGGCTGTCCGTAGTGTCTGTTTGTCTAGCTGTCTGTCCGTGTCTGCCTGTCCGTCGTTGCCTGTCTGTCCGTCGGTGTCTGTCAGTCTGTCTGTTCGTCGGTGTTTGTCTGTCTGCCTGTCCAACGGTGTCTGTCTGTCCGTCGTTGCCTGTCTGTTCGTCGGTGTTTGTCTCTCCGTCGGGGTCTGTCTGTTTGTCTGTCAGTCGGTGTCTGTCAGTCTGTCCGTCGGTGTCTGTCTGTCCGTCGATGTCATGCTGTCCGTCGGCGTCTGTCTGTCAGTCGGTGTCTGACTGCCCGTCGGTGTCTGTCTGTCCGTCGGTGTCTATCTGCCTGCTTGTCCGTCGGGGTCTGTCTGTCTGCCTGTCCGTCGTTGCCTGTCTGTCCGTCCGTGTCTGTCTGTCTGTCTGTTCGTCGGTGTCTGTCTGTCCGTCGGTGTCTGTCTGTTTGTCTGTCCGTCGGTGTCTGTCTGTCTGTCGGTGTTTCTCTGTCTGCCTGTCCGTCGGTGTCTGTTTGTCTGGCTTTCTGTCCGTGTCTGCCTGTCCGTCATTGCCTGTCTGTCCGTCGGTGTCTGTCTGTCTATCTGTTCGTCGGTGTCTGTCTGTCCGACGGCGTCTGTCTGTCTGCCTGTCCGTCGGTGTCTGTCTGTCAGTCGGTGTCTGACTGCCCGTCGGTGTCTGTCTGTGCGTCGGTGTATGTCTGTCTGTCTGTTCGTCGGTGTCTGTCTGTTCGTCGGTGTCTGTCTGATCGTCCGTGTCTGTCTGTTCGTCGGTGTCTGTCTGGCTGACCGTCGGCGTCTGTTTGTCTGTCTCTCCCACGGTGTCTGTCTGTCCGACCGTCGGCGTATGTCTGTCTGTTCGACGGTGTCTGTCTGTCCGCCGGTGTCTGTCTGTCTGCCTGTCCGTAGGGGTCTGTCTCTCTGCCTGTCAGTCGATGCTTTATGTCCGTCGGTGTCTGTTTGTCTGTCTCTCCGTCGGTGTCTGTCTGTCTGTTCGTCGGTGTCTAACTGTCCGTCGGTGTCTGTCTGTCTGTCTGTCTGCCTGTCCCACGGTGTCTTTCTGTCTGTCTGTCCGTCGGTGACTGTCTGTCTGCCTGTCCGTCGTTGCCTGTCCGTCGTTGCCTGTCTGTCCGTCGGTGTCTGTCAGTCTGTCTATTCGTCGGTGTATGTCTGTCCGCTGGTGTCTGTATGTCTGCCTGTCCGTCTGTGTCTGTCTGTCTGCCTGTCCGTCGGTGCCTGTCTGTCCGTCGGTGTCTGTTTGTATGTCTCTCCGTCGGTGTCTGTCAGTCTGTCTGTTCGTCGGTGTCTGTCTTTCTGTCGGTGTCTGTCTGTTTGACTGTCCGTCGGCGTCTGTCTGTCTGCCTGTCCAACGGTGTCTGTCTGTCCGTCGGTGTCAGCCTGTCTGTCTGTCCGTCGGCGTGTGTTTGTCTGTCTGTCCGTCGGTGTCTGTCTGTCTGCCTGTACGTCGGTGTCTGTCTCTCTGTCTGTCTGTCCATCGGTGTATGTCTGTCTGCCTGTCCAACGGTGCCTGTCTGTCCGTCGCTGTCTGTCTGTCTGGCTGTCCGACGGTGTATATATTTCCGTCGGTGTCTATCTGTCTGCCTGACCGCCGGAGTCTGTCTGTCTGTCTGTCGGTTTCTGTCTGTGTGTCTGTTAGTCGGTGTCTGTCTGTCTGCCTGTCCGTCGTGTCTGTCTGTCTAACCTGTTCATCGGTGTCTGTCTGTCCGTCGGTGTCTGTTTGTCTGTTTCTCCGCCGGTGTCTGTCTGTCTGCCTGTCAGTCGGTGTCTGTCTGTCTAACCTGACCATCGGTGTCTGTCTGTCCGTTGGTGTCAGTCTGTCTGGCTGTCCGTCGGTGTCTGTTTGTCTGTCTGTCTGTCCGTCGGTGTCTTTTTGCCTGTCTGTCCGTCGGTGTCTGTTTGTATGTCTCTACGTCGGTGTCTGTCTGTCTGTTCGTCGGTGTCTGTCTGTCCGTCGGTGTCTGTCTGTCTGCCTGTCCGCCGTTGCCTGTCCGTCAGTCGGTGTCTGTTTCTCTGTCTGTCCGTCGGTGTCTGTCTGTCTATCTGTCCGACGGCGTCTGTCTGTCTGCCTGTCCGTCGGTGTCTGTCTGTCAGTCGGTGTCTGACTGCCCGTCGGTGTCTGTCTGTGCGTCGGTGTATGTCTGTCTGTCTGTTCGTCGGTGTCTGTCTGTTCGTCGGTGTCTGTCTGATCGTCCGTGTCTGTCTGTTCGTCGGTGTCTGTCTGGCTGACCGTCGGCGTCTGTTTGTCTGTCTCTCCCACGGTGTCTGTCTGTCCGACCGTCGGCGTATGTCTGTCTGTTCGACGGTGTCTGTCTGTCCGCCGGTGTCTGTCTGTCTGCCTGTCCGTAGGGGTCTGTCTCTCTGCCTGTCAGTCGATGCTTTATGTCCGTCGGTGTCTGTTTGTCTGTCTCTCCGTCGGTGTCTGTCTGTCTGTTCGTCGGTGTCTAACTGTCCGTCGGTGTCTGTCTGTATGTCTGTCTGCCTGTCCCACGGTGTCTTTCTGTCTGTCTGTCCGTCGGTGACTGTCTGTCTGCCTGTCCAACGGCGTGTGCCTGTCCGTCGTTGCCTGTCCGTCGTTGCCTGTCTGTCCGTCGGTGTCTGTCAGTCTGTCTATTCGTCGGTGTATGTCTGTCCGCTGGTGTCTGTATGTCTGCCTGTCCGTCTGTGTCTGTCTGTCTGCCTGTCCGTCGGTGCCTGTCTGTCCGTCGGTGTCTGTTTGTATGTCTCTCCGTCGGTGTCTGTCAGTCTGTCTGTTCGTCGGTGTCTGTCTTTCTGTCGGTGTCTGTCTGTTTGACTGTCCGTCGGCGTCTGTCTGTCTGCCTGTCCAACGGTGTCTGTCTGTCCGTCGGTGTCAGCCTGTCTGTCTGTCCGTCGGTGTCTGTCTGTCTGCCTGTACGTCGGTGTCTGTCTCTCTGTCTGTCTGTCCATCGGTGTATGTCTGTCTGCCTGTCCAACGGTGCCTGTCTGTCCGTCGCTGTCTGTCTGTCTGGCTGTCCGACGGTGTATATATTTCCGTCGGTGTCTATCTGTCTGCCTGACCGCCGGAGTCTGTCTGTCTGTCTGTCGGTTTCTGTCTGTGTGTCTGTTAGTCGGTGTCTGTCTGTCTGCCTGTCCGTCGTGTCTGTCTGTCTAACCTGTTCATCGGTGTCTGTCTGTCCGTCGGTGTCTGTTTGTCTGTTTCTCCGCCGGTGTCTGTCTGTCTGCCTGTCAGTCGGTGTCTGTCTGTCTAACCTGACCATCGGTGTCTGTCTGTCCGTCGGTGTCAGTCTGTCTGGCTGTCCGTCGGTGTCTGTTTGTCTGTCTGTCTGTCCGTCGGTGTCTTTTTGTCTGTCTGTCCGTCGGTGTCTGTCAGTCTGTCTGTCCGTCGGTGTTTATCTGTCTGCCTGACCGTCGGCGTCTGTCTGTCTGTTCGTCGGTGTCTGTCTGTCCGACGGTGTCTGTCTGTCTGCCTGTCCGTCGGCATCTGTATGTCTGCCTGTCCGTCGTTGCCTGTCTGTCTGGCAGTGTCTGTCTGTCTGCCTGTCCGCCGGTGTCTGTCTGTCCGTCGGTGCCTGTCTGTCCGTCGGTGTCTGTTTGTCTATCTCTCCTTCGGCGTCTGTCTGTCTGCCTGTCCAACGGTGTCTGTCTGTCCGTCGGTGTCTGTCTGTCTGTCTGTTCGTCGGTGTCTGTCTGTCCGTCGGTGTCTGTCTGTTTGTCTGTCCGTCGGTGTCTGTCTGTCTGTCGGTGTCTCTCTGTCTGCCTGTCCGTCGGTGTCTGTTTGTCTGACTTTCTGCCGTGTCTGCCTGTCCGTCATTGCCTGTCTGTCCGTCGGTGTCTGTCTGTCTATCTGTTCGTCGGTGTCTGTCTGTCCGTCGGTGTCTGTCTGTCTGCCTGTCCAACGGTGCCTGTCTGTCCGTCGTTGCCTGACTGTCCGTCGTTGCCTGTCTGTCCGTCGGTGTCTGTCTGTCTGTCTGTTCGTCGGTGTCTGTCTGTCCGTCGCTGTCTGTCTGTCATTCTGTGTCTGACTGCCCGTCGGTGTCTGTCTGTACGTCTGTGTCTATCTGTCCGTCTGTCTGTCCGTGTCTGCCTGTCCGTCGTTGCCTGTCTGTCCGTCGGTGTCTGTCAGTCTGTCTGTTCGTCGGTGTCTGTCTGTCTGCCTGTCCGTCCGGGTCTGTCTGTCTGCCTGTCCATCGGTGTCTGTCTGTCTGACTGAGCGTCGGTGTCTGTCTGTCTGCCTGTCCAAGGGTGTCTGTCCGTCGGTGTCTGTCTGGCTGTCCGTCGGTGTCTGTTTGTCTAGCTGTCTGTCCGTGTCTGCCTGTCCGTCGTTGCCTGTCTGTCCGTCGGTGTCTGTCAGTCTGTCTGTTCGTCGGTGTCTGTCTGTCTGCCTGTCCAACGGTGTCTGTCTGTCCGTCGTTGCCTGTCTGTTCGTCGGTGTCTGTCTGTCCGTCGGTGTCTGTCTGTTTGTCTGTCAGTCGGTGTCTGTCAGTCTGTCCGTCGGTGTCTGTCTGTCCGTCGATGTCATGCTGTCCGTCGGCGTCTGTCTGTCAGTCTGTGTCTGACTGCCCGTCGGTGTCTGTCTGTCCGTCGGTGTCTATCTGCCTGCTTGTCCGTCGGGGTCTGTCTGTCTGCCTGTCCGTCGGTGCCTGTCTGTCCGTCGGTGTCTGTTTGTCTGTCTCTCCGTCGGGGTCTGTCTGCCTGTCTGTTCGTCGGTGTCTATCTGTCCGTCGGTGTCTGTCCGTCAGTCGGTGTCTGACTGCCCGTCGGTGTCTGTCTGTCTGTCTGCCTGTCCGTCGGTGTCTGTCTGTCTGTCTGCCTGTCTGTCGGTGTCTGTCTGTCTGCGTGTGCAACGGTGTCTTACTGTCTGCCCGTCCGTCGGTGTCTGTTAGTCTGTCTGTTCGTCGGTGTCAGTCTGTCCGTCGGTGTCTGTCAGTCTGTCTGTTCGTCGGTGTCTGTTTGTCTGTCTCTCCGTCGGTGTCTGTCTGTCTGTCTGTTCGTCGGTGTCTGTCTCTCTGTCTGTCCGTCCATCGGTGTCTGTCTGTCTGTCTGTCGGTCTGTCTGTCAGGCTGTCAGTGGGCGTCTGTCTCTCTGTCTCGCGGTGTCTCAGACGGTGTCATAGTGTCTGTCTGTCTATCGTTGTACGTCTGTCAGTCGGTGTCTGTCTGTCTGTCTGCCTGTCCGTCGGTGTCTGTCTCTCTGTCTGTCTGTCCATCGGTGTATGTCTGTCTGTCTGTTCGACGGTGTCTTTCTGTATGCCTGTCCGTCGGTGTCTGTCTGTCCGTCGGTGTCTATCTGTCCGTCTGTCTGTCCGTCGGTGTCTGTCTGTCCGTCTGCTTGTCCATCGGTGTATGTCTGTCTGTCTGTTCGACGGTGTCTGTCTGTATGCCTGTCCGTCGGTGTCTGTCTGTCCGTCGGTGTCTATCTGTCCGTCTGTCTGTCCGTCGGTGTCTGTCTGTCCGTCTGCTTGTCCGTCGGTGTCTGTCTGTCTGCCTGTCCAACGGTGTCTTTCTGTCTGCCTGTCCGTCGGTGTCTGCCTGTCCGTCGTTGCCTGTCTGTCCGTCGGTGTCTGTCTCTCTGTCTGTTCAACGGTGTCTGTCTGTATGCCTGTCCGTCGGTGTCTGTCTGTCCGTCGTTGCCTGTCTGTCCGTCGGTGTCTGTCTGTCTATCTGTTCGTCGGTGTCTGTCTGTCCGTCGGTGTCTGTCTGTCTGCCTGTCCAACGGTGCCTGTCTGTCCGTCGTTGCCTGACTGTCCGTCGTTGCCTGTCTGTCCGTCGGTGTCTGTCTGTCTGTCTGTTCGTCGGTGTCTGTCTGTCCGTCGGTGTCTGTCTGTTTGTCTGTCCGTCGGTGTCTGTCTGTCTGTCGGTGTCTCTCTGTCTGCCTGTCCGTCGGTGTCTGTTTGTCTGGCTTTCTGCCGTGTCTGCCTGTCCGTCATTGCCTGTCTGTCCGTCGGTGTCTGTCTGTCTATCTGTTCGTCGGTGTCTGTCTGTCCGTCGGTGTCTGTCTGTCTGCCTGTCCAACGGTGCCTGTCTGTCCGTCGTTGCCTGACTGTCCGTCGTTGCCTGTCTGTCCGTCGGTGTCTGTCTGTCTGTCTGTTCGTCGGTGTCTGTCTGTCCGTCGCTGTCTGTCTGTCATTCTGTGTCTGACTGCCCGTCGGTGTCTGTCTGTACGTCTGTGTCTATCTGTCCGTCTGTCTGTCCGTGTCTGCCTGTCCGTCGTTGCCTGTCTGTCCGTCGGTGTCTGTCAGTCTGTCTGTTCGTCGGTGTCTGTCTGTCTGCCTGTCCGTCCGGGTCTGTCTGTCTGCCTGTCCATCGGTGTCTGTCTGTCTGACTGAGCGTCGGTGTCTGTCTGTCTGCCTGTCCAAGGGTGTCTGTCCGTCGGTGTCTGTCTGGCTGTCCGTAGTGTCTGTTTGTCTAGCTGTCTGTCCGTGTCTGCCTGTCCGTCGTTGCCTGTCTGTCCGTCGGTGTCTGTCAGTCTGTCTGTTCGTCGGTGTCTGTCTGTCTGCCTGTCCAACGGTGTCTGTCTGTCCGTCGTTGCCTGTCTGTTCGTCGGTGTTTGTCTCTCCGTCGGGGTCTGTCTGTTTGTCTGTCAGTCGGTGTCTGTCAGTCTGTCCGTCGGTGTCTGTCTGTCCGTCGATGTCATGCTGTCCGTCGGCGTCTGTCTGTCAGTCGGTGTCTGACTGCCCGTCGGTGTCTGTCTGTCCGTCGGTGTCTATCTGCCTGCTTGTCCGTCGGGGTCTGTCTGTCTGCCTGTCCGTCGTTGCCTGTCTGTCCGTCCGTGTCTGTCTGTCTGTCTGTTCGTCGGTGTCTGTCTGTCCGTCGGTGTCTGTCTGTTTGTCTGTCCGTCGGTGTCTGTCTGTCTGTCGGTGTTTCTCTGTCTGCCTGTCCGTCGGTGTCTGTTTGTCTGGCTTTCTGTCCGTGTCTGCCTGTCCGTCATTGCCTGTCTGTCCGTCGGTGTCTGTCTGTCTATCTGTTCGTCGGTGTCTGTCTGTCCGACGGCGTCTGTCTGTCTGCCTGTCCGTCGGTGTCTGTCTGTCAGTCGGTGTCTGACTGCCCGTCGGTGTCTGTCTGTGCGTCGGTGTATGTCTGTCTGTCTGTTCGTCGGTGTCTGTCTGTTCGTCGGTGTCTGTCTGATCGTCCGTGTCTGTCTGTTCGTCGGTGTCTGTCTGGCTGACCGTCGGCGTCTGTTTGTCTGTCTCTCCCACGGTGTCTTTCTGTCCGACCGTCGGCGTATGTCTGTCTGTTCGACGGTGTCTGTCTGTCCGCCGGTGTCTGTCTGTCTGCCTGTCCGTAGGGGTCTGTCTCTCTGCCTGTCAGTCGATGCTTTATGTCCGTCGGTGTCTGTTTGTCTGTCTCTCCGTCGGTGTCTGTCTGTCTGTTCGTCGGTGTCTAACTGTCCGTCGGTGTCTGTCTGTCTGTCTGTCTGCCTGTCCCACGGTGTCTTTCTGTCTGTCTGTCCGTCGGTGACTCTCTGTCTGCCTGTCCAACGGCGTGTGCCTGTCCGTCGTTGCCTGTCCGTCGTTGCCTGTCTGTCCGTCGGTGTCTGTCAGTCTGTCTATTCGTCGGTGTATGTCTGTCCGCTGGTGTCTGTATGTCTGCCTGTCCGTCTGTGTCTGTCTGTCTGCCTGTCCGTCGGTGCCTGTCTGTCCGTCGGTGTCTGTTTGTATGTCTCTCCATCGGTGTCTGTCAGTCTGTCTGTTCGTCGGTGTCTGTCTTTCTGTCGGTGTCTGTCTGTTTGACTGTCCGTCGGCGTCTGTCTGTCTGCCTGTCCAACGGTGTCTGTCTGTCCGTCGGTGTCAGCCTGTCTGTCTGTCCGTCGGCGTGTGTTTGTCTGTCTGTCCGTCGGTGTCTGTCTGTCTGCCTGTACGTCGGTGTCTGTCTCTCTGTCTGTCTGTCCATCGGTGTATGTCTGTCTGCCTGTCCAACGGTGCCTGTCTGTCCGTCGCTGTCTGTCTGTCTGGCTGTCCGACGGTGTATATATTTCCGTCGGTGTCTATCTGTCTGCCTGACCGCCGGAGTCTGTCTGTCTGTCTGTCGGTTTCTGTCTGTGTGTCTGTTAGTCGGTGTCTGTCTGTCTGCCTGTCCATCGTGTCTGTCTGTCTAACCTGTTCATCGGTGTCTGTCTGTCCGTCGGTGTCTGTTTGTCTGTTTCTCCGCCGGTGTCTGTCTGTCTGCCTGTCAGTCGGTGTCTGTCTGTCTAACCTGACCATCGGTGTCTGTCTGTCCGTCGGTGTCAGTCTGTCTGGCTGTCCGTCGGTGTCTGTTTGTCTGTCTGTCTGTCCGTCGGTGTCTTTTTGTCTGTCTGTCCGTCGGTGTCTGTCAGTCTGTCTGTCCGTCGGTGTTTATCTGTCTGCCTGACCGTCGGCGTCTGTCTGTCTGTTCGTCGGTGTCTGTCTGTCCGACGGTGTCTGTCTGTCTGCCTGTCCGTCGGCATCTGTATGTCTGCCTGTCCGTCGTTGCCTGTCTGTCTGGCAGTGTCTGTCTGTCTGCCTGTCCGCCGGTGTCTGTCTGTCCGTCGGTGCCTGTCTGTCCGTCGGTGTCTGTTTGTCTATCTCTCCTTCGGCGTCTGTCTGTCTGCCTGTCCAACGGTGTCTGTCTGTCCGTCGGTGTCAGTCTGTCTGGCTGTCCGTCGGTGTCTGTTTGTCTGTCTGTCTGTCCGTCGGTGTGTGTTTGTCTGTCTGTCCGTCGGTGTCTGTCTGTCTGCCTGTACGTCGGTGTCTGTCTGTCTGCCTGTCCGTCGGTGTCTGTCTGTCTAACCTGTCCATCGGTGTCTGTCTGTCCGTCGGTGTCTGTTTGTCTGTTTTCCGTCGGTGTATGTATTTCCGTCGGTGTCTATCTGTCTTCCTGACCGCCGGGGTCTGTCTGTCTGTCTGTCGGTGTCTGTATGTGTGTCTGTTAGTCGGTGTCTGTCTGTCTGCCTGTCCGTCGGTGTCTGTCTGTTTAACCTGACCATCGGTGTCCGTCTGTCTGTCGGTGTCTGTTTGTCTGTTTCTCCGTCGGTGTCTGTCTGTCTGCCTGTCAGTCGGGGACTCTCTGTCTGCCTGTCCGTCGATGTCTGTTTGTCTGTCTGTCCGTCGGTGTCTGTCTGCCTGTCCGTCGGTGTCTGTCTGTCCGTTGGTGTCTGTCTGTCAGTCGGTGTCTGACTGCCCGTCGGAGTCTGTATGTACGTCGGTGTCTATCTGTCCATCTGTCTGTCCGTCGGTGTCTGTCTGTCTGCCTCTCCGCCGGTGTCTGTGTGTCTTGCTGTCCGTCTGTGTGTCTTGCTGTCCGTCTGTCTGCCTGACCGTCGGAGTCTGTGTGTCTTGCTGTCCGTCTGTGTCTGTCTGTCTGTCAGTGTCTGTCTGTCTGCCTGTCCGTCGGTGTCTGTTTGTCTTTCTGTCTGTCTGTGTAAGCCTGTCCGTCGTTGTCTGTCTGTTCGTCGGAGTCTGTCTGTCCGTCTGTATCTGTCTGTCCGTCGGTGACTATCTGTCCGTCTGTCTGTCCGTCGGTGTCTGTCTGTCTGTCTGTCTCTCCATCGGTGTCTGTCTGTCTGCATGTCTAACGGTGTCTGTCTGTCCGTCGGCGTTTATCTGTCTGCCTGACCGTCGGCGTCTGTCTGTCTGTTAGTCGGTGTCTGTCTGTCCGCCGGTGTCTGTCTGTCTGCCTGTCCGTCGGGGTCTGTATGTCTGCCTGTCCGTCGGTGCTTATCTGTCCGTCGGTGTCTGTTTGTCTGTCTGTCCGTCGGTGTCTGTCTGTCTGTCTGTCCGCCGGTGTCTGTCTGTCTGCCTGTCCGTCAAGGTCTGTATGTCTGCCTGTCCGTCGGTGCTTATCTGTCCGTCGGTGTCTGTTTGTCTGTCTGTCCAACGGTGTCTGTCTGTCCGTCGGTGTCTGTCTGTCCGTCGGTGTCTGTCTGTTTGTCTGTCCGTCGGTGTCTGTTTGTCTGTCTCTCCGTCGGTGTCTGTCTGTCTGTTCGTCGGAATCTGTCTGTCCGTCGGTGACTATCTGTCCGTCTGTCTGTCCGCCGGTGTCTGTCTGTCTGTCTGCCTGTCCGTCGGTGTCTGCCTGTCCGTCGGTGTCTGCCTGTCCGTCGGTGTCTGCCTGTCCGTCGGTTTCTGTCTGTCTGCATGTCTAACGGTGTCTGTCTGTCCGTCGGCGTTTATCTGTCTGCCTGACCGTCGGCGTCTGTATGTCTGTTAGTCGGTGTCTGTCTGTCCGCCGGTGTCTGTCTGTCTGCCTGTCCGTCGGGGTCTGTATGTCTGCCTGTCAGTCGGAGCTTAGCTGTCCGCGGTGTCTGTCTGTCTGTCTGTCCGCCGGTGTTTATCTGTCTGCCTGTCCATCGGCGTCTGTCTGTCTGCCAGTCCGTCGGTGTCAGTCTGTCCGTCGGTGTCTGTCTGTCCGTCGTTGACTATCTGTCCGTCGGTGACTATCTGTCCGTCTGACTGTCCGTCGGTGTCTGTCTGTCCGTCGATGTCAGTCTGACCGTCGGTGACTATCTGCCCGTCTGTCTGTCCGTCGGTGTCTGTCTGTCTGCCTGTCCGTCGGTGTATGTCTGTCTGCCTCTCCGTCGGTGCCTGTCTCTCTGTCTGCCTGTCCATCGGTGTGTGTCTGTCCGTAGGTGCCTGTTTGTCTGTCTGTCGCTGTTTGCCTGTCCGTGTGGTTGTCTGTGCCTGTCTCTTTGTCTGTCTGTCCGTCGGTGTCTGTCAGTCTGCCTGATCATCCGCGTCTGTCTGTCTGTCGGTGTGTGCATGTCTATCTGTCTGTCGGTGTCTGTCTGTCTGTCCGTCGTTGCCTGTCTGTCCGTCGGTGTCTGTTTGTCTGTCTCTCCGTCGGTGTCTGTCTGTCTGTTCGACGGAATCTGTCTGTCCGTCGGTATCTGTCTGTCCGTCGGTGACTATCTGTCCGTCTGTCTGTCCGTCGGTGTCTGTCTGTCTGTCTGCCTGTCCGTCGGTGTCTGCCTGTCCGTCGGTTTCTGTCTGTCTGCATGTCTAACGGAGTCTGTCTGTCCGTCGGTGTTTATCTGTCTGCCTGACCGTCGGCGTCTGTCTGTCTGTTAGTCGGTGTCTGTCTGTCGCCGGTGTCTGTCTGTCTGCCTGTCCGTCGGGGTCTGTATGTCTGTCTGTTCGTCGGTGTCTGTCTGTATGTCTGTCCGCCGGTGTATGTCTGTCTGCCTGTCCGTCGGATTCTGTATGTCTGCATGTCCAACGGTGTCTGTCTGTCCGTCGGTGTCTATCTGTCTGACTGTCCGTCGGTGTCTGTTTGTCTGTCTGTCCGTCGGTGTCTGTCTGTCTGTCAGTGTCTGTCTGTCTGCCTGACCGTCGGAGGCTGTGTGTCTTGCTGTCCGTCTGTGTCAGCCTGTCCGTCGTTGCCTGCCTGTCAGTCGGTGTTTGTTTGTCTGTCTCTCCTTCGGCGTCTGTCTGTCTGCCTGTCCAACGGTGTCTGTCTGTCTAACCTGACCATCGGTGTCTGTCTGTCCGTCGTTGTCAGTCTGACTGGCTGTCCGTCGGTGTCTGTTTGTCTGTCTGTCTGTCCGTCGGTGTCTTTTTGTCTGTCTGTTCGTCGGTGTCTGTCTGTCCGTCTGTGTCTGTCTGTCTGCCTCTCCGTCGGTGTCTGTGTGTCTTGCTGTCCGTCTGTCTGCCTGACCGCCGGAGTCTGTGTGTCTTGCTGTCCATCTGTGTCTGCCTGTCCGTCTTTGCCTGTCTGTCCGTCGGTGTCTGTTTGTCTGTCTGTCCATCGGTGTCTGTCTGTCTGTCAGTGTTTGTCTGTCTGCCTGTCCGTCGGTGTCTGTTTGTCTTTCTGTCTGTCTGTGTAAGCCTGTCCGTCGTTGTCTGTCTGTTCGTCGGAGTCTGTCTGTCCGTCTGTATCTGTCTGTCCGTCGGTGACTATCTGTCCGTCTGTCTGTCCGTCGGTGTCTGTCTGTCTCTCTGTCTCTCCATCGGTGTCTGTCTGTCTGCATGTCCAATGGTGTCTGTCTGTCCGTCGGTGTTTATCTGTCTGCCTGACCGTCGGCGTCTGTATGTCTGTTCGTCGGTGTCTGTCTGTCCGACGGTGTCTGTCTGTCTGCCTGTCCGTCGGCATCTGTATGTCTGCCTGTCCGTCGGTGCCAGTCTGTCTGTCAGTGTCTGTCTGTCTGCCTGTCCGTCGGTGTCTGTCTGTCCGTCGGTGCCTGTCTGTCCGTCGGTGTCTGTTTGCCTATCTCTCCTTCGGCGTCTGTCTGTCTGCCTGTCCAACGGTGTCTGTCTGTCCGTCGGTGTCAGTCTGTCTGGCTGTCCGTCGGTGTCTGCCTGTCCGTCGTTGCCTGTCTGTCCGTCGGTGTCTGTTTGTCTGTCTGTCCATCGGTGTCTGTCTGTCTGTTCGACGGTGTCTGTCTGTCCGCCGGTGTCTGTCTGTCTGCCTGTCCGTAGGGGTCTGTCTCTCTGCCTGTCAGTCGATTCCTGTATGTCCGTCGGTGTCTGTTTGTCTGTCTCTCCGTCGGTGTCTGTCTGTCTGTTCGTCGGTGTCTGACTGTCCGTCGGTGTCTGTCTGTCTGCCTGTCCCACGGTGTCTTTCTGTCTGCCTGTCCGTCGGTGCTTGTCTGTCCGTCGGTGTCTGTTTGTATGTCTCTCCGTCGGTGTCTGTCTGTCTGACTGTTCGTCGGTGTCTGTCTTTCTGTCGGTGTCTGTATGTTTGACTGTCCGTCGGCGTCTGTCTGTCTGCCTGTACAACGGTGTCTGACTGTCCGTCGGTGTCAGTCTGTCTGTCTGTCCGTCGGCGTGTGTTTGTCTGCCTGTCCGTCGGTGTCTGTCTGTCTGCCTGTACGTCGGTGTCCGTCTCTCTGTCTGTCTGTCCATCGGTGTATGTCTGTTTGTCTGTCCGTCGGTGTCTGTTTGTCTGTCTCTCCGTCGGTGTCTGTCTGTCTGTCTGTCCGCCGGTGTCTGTCTGTCTGCCTGTCCGTCAAGGTCTGTATGTCTGCCTGTCCGTCGGTGCTTATCTGTCCGTCGGTGTCTGTTTGTCTGTCTGTCCAACGGTGTCTGTCTGTCCGTCGGTGTCTGTCTGTTTGTCTGTCCGTCGGTGTCTGTTTGTCTGTCTCTCCGTCGGTGTCTGTCTGTCTGTTCGTCGGAATCTGTCTGTCCGTCGGTGACTATCTGTCCGTCTGTCTGTCCGCCGGTGTCTGTCTGTCTGTCTGCCTGTCCGTCGGTGTCTGCCTGTCCGTCGGTGTCTGCCTGTCCGTCGGTTTCTGTCTGTCTGCATGTCTAACGGTGTCTGTCTGTCCGTCGGCGTTTATCTGTCTGCCTGACCGTCGGCGTCTGTATGTCTGTTAGTCGGTGTCTGTCCGTCCGCCGGTGTCTGTCTGTCTGCCTGTCCGTCGGGGTCTGTATGTCTGCCTGTCAGTCGGAGCTTAGCTGTCCGCGGTGTCTGTCTGTCTGTCTGTCCGCCGGTGTTTATCTGTCTGCCTGTCCATCGGCGTCTGTCTGTCTGCCAGTCCGTCGGTGTCAGTCTGTCCGTCGGTGTCTGTCTGTCCGTCGTTGACTATCTGTCCGTCGGTGACTATCTGTCCGTCTGACTGTCCGTCGGTGTCTGTCTGTCCGTCGATGTCAGTCTGACCGTCGGTGACTATCTGCCCGTCTGTCTGTCCGTCGGTGTCTGTCTGTCTGCCTGTCCGTCGGTGTATGTCTGTCTGCCTCTCCGTCGGTGCCTGTCTCTCTGTCTGCCTGTCCATCGGTGTGTGTCTGTCCGTAGGTGCCTGTTTGTCTGTCTGTCGCTGTTTGCCTGTCCGTGTGGTTGTCTGTGCCTGTCTCTTTGTCTGTCTGTCCGTCGGTGTCTGTCAGTCTGCCTGATCATCCGCGTCTGTCTGTCTGTCGGTGTGTGCATGTCTATCTGTCTGTCGGTGTCTGTCTGTCTGTCCGTCGTTGCCTGTCTGTCCGTCGGTGTCTGTTTGTCTGTCTCTCCGTCGGTGTCTGTCTGTCTGTTCGACGGAATCTGTCTGTCCGTCGGTATCTGTCTGTCCGTCGGTGACTATCTGTCCGTCTGTCTGTCCGTCGGTGTCTGTCTGTCTGTCTGCCTGTCCGTCGGTGTCTGCCTGTCCGTCGGTTTCTGTCTGTCTGCATGTCTAACGGAGTCTGTCTGTCCGTCGGTGTTTATCTGTCTGCCTGACCGTCGGCGTCTGTCTGTCTGTTAGTCGGTGTCTGTCTGTCGCCGGTGTCTGTCTGTCTGCCTGTCCGTCGGGGTCTGTATGTCTGTCTGTTCGTCGGTGTCTGTCTGTATGTCTGTCCGCCGGTGTATGTCTGTCTGCCTGTCCGTCGGATTCTGTATGTCTGCATGTCCAACGGTGTCTGTCTGTCCGTCGGTGTCTATCTGTCTGACTGTCCGTCGGTGTCTGTTTGTCTGTCTGTCCGTCGGTGTCTGTGTGTCTGTCAGTGTCTGTCTGTCTGCCTGACCGTCGGAGGCTGTGTGTCTTGCTGTCCGTCTGTGTCAGCCTGTCCGTCGTTGCCTGCCTGTCAGTCGGTGTTTGTTTGTCTGTCTCTCCTTCGGCGTCTGTCTGTCTGCCTGTCCAACGGTGTCTGTCTGTCTAACCTGACCATCGGTGTCTGTCTGTCCGTCGTTGTCAGTCTGACTGGCTGTCCGTCGGTGTCTGTTTGTCTGTCTGTCTGTCCGTCGGTGTCTTTTTGTCTGTCTGTTCGTCGGTGTCTGTCTGTCCGTCTGTGTCTGTCTGTCTGCCTCTCCGTCGGTGTCTGTGTGTCTTGCTGTCCGTCTGTCTGCCTGACCGCCGGAGTCTGTGTGTCTTGCTGTCCATCTGTGTCTGCCTGTCCGTCTTTGCCTGTCTGTCCGTCGGTGTCTGTTTGTCTGTCTGTCCATCGGTGTCTGTCTGTCTGTCAGTGTTTGTCTGTCTGCCTGTCCGTCGGTGTCTGTTTGTCTTTCTGTCTGTCTGTGTAAGCCTGTCCGTCGTTGTCTGTCTGTTCGTCGGAGTCTGTCTGTCCGTCTGTATCTGTCTGTCCGTCGGTGACTATCTGTCCGTCTGTCTGTCCGTCGGTGTCTGTCTGTCTCTCTGTCTCTCCATCGGTGTCTGTCTGTCTGCATGTCCAATGGTGTCTGTCTGTCCGTCGGTGTTTATCTGTCTGCCTGACCGTCGGCGTCTGTATGTCTGTTCGTCGGTGTCTGTCTGTCCGACGGTGTCTGTCTGTCTGCCTGTCCGTCGGCATCTGTATGTCTGCCTGTCCGTCGGTGCCAGTCTGTCTGTCAGTGTCTGTCTGTCTGCCTGTCCGTCGGTGTCTGTCTGTCCGTCGGTGCCTGTCTGTCCGTCGGTGTCTGTTTGCCTATCTCTCCTTCGGCGTCTGTCTGTCTGCCTGTCCAACGGTGTCTGTCTGTCCGTCGGTGTCAGTCTGTCTGGCTGTCCGTCGGTGTCTGCCTGTCCGTCGTTGCCTGTCTGTCCGTCGGTGTCTGTTTGTCTGTCTGTCCATCGGTGTCTGTCTGTCTGTTCGACGGTGTCTGTCTGTCCGCCGGTGTCTGTCTGTCTGCCTGTCCGTAGGGGTCTGTCTCTCTGCCTGTCAGTCGATGCCTGTATGTCCGTCGGTGTCTGTTTGTCTGTCTCTCCGTCGGTGTCTGTCTGTCTGTTCGTCGGTGTCTGACTGTCCGTCGGTGTCTGTCTGTCTGCCTGTCCCACGGTGTCTTTCTGTCTGCCTGTCCGTCGGTGCTTGTCTGTCCGTCGGTGTCTGTTTGTATGTCTCTCCGTCGGTGTCTGTCTGTCTGACTGTTCGTCGGTGTCTGTCTTTCTGTCGGTGTCTGTATGTTTGACTGTCCGTCGGCGTCTGTCTGTCTGCCTGTACAACGGTGTCTGTCTGTCCGTCGGTGTCAGTCTGTCTGTCTGTCCGTCGGCGTGTGTTTGTCTGCCTGTCCGTCGGTGTCTGTCTGTCTGCCTGTACGTCGGTGTCCGTCTCTCTGTCTGTCTGTCCATCGGTGTATGTCTGTCTGCCTGTCCAACGGTGTCTGTCTGTCCGTCGCTGTCTGTCTGTCTGGCTGTCCGTCGGTGTATGTATTTCCGTCGGTGTCTATCTGTCTGCCTGACCGCCGGCGTCTGTCTGTCTGTCTGTCGGTGTCTGTCTGTGTGTCTGTTAGTCGATGTCTGTCTGTCTGCCTGTCCGTCGGTGTCTGTCTGTCTAACCTGTCCATCGGTGTCTGTTTCTCCGTCGGTGTCTGTCTGTCTGCCTGTCCGTCGGTGTCTGTTTGTCTGTCTGTCCGTCGGTGTCTGTTTGTCTGTCTGTCCGTCGGTGTCTGTCTGTCTGTCTGTTCGACGATGTCGGTCTGTCTGCCTGTCCGTCGGTGACTGTCTGTCCGTCGGTGTCTGTCTGTCCATCGGTGTCTGACTGTCCGTCGGTGTCTATGTGTCTGCTTGACCGTCGGCGTCTGTCTGTCTGTTCGACGGTGAATGTCTGTCCGCCGGTGTCTGTCTGTCTGCCTGACCGTAGGGGTCTGTCTGTCTGCCTGTCCGTCGATGCCTGTCTGTCCGTCGGTGTCTGTTTGTCTGTCTCTCCGTCGGTGTCTGTCTGTCTGTTCGTCGGTGTCTGTCTGTCCGTCGGTGTCTGTCTGTCTGCCTGTCCGTCGGTATCTGACTGTCTGCCTGTCCAACGATGTCTTTCTGTCTGCTTGTCCGTCGGTGTCTGTCTGTCTGCCTGTCCAACGGTGTCTGCCTGTCCGTCGGTGCCTGTCTTTGTCCGTCGGTGTCTGTTTGTCTGTCTCTCCGTAGGTGTCTGTCTGTCTGCCTGTACGACGGTGTCTTTCTGTCTGCCTGTCCGTCGGTGACTGTCTGTATGCCTGTCCAACGGTGTCTGTCTGTCCGTCGGTGTCTATCTGTCAGGCTGTCATACGGTGTCTGTCTGTCTGGCTGTCTGTCCGGGTCTGCCTGTCCGTCGTTGCCTGTCTGTCCGTCGGTGTCTGTCAGTCTGTCTATTCGTCGGTGTATGTCTGTCGGCTGGTGTCTGTGTGTCTTCCTGTCCGTCGGGGTCTGTCTGTCTGTTCGTCGGTGTCTGTCTGTCCGTCGGTGTCTGTCTGTCTGCCTGTCCGTCGTTGCCTGTCTGTCAGTCGGTGTCTGTTTCTCTGTCTGTCCGTCGGTGACTGTCTGTCTATCTGTCCGACGGTGTCTGTCTGTCTGCCTGGCCGTCGGTGTCTGTCTTTCACTCGGTGTCTGACTGCCCGTCGGTGTCTGTCTGTGCGTCGGTGTCTGTCTGTCTGCCTGTCCGTCGGTGTCGGTATCTGCCTGTCTGTGTGTCGGTGTCTGCCTGTCCGCCGGTGTCTGTCTCTCAGTCGGTGTCTGACTGCCCGTCGGTGTCTGTCTGTCCGTCGGTGTTTGTCTGTCTGCCTGACCGTCGGCCTCTGTCTGTCTGTTCGCCGGTGTCTATCTGTCTGCCTGTCCGTCGGGGTCTGTCTGTCTGCCTGTCCGTCGTAGTCGGTATCTGTCTGCCTGTCCATCGGTGTCTGTCTGTCTATCTGTCCGAAGGTGTCTGTCTGTCTGCCTGGCCGTCGGTGTCTGTCTGTCACTCGGTGTCTGACTGCCCGTCGGTGTCTGTCTGTGCGTCGGTGTCTGTCTGTCTGCCTGTCCTTCGGTGTCGGTATCTGCCTGTCTGTCTGTCGGTGTCTTCCTGTCCATCGGTGTCGGTCTGTCTGCCAGTCCGACGGTGTCAGTCTGTCTGCCTGTCCAACGGTGTCTGTCTGTCCGTCGGTGTCTATCTGTCTTGCTGACCGTCGGCCTCTGTCTGTCTGTTCGTCGGTGTCGGTCTGTCTGCCTGTCTAACGGTGTCTGGCTGTCCGTCGGTGTCTAACTGTCTGCCTGACCGTCGGCGTCTGTCTGCCTGTCCGTCGGTGTCTGTTTGTCTGTATCTCCGTCGGTGTCTGTCTGTCTATCTGTTCGTCGGTGTGTGTCTTTCTGTCGGTGTCTGTCGGTCTGCCTGTCCGTCGGTGTCTGTCTGCCTGCCTGTCCAGCGGTGTCTGTCGGTCTGCCTGTCCGTCGGTGTCTGTCTGCCTGCCTGTCCAACGGTGTCAGTCTGTCTGTCTGTCCAACGGTGTCTGTATGACCGTCGGTGTCTATCTGTCTTGCTGACCGTCGGCCTCTGTCTGTCTGTCCAACGGTGTCTGTATGACCGTCGGTGTCTATCTGTCTTGCTGACCGTCGGCCTCTGTCTGCCTGTCCGTCGGTGTCTGTCTGTCTGCATGTCCAACGGTGTCTGTCTGTCCGTCGGTGTTTATCTGTCTGCTTGACCGTCGGCGTCTGTCTGTCTATCCGTCGGTGTTTATCTGTCTGCCTGACCGTCGGCGTCTGTCTGTCTGTTCGTCGGTATCTGTCTGTCCGCAGGTGTCTGTCTGTCTGCCTGTCCGTCGGGGTCCGTATGTCTGCCTGTCCGTCGGTGTCTATCTGCCCGTCGGTGTCTGTTTATCTGTCTGTCCGTCGGTGTCTGTCTGTCCTTCGGTGTCTGCATGTCTGGCTGTCCGTCGGTGTCTGTGTGTCTGCATGTCCATCGGTGTCTGTCTGTCTGCATGTCCAATGGTGTCTATCTGCCCGTCGGTGTCTGTTTGTCTGTCTCTCCGTCGGTGTCTGTCTGTCTATCTGTTCGTCGGTGTGTGTCTTTCTGTCGGTGTCTGTCGGTCTGTCTGTCCGTCGGTGTCTGTCTGCCTGCCTGTCCAACGGTGTCTGTCTGTCTGCCTGTTCGTCGGTGTCTGTCTGTCTGCCTGTCCAACGGTGTCAGTCTGTCTGTCTGTCCAACGGTGTCTGTCTGACCGTCGGTGTCTATCTGTCTTGCTGACCGTCGGCCTCTGTCTATCTGTCCGTCGGTGTCGGTCTGTCTGCCTGTCTACCGGTGTCTGGCTGTCCGTCGGTGTCTATCTGTCTTGCTGACCGTCGGTGTCTGTCTGTCATTCCGTCGGTGTCTGTCTGTCTGCCTGTCTGATGGGGTCTGTCAGTCTGCTGACCGTCGGTGCCTGTCTGTCCGACGGTGCCTGTCTGCCCGTCAGTGTCTGCCTCTCCGTCGGTGTCTGTCTATCTGCCTGTCCGTCGGTGTCTGTCTGTCTGCCTGTCAGTCGGGGACTGTCTGTCTGTCTCTTCGTCGGTGACTGTCTGTCCGTCGGTGTCTGTCTGTCAGTCTGTGTCTGACTGCCCGTCGGTGTGTGTCTGTCCGTCGGTGTCTGTTTGTCTGTCTGTCCGTCGGTGTCTGTCTGTCTGCCTGAACGTCGGCGTGTGTCTGTCTGTCCGTCGGTGTCTGTCTGTCTGTCTGTCCGCCGGTGTCTGTCTGTCTGCCTGTCCTTCGGGGTCTGTATGTCTGCCTGTTTGTCGGTGCCTGTCTGTCTGTCAGTGTCTGTCTGTCTGCCTGTCCGTCGGTGTCTTTCTGTCCTTCGGTGTCTGCATGTCTGGCTGTCCGTCGGTGTCTGTGTGTCTGCCTGTCCATCGGAGTTTGTCTGTCTGCATGTCCTATGGTGTCTGTCTATCCGTCGGTGTTTATCTGTCTGCCTGTCCGTCAGTGTCTGTCTGTCTGCCTGTCCGTCGGTGTCTGTCTGTCTGCCTGTCCAACGGTGTCTGCCTGTCCGTCGGTGTATGTCTGTCTGCCTGTCCGTCGGTGCCTGTCTCTCTGTCTGCCTGTCCATCCGTGTCTGTCTGTCCGTCGGTGTCTGTCTGTCTGCCTGTCCGTCGGTGTCTGTCTGTCCTTCGGTGTCTGCATGTCTGGCTGTCCGTCGGTGTCTGTGTGTCTGCCTGTCCATCGGTGTCTGTCTGTCTGCCTGAACGTCGGCGTGTGTCTGTCTGTCCGTCGGTGTCTGTCTGTCTGCATGTCCAACGGTGTCTGTCTGTCCGTCGGTGTCTGTCTGTCTGCCTGTCCTTCGGAGTCTGTATGTCTGCCTGTTTGTCGGTGCCTGTCTGTCTGTCAGTGTCTGTCTGTCTGCATGTCCAATGGTGTCTGTCTGTCCGTCGGTGTTTATCTGTCTGCCTGTCCGTCGGTGTCTGTCTGTCTGCCTGTCCGTCGGTGTCTGTCTGTCTGCCTGTCCAACGGTGTCTGCCTGTCCGTCGGTGTATGTCTGTCTGCCTGTCCGTCGGTGCCTGTCTCTCTGTCTGCCTGTCCATCGGTGTCTATCTGTCCGTCGGTGACTGTCTGTCTGCCTGTCCGTCGGTGTCTGTCTGTCCTTCGGTGTCTGCATGTCTGGCTGTCCGTCGGTGTCTGTGTGTCTGCCTGTCCATCGGAGTCTGTCTGTCTGCATGTCCAATGGTGTCTGTCTGTCCGTCGGTGTTTATCTGTCTTTCTGTCCGTCGGTGTCTGACTGTCTGCCTGTCCGTCAATGTCGGTATCTGTCTGTCTGTCCGTCCGTGCCTGTCTGTCTGTCCGTCCGTGCCTGTCTGTCCGTCGCTGTCTGTCTGTCTGTCTGCCTGTCCGTCGGTGTCTGTCTGTCTGCATGTCCAACGGTGTCTGTCTGTCCGTCGGTGTCTATCTGTGTGCCTGACCGACGGCCTCTGTGTGCCTGTTCGGCGGTGTCTGTCAGTCCGTCGGAGTCTGTCTGTCTGCCTGTCCGTTGGTGCCTGTCTGTTCGTCGGTGTCTGTTAGTCTATCTCTCCGTCGGTGTCTGTCTGTCTGCATGTCCAACGGTGTCTGTCTGTCCGTCGGTGTTTATCTGTCTGCTTGACCGTCGGCGTCTGTCTGTCTGTCCGTCGGTGTTTATCAGTCTGCCTGACCGTCGGCGTCTGTCTGTCTGTTCGTCGGTATCTGTCTGTCCGCCGGTGTCTGTCTGTCTGCCTGTCCGTCGGGGTCCATATGTCTGCCTGTCCGTCGGTGTCTATCTGCCCGTCGGTGTCTGTTTGTCTGTCTGTCCGTCGGTGTCTGTCTGTCTGTCTGTCCGTCGGTGTCTGTCTGTCTGCATGTCCAACGGTGTCTGTCTGTCCGTCGGTGTCTATCTGTGTGCCTGACCGACGGCCTCTGTGTGCCTGTTCGGCGGTGTCTGTCAGTCCGTCGGAGTCTGTCTGTCTGCCTGTCCGTTGGTGCCTGTCTGTTCGTCGGTGTCTGTTAGTCTATCTCTCCATCGGAGTCTGTCTGTCTGCATGTCCAATGGTGTCTGTCTGTCCGTCGGTGTTTATCTGTCTTTCTGTCCGTCGGGTTCTGTCTGTCTGCCTGTCCGTCGGTGCCTGTCTGTCCGTCGGTGTCTGTTTGTCTGTCTGTCTGTCTGTCAGTGTTTGTCTGTCTGCCTGTCCGTCGGTTTCTGTTTGTCTCGCTGTCTGTCGTGTCTGCCTGTCCGTCGTTGTCTGTCTGTCCTTCGGTGTCTGTATGTCTGGCTGTCCGTCGGTGTCTGTCTGTCTGCCTGTCCGTCGGTGTCCGTCTGTCTGCCTGTCCAACGGTGTCTGTCTGTCTGCCTGTACGTCGGTGTCTGTCTGTCTGCCGGTCCAACGGTGTCTGTCTGTCCGTCGGTGTCTGTCTGTCTGCCTGTCCGTCAATGTCGGTATCTGTCTGTCTGTCCGTCCGTGCCTGTCTGTCCGTCGCTGTCTGTATGTCTGGCTGTCCGTCGGTGTCTGTCTGTCTGCCTGTCCGTCGGTGTCCGTCTGTCTGCCTGTGGAACGGTGCCCGTCTGTCTGCCTGTTCGTCGGTGTCTGTCTGTCTGCCGGTCCAACGGTGTCTGTCTGTCCGTCGGTGTCTGTCTGTCTATCTGCCTCTCCGTCGGTGTTGGTATCTGTCTGTCTCTCCGTCGGTGTCTGTCAGTCTGTTCGTCGGTGTCTGTCTGTCCGTCGGTGACTATCTGTCCCTCTGTCTGTCCGCCGGTGCCTGTCTGTCTGCCTGTCCGTTGGTGCCTGTCTGTCCGTCGGTGTCTGTCTGTCTGTCTGTTCGTCGGTGTGTGTCTGTCCGTCGGTGTCTGTCTGTCTGCTAGTCCGTCGGTGTCTGTTTGTCTGGCTGTCTGTCCGTGTCTGCCTCTCCGTCGTTACCTGTCTGTCCGTCGGTGTCTGTCTGTCTGTCGGTGTCTGACTATCTGCCTGTCCGTCGGTCTCTGTCTGTCTGTCTGCCTGTCCGTCGGTGTCGGTATCTGGCTGTCAGTCTATCTGCCTGTCCGTCGGTGTCGGTATCTGGCTGTCTGTTTGTCGGTGTCTGCCTGTCCGTCGGTGTTGGTATCTGCCTGTCTGTCTGTCGGTGTCTGCCTGTCCATTAGTGTCTGTCTGTCTGCCTGTCCAACGGTGTCTGTCTGTCTGCCTGGCCGTCGGTGTCTGTCTGTCTGCCGGTCCAACGGTGTCTGTCTGTCCGTCGGTGTCTGTCTGTCTGTATGCCTGTCCGTGGGTGTCGGTATCTGCCTGTCTGTCTGTCGGTCTCTGTCTGTTCGTCGTCGTCTATCTGCCTGTCCGTCGGTGTCTGTCTGTCTGCCTGTCCAACGGTGTCTGTCTTTCCGTCGGTGTCTATCTGTCTGGCTGACCGTCGGCGTCTGTCTGTCTGTCTGTCGGTGTCTGTCGGTGTCTGTCTGTCTGCCTGTCCGCCGGTATCTGTCTGTATGCCTTTCCAACGGTGCCTGCCTGTCCGTCGGTGTCTGTTTGTCTGTCTGTCTGTCTGTCGGTGTCTGTCGGTGTCTGTCTATGTGTCCGTTCGTCGGGGTCTCTCTGTTCGTCGGTGTCTGTCTGTTTGCCTGTACGTCGGGGTCTGTCTGTCTGCCTGTCCGTCGGTGCCTGCCCGTCCGTCGGTGTTTGTTTGTCTGTCTGTCCAACGGTGTCTGTCTCTCCGTCGGTGTCTATCTGTCTGCCTGACCGTCGGCGTCTGTCTGCCTCTCCGTCGGTGCCTGTCTGTCCGTCGGTGTCTGTTTGTCTTTCTGTCCGACGGTGTCTGTCTGTCTGCCTGTCCAACGGTGTCTGTCTGTCCGTCGGTGCCTGTCTCTCTGTATGCCTGTCCATCGGTGTCTGTCTGTCCGTCAGTGTCTATCTGTCTCGCTGACCGTCGGTGTCTGTCTGTCTGTCGCTTCGTCGGTTTCTGTCTGTTCGTCGGTGTCCGTCTGTCTGCCTGTCCGTCGGTGTATGGCTGTCTGCCTCTCCGTCGGTGCCTGTCTCTCTGTATGATTGTCCGTCGGTGTCTGTCTGTCTGTCGGTGTCTATCTGTCTGACTGTCCGTCGGTGTCTGATTGTCTGGCTGTCTGTCCGTGTCTGCCTGTCCATCGTTGCCTGTCTGTCCGTCGGTGTCTGTTTGTCTGTCTGTCCGTCGGTGTCTGTCTGTCTGCCTGTCCGTCGGTGTCTGTCTGTCTGCCTGTCCAACGGTGTCTGTCTGTCCGTCGGTGTCTGTCTGGCTGTCCGTCGGTGTCTGTTTGTCTGGCTGTCCGTCGGTGTCTGTCTGTCTGCCGGTCCATCGGTGTCTGTCTGTCTGCCAGTCCGTCGGTGTCAGTCTGTCTGCCTGTCCATCGATGTCTGTCTGTCCGTCGGTGTCTGTTTGTCTGTCTCTCCGTCGGTGTCTGTCTGTCTGTTCGTCGGTGTCTGTCTATCCGTCGGTGTCTATCTGTCCGTCGGTGACTATCTGTCTGTCTGCCTGTCCGTCGGTGTCTGTCTGTCTGCCTGTCCAACGGTGTCCGTCTGTCTGCCTGTCCAACGGTGTCTGTCTTTCCGCCGGTGTCTATCTGTCTGGCTGACCGTCGGCGTCTGTCTGTCTGTCTGTCGGTGTCTGTCTGTGTGTCTGTTCCTCGGTGTCTGTCTGTCTGCCTGTTCATCGGTGTCGGTCTGTCTGCCTGTCTGTCCGGGACTGTCTGTCTGTCTTTTCGTCGGTCTCTGTCTGTCCGCCGGTGTCTGTCTGTCTGCTTGTCCGTCGGTGTCTGTCTGTCTGCCTGTCCAACGGTGTCTTTCTGTCTGCCTGTCCGTCGGTGTCTGTCTGTCCGTCGTTGCCTGTCTGTCCGTCGGCGTCTGTTTTTCTGTCTGTCCGTCGGTGTCTGTCTCTCTGTCTGTTCGACGGTGTCTGTCTGTATGCCTGTCCGTCGGTGTCTGTCTGTCCGTCGGTGTATGTTTGTCAGTCTGTGTCTGACTGCCCGTCGGTGTCTGTCTGTACGTCTGTGTCTATCTGTCCGTCTGTCTGTCCGTCGGTGTCTGTCTGTCTGTCAGCTTCTCCGTCGGTGTCGGTATCTGCCTGTCTGTCTGTCGGTGTCTGTCTGTCCGTCGGTGTCTGTTTGTCTGTCGGTGTCTGTCTGTCCGTCGGTGTCTGTTTGTCTGTCTCTCCGTCGGTGTCTGTCGTCTGTTCGTCGGTGTCTGTCTGTCCGTCGGTGACTGTCTGTCTGCCTGTCCGTCGGGGTCTGTCTGTTTGCCTGTCCGTCGATGCCCGTCTGTCCGTAGGTGTCTGTTTGTCTGTCTCTCCGTCGGTGTCTGTCGGTCTGTCTGTTCGTCTGTGTCTGTCTCTCTGTCTGTCTGTCCATCGGTGTCTGTCTGCCTGTCTGTCTGTCTGTCTGTCATGCTGTCAGTCGGCGTCTGTCTCTCTGTCTCGCGGTTTCTGTCAGACGGTGTCTTAGTGTCTGTCTGTCTATCGTTGTACGTCTGTCAGTCGGTGTCTGTCTGTCTGCCTGTCCAACGGTGCCTTTCTGTCTGCCTGTACGACGTTGTCTGTCTTCTGTTGTCCAACGGTGTCTGTCTGTCTGTCGGTGTCGGTCTGTCTGTCTGTCCGTCGGTGTCTGTCTGTCTGTCTGCCTGTCCATCGGTGTCGGTATCTGCCTGTCTGTCCGTCATTGCCTGTCTGTCCGTCGGTGTCTGTCTGTCTGCTTGTCCGTCGGTGACTGTCTGTCAGTCGGTGTCTGACTGACCGTCGGTGTATGTCTGTAAGTCGGTGTCTATATGTCCGTCTGTCTGTCCGTCGGCGTCTGTCTGTCTGTCTGCCTGTCCGTCAGTGTCGGTATGTGCCTGTCTTTCTGTCGGTGTCTGCCTATCCATCGGTGTATGTCTGTCTGCCAGTCCGTCGCTGTCAGTCTGTCTGCCTGTCCATCGGTATCTGTCTGTCCGTCGGTGTCTGTCTGTCTGCCTGTCCAATGGTGTCTGTCTGTGTGTCTGTCTGTCTGTCTGCCTGTCCATCGGTGTCTGTCTGTCTGCCTCTCTGTCCGTCAGTGTCCGTCTGTCTGTCTCTCCTTCAGCGTCTGTCTGTCTGTCGGTGTGTGTCTGACTGTATGTGCGTCGGTGTCTGTCTGTCTGACTGGCTGTCTACCTGTACGTTCGTGTCTGTCTATCTGACAGTCTGTCAGTATGTCCGTCCGTCGGTGTGAATCGTTCTGTCTATTGTCTGACCGTCGGTGCCTGTCTGCCTGCCTGTCCGTCGGTGTCTGTCTTACTGTCTGTCTGTCTGTCGACCTGTACGTTGGTGTTTGTCTATCTGACAGTCTGTCCGTATGTCCGTCCGTCGGTGTGAATCGTTCTGTCTATTGTCTGACCGTCGGTGCCTGTCTGTCTGCCTGTACGTCGGTGTCTGTCTTAGTGTTTGTATGTCTTTCGGTGTCTGTCTGTCTGTTTGTCTGTCTGTTTGCCTGTCCGTCGGTGTCTGTCTGTCTGTCTGCCTGTCCGTCGGTGTCTGTCTGTCTGTCCGTCTGTCTGTCGGTGTCTGCCTGTCCGTCGGTGTCTTGTTGTATGTATGTCGGTGCCTGTATTTATGCCTGTTCGACGGTGTCTGTCTCTCCGTCGGTGTCGGTCTGTGTGTCTCATCGTCGGTGTCTGTCTGTCTGTCTGTCTGTCCGTAGGTGTATGTATTTCGGTCGGTGTCTATCTGTCAGCCTGACCATCGGCGTCTGTCTGTCTGTCGGTGTCTGTCTGTGTGTCTGTTCGTCCGTGTCTGTCTGTCTTCCTGTCCAACGGTGTCTGTCTGTCCGTCGTTGCCTTTCTGTCCGTCGGTGTCTGTCTGTCTGCCTGTCCAACGGTGTCTGTCGGTCCGTCGGTGTCTGTCTGGCTGTCCGTCGGTGTCTGTCTGTCTGCCTGTCCAACGGTGTCTGTCTGTCCGTCGGTGTCTGTCTGGCTGTCCGTCCGTGTCTGTTTGTCTGGCTGTCTGTCCGTGTCTGCCTGTCCGTCGTTGCCTGTCTGTCCGTCGGTGTCTGTCAGTCTGTCTGTTCGTCGGTGTCTGTCTGTCTGCCTGTCCAACGGTGTCTGTCTGTCCGTCGGTGTCTGTCTGGCTGTCCGTCGGTGTCTGTTTGTCTGGCTGTCTGTCCGTGTCTGCCTGTCCGTCGTTGCCTGTCTGTCCGTAGGTGTCTGTCAGTCTGTCTGTTCGTCGGTGTCTGTCTGTCCGTCGGTGTCTGTCTGGCTGTCCGTCGGTATCTGTTTGTCTAGCTGTCTGTCCGTGTCTGCCTGTCCGTCGTTGCCTGTCTGTCCGTCGGTGTCTGTCAGTCTGTCTGTTCGTCGGTGTCTGTCTGTCTGCCTGTCCAACGGTGTCTGTCTGTCCGTCGGTGTCTGTCTGGCTGTCCGTCGGCGTCTGTTTGTCTGGCTGTCTGTCCGTGTCTGCCTGTCCGTCGTTGCCTGTCTGTCCGTCGGTGTCTGCCAGTCTGTCTGTTCGTCGGTGTCTGTCTGTCTGCCTGTCCGTCCGGGTCTGTCTGTCTGCCTGTCCTTCGGTGTCTGTCTGTCTGACTGACCGTCGGTGTCTGTCTGTCTGCCTGTCCAACGGTGCCTGTCTGTCCGTAAGTGTCTTTCTGGCTGTCCGTAGGTGTCTGTTTGTCTAGTTGTCTGTCCGTATCTGCCTGTCCGTCGTTGCCTGTCTGTCCGTCGGTGTCTGTCAGTCTGTCTGTTCGTCGGTGTCTGTCTGTCTTCCTTTCCAACGGTGTCTGTCTGTCCGTCGTTGCCTGTCTGTCCGTCGGTGTCTGTCTGTCTGCCTGTCCAACGGTGTCTGTCGGTCCGTCGGTGTCTGTCTGGCTGTTGGTCGGTGTCTGTCTGTCTGCCTGTCCAACGGTGTCTGTCTGTCCGTCGGTGTCTGTCTGGCTGTCCGTCCGTGTCTGTTTGTCTGGCTGTCTGTCCGTGTCTGCCTGTCCGTCGTTGCCTGTCTGTCCGTCGGTGTCTGTCAGTCTGTCTGTTCGTCGGTGTCTGTCTGTCTTCCTGTCCAACGGTGTCTGTCTGTTCGTCGGTGTCTGTCTGTCCGTCGGTGTCTGTCTGTTTGTCTGTCCGTCGGTGTCTGTCTGTCTGTCGGTGTCGTCTGTCCGTCGGTTTCTGTCTGTCAGTCAGTGTCTGACTGCCCGTCGGTGTGTGCCTGTCCATTGGTGTCTGTTTGTCTGTCTGACCGTCGGTGTCTGTCTGTCTGCCTGTTCAACAGTGTCTGTCTGTCCGTCGGTGTCTATCTGTCAGGCTGTCCGTCGGTGTCTGTTTGTCTGGCTGTCTGTCAGGGTCTGCCTGTCCGTCGTTGCCTGTCTGTCCGTTGGTGTCTGTCAGTCTGTCTGTTCGTCGGTGTTGGTCTGTCCGGCGGTGTCTGTTTGTCTGCCTGTCCAACGATGTCTTTCTGTCTGCCTGTCCGTCAGTGTCTGTCTGTCTGCCTGTCCAACGGTGTCTGTCTGTCCGTCGGTGTCTATCTGTCAGGCTGTCAGTCGGTGTCTGACTGCCCGTCGGTGTGTGCCTGTCCATCGGTGTCTGTTTGTCTGTCTGACCGTCGGTGTCTGTCTGTCTGCCTGTCCAACGGTGTCTGTCTGTCCGTCGGTGTCGGTCTGTGTGTCTGCTCGTCGGTGTCTGTCTGTCTGTCTGTCTGTCCGTAGGTGTATGTATTTCCATCGGTGTCTATCTGTCTGCCTGTCCGTCGGCGTCTGTCTGTCTAGCTGTCTGTCCGGGTCTGCCTGTCCGTTGTTGCCTGTCTGTCCGCCGCTGTCTAACTGTCTGCCTGACCGTCGGCGTCTGTCTGCCTGTCCGTCGGTGTCTGTCTGTCTGTCTGTCCGTCGTTGTCTGTCTGTCCGTCGGTGTCTGTCTGTTTATCTGTACTTCGGGGTCTGTCTTTCTGCCTGTCCGTCGTTGCCTGTCTGTCCGTCGGTGTCTGTCAGTCTGTCTATTCGTCGGTGTATGTCTGTCCGCTGATGTCTGTATGTCTGCCTGTCCGTCGGTGTATGTCTGTCTGCCTGTCCGTCGGTGCCTGTCTGTCCGTCGGTGTCTGTTTGTATGTCTCTCCGTCGGTGTCTGTCTGTCTGTCTGTCCGTCGGTGTCTGTTTGTCTGTCTGTCCGTCGGTGTCTGTCTGTCTGTCTGTTCGACGATGTCTGTCTGTCTGCCTGTCCGTCGGTGACTGTCTGTCCGTCGGTGTCTGTCTGTCAGTCGGTGTCTGACTGCCCGTCGGAGTCTGTCTGTACGTCGGTGTCTATCTGTTCATCTGTCTGTCCGTTGGTGTCTGTCTGTCTGTCTGCCTGTCCGTCGGTGTCGGTATCTGCCTGTCTGTCGGTCGGTGTCTGCCTGTCCATCGGTGTCTGTCTGTCCGTCGGTGTCTATGTGTCTGCCTGACCGTCGGCGTCTGTCTGTCTGTTCGACGGTGAATGTCTGTCCGCCGGTGTCTGTCTGTCTTCCTGTCCGTCGGAGTCTGACTGTCTGCCTGTCCTACGATGTCTTTCTGTCTGCTTGTCCGTCGGTGTCTGTCTGTCTGCCTGTCCAACGGTGTCTGCCTGTCCGTCGGTGCCTGTCTTTGTCCGTCGGTGTCTGTTTGTCTGTCTCTCCGTAGGTGTCTGTCTGTCTGCCTGTACGACGGTGCCTTTCTGTCTGCCTGTCCGTCGGTGACTGTCTGTATGCCTCTCCAACGGTGTCTGTCTGTCCGTTGGTGTCTATCTGTCAGGCTGTCATACGGTGTCTGTCTGTCTGGCTGTCTGTCCGGGTCTGCCTGTCCGTCGATGCCTGTCTGTCCGTCGGTGTCTGTCAGTCTGTCTATTCGTCGGTGTATGTCTGTCGGCTGGTGTCTGTGTGTCTTCCTGTCCGTCGGGGTCTGTCTGTCTGCCTGTCCGTCGGTGTCTGTCTGTCTGTTCGTCGGTGTCTGTCTGTCCGTCGGTGTCTGTCTGTCTGCCTGTCCGTCGTTGCCTGTCTGTCAGTCGGTGTCTGTTTCTCTGTCTGTCCGTCGGTGTCTGTCTGTCTATCTGTCCGACGGTGTCTGTCTGTCTGCCTGGCCGTCGGTGTCTGTCTGTCACTCGGTGTCTGACTGCCCGTCGGTGTCTGTCTGTGCGTCGGTGTCTGTCTGTCTGCCTGTCCGTCGGTGTCGGTATCTGCCTGTCTGTGTGTCGGTGTCTGCCTGTCCGCCGGTGTCTGTCTCTCAGTCGGTGTCTGACTGCCCGTCGGTGTCTGTCTGTCCGTCGGTGTCTGTCTGTCCGTCGGTGTCTATCTGTCTGCCTGTCCGTCGGTGTCTGTCTGTGCGTCGGTGTCTGTCTGTCTGCCTGTCCGTCGGTGTCGGTATCTGCCTGACTGTCTGTCGGTGTCTTCCTGTCCATCGGTGTCTGTCTGTCTGCCAGTCCGACGGTGTCAGTCTGTCTGCCTGTCCAACGGTGTCTGTCTCTCCGTCGGTGTCTATCTGTCTTGCTGACCGTCGGCCTCTGTCTGTCTGTCCGTCGGTGTCGGTCTGTCTGCCTGTCTAACGGTGTCTGGCTGTCCGTCGGTGTCTAACTGTCTGCCTGACCGTCGGCGTCTGTCTGCCTGTCCGTCGGTGTCTGTCTGTCTATCTGTTCGTCGGTGTGTGTCTTTCTGTCGGTGTCTGTCGGTCTGCCTGTCCGTCGGTGTCTGTCTGCCTGCCTGTCCAACGGTGTCTGTCGGTCTGCCTGTCCGTCGGTGTCTGTCTGCCTGCCTGTCCAACGGTGTCTGTCTGTCTGCCTGTTCGTCGGTGTCTGTCTGTCTGCCTGTCCAACGGTGTCAGTCTGTCTGTCTGTCCAACGGTGTCTGTATGACCGTCGGTGTCTATCTGTCTTGCTGACCGTCGGCCTCTGTCTGTCTGTCCAACGGTGTCTGTATGACCGTCGGTGTCTATCTGTCTAGCTGACCGTCGGCCTCTGTCTGCCTGTCCGTCGGTGTCTGTCTGTCTGCATGTCCAACGGTGTCTGTCTGTCCGTCGGTGTCTATCTGTCTGCCTGACCGACGGCCTCTGTCTGCCTGTTCGGCGGTGTCTGTCAGCCCGTCGGAGTCTGTCTGTCTGCCTGTCCGTTGGTGCCTGTCTGTTCGTCGGTGTCTGTTAGTCTATCTCTCCGTCGGTGTCTGTCTGTCTGCATGTCCAACGGTGTCTGTCTGTCCGTCGGTGTTTATCTGTCGGCTTGACCGTCGGCGTCTGTCTGTCTGTCCGTCGGTGTTTATCTGTCTGCCTGACCGTCGGCGTCTGTCTGTCTGTTCGTCGGTATCTGTCTGTCCGCCGGTGTCTGTCTGTCTGCCTGTCCGTCGGGGTCCGTATGTCTGCCTGTCCGTCGGTGTCTATCTGCCCGTCGGTGTCTGTTTGTCTGTCTGTCCGTCGGTGTCTGTCTGTCTGTCTGTCCGCCGGTGTCTGTCTGTCTGCCTGTCCTTCGGGGTCTGTATGTCTGCCTGTTTGTCGGTGCCTGTCTGTCTGTCAGTGTCTGTCTGTCTGCCTGTCCGTCGGTGTCTGTCTGTCCTTCGGTGTCTGCATGTCTGGCTGTCCGTCGGTGTCTGTCTGCCTGCCTGTCCAACGGTGTCTGTCTGTCTGCCTGTTCGTCGGTGTCTGTCTGTCTGCCTGTCCAACCGTGTCAGTCTGTCTGTCTGTCCAACGGTGTCTGTCTGACCGTCGGTGTCTATCTGTCTTGCTGACCGTCGGCCTCTGTCTGTCTGTCCGTCGGTGTCTGTCTGTCCGCCGGTGTCTATCTGTCTGCCTGTCCGTCGGGGTCTGTCTGTGCGTCGGTGTCTGTCTGTCTGCCTGTCCGTCGGTGTCGGTATCTGCCTGTCTGTCTGTCGGTGTCTTCCTGTCCATCGGTGTCTGTCTGTCTGCCAGTCCGACGGTGTCAGTCTGTCTGCCTGTCCAACGGTGTCTGCCTGTCCGTCGGTGTCGGTATCTGTCTGCCTGTCCATCGGTGTCTGTCTGTCTATCTGTCCGAAGGTGTCTGTCTGTCTGCCTGGCCGTCGGTGTCTGTCTGTCACTCGGTGTCTGACTGCCCGTCGGTGTCTGTCTGTGCGTCGGTGTCTGTCTGTCTGCCTGTCCGTCGGTGTCGGTATCTGCCTGACTGTCTGTCGGTGTCTTCCTGTCCATCGGTGTCTGTCTGTCTGCCAGTCCGACGGTGTCAGTCTGTCTGCCTGTCCAACGGTGTCTGTCTGTCCGTCGGTGTCTATCTGTCTGCCTGACCGACGGCCTCTGTCTGCCTGTTCGGCGGTGTCTGTCAGTCCGTCGGAGTCTGTCTGTCTGCCTGTCCGTTGGTGCCTGTCTGTTCGTCGGTGTCTGTTAGTCTATCTCTCCGTCGGTGTCTGTCTGTCTGCATGTCCAACGGTGCCTGTCTGTCCGTCGGTGTTTATCTGTCTGCTTGACCGTCGGCGTCTGTCTGTCTGTCCGTCGGTGTTTATCTGTCTGCCTGACCGTCGGCGTCTGTCTGTCTGTTCGTCGGTGTCTGTCTGTCCGCCGGTGTCTGTCTGTCTGCCTGTCCGTCGGGGTCCGTATGTCTGCCTGTCCGTCGGTGTCTATCTGCCCGTCGGTGTCTGTTTGTCTGTCTGTCCGTCGGTATCTGTCTGTCTGTCTGTCCGCCGGTGTCTGTCTGTCTGCCTGTCCTTCAGGGTCTGTATGTCTGCCTGTTTGTCGGTGCCTGTCTGTCTGTCAGTGTCTGTCTGTCTGCCTGTCCGTCGGTGTCTGTCTGTCCTTCGGTGTCTGCATGTCTGGCTGTCCGTCGGTGTCTGTCTGCCTGCCTGTCCAACGGTGTCTGTCTGTCTGCCTGTTCGTCGGTGTCTGTCTGTCTGCCTGTCCAACGGTGTCAGTCTGTCTGTCTGTCCAACGGTGTCTGTCTGTCCTTCGGTGTCTGCATGTCTGGCTGTCCGTCGCTGTCTGTCTGCCTGCCTGTCCAACGGTGTCTGTCTGTCTGCCTGTTCGTCGGTGTCTGTCTGTCTGCCTGTCCAACGGTGTCAGTCTGTCTGTCTGTCCAACGGTGTCTGTCTGACCGTCGGTGTCTATCTGTCTTGCTGACCGTCGGCCTCTGTCTGTCTGTCCGTCGGTGTCTGTCTGTCCGCCGGTGTCTATCTGTCTGCCTGTCCGTCGGGGTCTGTCTGTGCGTCGGTGTCTGTCTGTCTGCCTGTCCGTCGGTGTCGGTATCTGCCTGTCTGTCTGTCGGTGTCTTCCTGTCCATCGGTGTCTGTCTGTCTGCCAGTCCGACGGTGTCAGTCTGTCTGCCTGTCCAACGGTGTCTGCCTGTCCGTCGGTGTCGGTATCTGTCTGCCTGTCCATCGGTGTCTGTCTGTCTATCTGTCCGAAGGTGTCTGTCTGTCTGCCTGGCCGTCGGTGTCTGTCTGTCACTCGGTGTCTGACTGCCCGTCGGTGTCTGTCTGTGCGTCGGTGTCTGTCTGTCTGCCTGTCCGTCGGTGTCGGTATCTGCCTGACTGTCTGTCGGTGTCTTCCTGTCCATCGGTGTCTGTCTGTCTGCCAGTCCGACGGTGTCAGTCTGTCTGCCTGTCCAACGGTGTCTGTCTGTCCGTCGGTGTCTATCTGTCTGCCTGACCGACGGCCTCTGTCTGCCTGTTCGGCGGTGTCTGTCAGTCCGTCGGAGTCTGTCTGTCTGCCTGTCCGTTGGTGCCTGTCTGTTCGTCGGTGTCTGTTAGTCTATCTCTCCGTCGGTGTCTGTCTGTCTGCATGTCCAACGGTGCCTGTCTGTCCGTCGGTGTTTATCTGTCTGCTTGACCGTCGGCGTCTGTCTGTCTGTCCGTCGGTGTTTATCTGTCTGCCTGACCGTCGGCGTCTGTCTGTCTGTTCGTCGGTGTCTGTCTGTCCGCCGGTGTCTGTCTGTCTGCCTGTCCGTCGGGGTCCGTATGTCTGCCTGTCCGTCGGTGTCTATCTGCCCGTCGGTGTCTGTTTGTCTGTCTGTCCGTCGGTGTCTGTCTGTCTGTCTGTCCGCCGGTGTCTGTCTGTCTGCCTGTCCTTCAGGGTCTGTATGTCTGCCTGTTTGTCGGTGCCTGTCTGTCTGTCAGTGTCTGTCTGTCTGCCTGTCCGTCGGTGTCTGTCTGTCCTTCGGTGTCTGCATGTCTGGCTGTCCGTCGGTGTCTGTCTGCCTGCCTGTCCAACGGTGTCTGTCTGTCTGCCTGTTCGTCGGTGTCTGTCTGTCTGCCTGTCCAACGGTGTCAGTCTGTCTGTCTGTCCAACGGTGTCTGTCTGACCGTCGGTGTCTATCTGTCTTGCTGACCGTCGGCCTCTGTCTGTCTGTCCGTCGGTGTCGGTCTGTCTGCCTGTCTAACGGTGTCTGGCTGTCCGTCGGTGTCTAACTGTCTGCCTGACCGTCGGCGTCTGTCTGCCTGTCCGTCGGTTTCTGTCTGTCTGCCTGTCCAACGGTTTCTGTCTGTCTGCCTGTTCGTCTGTGTCTGTCCGTCTGCTTGTCCAACGGTGTCAGTCTGTCTGCCTGTCCAACGGTGTCTGTCTGTCCGTCGGTGTCTATCTGTCTTGCTGAACGTCGGTGTCTGTCTGTCATTCCGTCGGTGTCTGTCTGTCTGCCTGTCTGATGGGGTCTGTCTGTCTGCTGACCGTCGGTGCCTGTCTGTCCGACGGTGCCTGTCTGCCCGTCAGTGTCTGCCTCTCCGTCGGTGTCTGTCTATCTGCCTGTCCGTCGGTGTCTGTCTGTCTGCCTGTCAGTCGGGGACTGTCTGTCTGTCTCTTCGTCGGTGACTGTCTGTCCGTCGGTGTCTGTGTGTGTCTGTCCGTCGGTGTCTGTTTGTCTGTCTATCCGTCGGTGTCTGTCTGTCTGCCTGAACGTCGGCGTGTGTCTGTCCGTCCGTCGGTGTCTGTCTGTCTGCATGTCCAACGGTGTCTGTCTTTCCGTCGGTGTTTATCTGTCTGCTTGTCCGTCGGTGTCTGTCTGTCCTTCGGTGTCTGCATGTCTGGCTGTCCGTCGGTGTCTGTGTGTCTGCCTGTCCATCGGAGTCTGTCTGTCTGCATGTCCAATGGTGTCTGTCTGTCCGTCGGTGTTTATCTGTCTGCTTGTCCGTCGGTGTCTGTCTGTCTGCCTGTCCGTCGGTGTCTGTCTGTCCTTCGGTGTCTGCATGTCTGGCTGTCCGTCGGTGTCTGTGTGTCTGCCTGTCCATCGGAGTCTGTCTGTCTGCATGTCCAATGGTGTCTGTCTGTCCGTCGGTGTTTATCTGTCTGCTTGTCCGTCGGTGTCTGTCTGTCTGCCTGGCGGTCGGTGTCTGTCTGTCTGCCGGTCCAACGGTGTCTGTCTGTCCGTCGGTGTCTGTCTGTCTGTATGCCTGTCCGTGGGTGTCGGTATCTGCCTGTCTGTCTGTCGGTCTCTGTCTGTTCGTCGTCGTCTATCTGCCTGTCCGTCGGTGTCTGTCTGTCTGCCTGTCCAACGGTGTCTGTCTGTCTGCCTGGCCGTCGGTGTCTGTCTGTCTGCCGGTCCAACGGTGTCTGTCTGTCCGTCGCTGTCTGTCTGTCTGTATGCCTGTCCGTGGGTGTCGGTATCTGCCTGTCTGTCTGTCGGTCTCTGTCTGTTCGTCGTCGTCTATCTGCCTGTCCGTCGGTGTCTGTCTGTCTGCCTCTCCAACGGTGTCTGTCTTTCCGTCGGTGTCTATCTGTCTGGCTGACCGTCGGCATCTGTCTGTCTGTCTGTCGGTGTCTGTCGGTGTCTGTCTGTCTGCCTGTCCGCCGGTATCTGTCTGTCTGCCTTTCCAACGGTGCCTGCCTGTCCGTCGGTGTCTGTTTGTCTGTCTGCCTGTCCGTCGGTGCCTGCCCGTCCGTCGGTGTTTGTTTGTCTGTCTGTCCAACGGTGTCTGTCTCTCCGTCGGTGTCTATCTGTCTGCCTGACCGTCGGCGTCTGTCTGCCTCTCCGTCGGTGCCTGTCTGTCCGTCGGTGTCTGTTTGTCTGTCTGTCCGACGGTGTCTTTCTGTCTGCCTGTCCAACGGTGTCTGTCTGTCCGTCGGTGTCTGTCTGTCTGTCTGTCCGTCCGTGCCTGCCTGTCCGTCGATGTCGGTATCTGCCTGTCTCTCCGTCGGCGTCTGTCCGTCTGTTCGTCGGTGTCTGTCTGTCCGACGGTGTCTGTATGTCCGTAGGTGTCTGTCTGTCTGTCTGCCTGTCCGTCAGTGTCTGTCTGTCCGTCGGTGTCTGTCTGTTTGTCTGTCCGTCGGGGTCTGTCTGTCTGCCTGTCCACCGGTGCCTGCCTGTCAGTCGCGGACTGTCTGTCAGCCTGTCCCTCGTTGTCGGTATCTGCATGTCTGTCGGTCGGTGTCTGCCTGTCCATCGGTGTCTGTCTGTGTGTCTGCCTGTCCGTCGGTGTCGGTCTGTCTGCCTGTCTAACGGTGACTGTGTATCCGTCGGTGTTTGTCTGTCTGCCTGTCCATCGGTGTCTGTCTGTTTATCTGTCCTTCAGGGTCTGTCTATCTGCCTGCCTGTCGGTGTCTGTCTGTTTGTATGTCGGTCGGGGTCTGTCTGTCTGCCTGTCCACCGGTGCCTGCCTGTCAGTCGCGGACTGTCTGTCAGCCTGTCCTACGGTGTCGGTATCTGCCTGTCGGTCTGTCGGTGTCTGCCTGTCCATCGGTGTCTGTCTGTCTGTCTGCCTGTCCGTCGGTGTCGGTCTGTCTGCCTGTCTAATGGTGTCTGCCTGTCCGTCGGTGTCTGTCTGTCTGCCTGTCCATCGGTGTCTATCTGTCTGCCTGTCCGTCGGTGTATGTCTGTCTGCTCTCCGTCGGTGACTGTCTCTCTGTCTGCCTGTCTATCGGTGTGTGTCTGTCCGTCGGTGTCTGTTTGTCTGTCTGTCGCTGTCTGCCTGTCCGTGTGGTTGTCGGTGCCTGTCTCTCTGTCTGTCTGTCCGTCGGTGTCTGTCAGTCTGCCTGATCATCCGCGTCTGTCTGTCTGTCGGTGTGTGTATGTCTATCTGTCTGTCGGTGTCTGTCTGCCTGTCCGTCGTTGCCTGTCTGTCAGTCGGCGTCTGTTTGTCTGTCTGTCTGTCGGTGTCTGTCTGTCTGCCTGTCCGTCGGTGCCTGTCTCTCTGTCTGCCGGTCCATCGGTGTCTGTCTGTCCGTCGGTGTCTATCTGTCAGGCTGTCAGTCGGTGTCTGTTCGTCTGGCTGTCTGTCCGGGTCTGCCTGTCCGTCGTTGCCTGTCCGTCCGTCGGTATCTGTCTGTCCGCCGGTGTCTGACTGTCTGCCTGTCGGTCGGTGCCTGTCAGTCCGTCGGTGTCTGTTTGTCTGTCTCTGTCGGTGTCTGTCTGTCTGTCTGTTCGTCGGTATGTGTCTTTCTGTCGGTGTCTGTCTGTCTGTCTGCCGTCGGTGTCTATCTGTCTTGCTGACCGTCGGCGTCTGTCTGTCTGTCCGTCGGTGTCTGTCTGTCTGCCTGTCTAACGGTCTCTGGCTGTCCGTCGGTGTCTAACTGTCTGCCTGACCGTCGGCGTCTGTCTGTCTGTCCGTCGGTGTCTGTCTGTCCGTCGGTGTCAGTCTGTCCGTCGGTGACTATCTGTCCGTCTGTCTGTCCGTCGGTGTCTGTCTGTCTGCCTGTACGTCGGCGTCTGTTTGTCTGTCGGTGCCTGTCTGTCTGCCTGTCCGTCGGTATCTGTCTGTATGCATGTCCAACGGTGTCTGTCTGTCCGTCGGTGTCTGTCTGTCTGCCGGAACAACGGTGTCTGTCTGTCCGTCGGTGTCCGTCTGTCTGTCTGCCTGACCGTCGGTGTCGGTATCTGCCTGTCTGTCTCTCGGTGTCTGTCTGTCGGTGTCTGCCTGTCATTTGGTGTCTGTCTGTCCGTCGGTGTCTGTCTGTCTGTCTGCCTGTCCGTCGGTGTCGGTATCTGCCTGTCTGTCTGTCGGTGTCTGCCTGTCTATCGGTGTCTGTCTGTCTGCCAGTCCGTCGGTGTCAGTCTTCTGCCTGTCCATCAGTGTCTGTCTGTCCGTCGGTATCTGTCTGTCCGTCGGTGACTATCTGTCCGTCTGTCTGTCCGTCGGTGTCTGTCTGTCTGTCTGCATGTCCGTCGGGGTCTGTATGTCTCCCTGTCCGTCGGTGCCTGTCTGTCTGTGAGTGTCTGTCTGTCTGCCTATCCGTCGGTGTCTGTCTGTCCGTCGGTGTCTGTCAGTCTGTCTTTTCGTCGGTGTCTGTCTGTCCGTCGGTGTCTGTCAGTCTGTCTTTTCGTCGGTGTCTGTCTGTCCGTCGGTGTCTGTCTGTTTATCTGTCCTTCGGGGTCTGTCTGTCTGCCTGTCCGTCGGTGCCTGTCTGTCCATCGGTGTCTGTTTGTCTGTCTGTCCGTCGGTGTCTGTCTGTCTGTCAGTGTCTGTCTGTCTGCCTGTCCGTCGGTGTCTGTTTGTCTTGCTGTCTGTCTGTCTGTCTGCCTGTCCGTCATTGCCTGTCTGTCAGTCTGTCTATTCGTCGGTGTCTGTCTGTCCGTTGGTGTCTGTTTGTCTGTCTGTCCGTCGGTGTCTGTCTGTCTGTCTGTTCGCGGTGTCTGTCTGTCTGCCTCTCCGCCCGGTGCCCGTCTGTCCGTCGGTGTCTGTCTGTCTGCCTGTCCAACTGTGTCTGACTGTCTGCCTGTCCAACGGTGTCTGTCTGTCCGTCTGTGTCTATCTGTCCGTCTGTCTGTCTGTCGGTGTCTGTCTGTCTGTCTGCCTGTCCGTCGGTGTCTGTTTGTCTGTCTCTCCGTCGGTGTCTGTCTGTCTGCCTGAATCTCGGCGTCTGTCTGTCTGTCCGTCGGTGTCTTTGTGTCTGCCTGTCCAACGGTGTCTGTCTGTCTGCCTGTCCGTCGGCGTCTGTCTGCCTCTCCGTCGGTGCCTGCCTGTCCGTCGGTGTTTGTTTGTCTGTCTGTCCAACGGTGTCCGTCTCTACGTAAGTGTCTATCTGTCTGCCTGACCGTCGGCGTCTGTTTGTCTGTCTGTCTGCCGGTCCAACGGTGTCTGTCTGTCTGTCTGCCTATCCGTCAGTGTCGGTATCTGCCTGTCTGTCTGTCGGTGTCTGCCTGTCCAACGGTGCCTGCCTGTCCGTCGGTGTCTTTGTGTCTGCCTGTCCAACGGTGTCTGTCTGTCTGCCTGTCCGTCGGCGTCTGTCTGCCTGTCCAGCGGTGTCAGCCTGTCTGCCTGTCCAACGGTGTCTGTCTGTCCGTCGGTGTCTATCTGTCTGACTGGCCGTCGGTGTCTGTTTGTCTGGCTGTCTGTCCGTGTCTGCCTGTCCGTCGTTGCCTGTCTGTCCGTCGGCGTCTGTCTGTCTTCCTGTCCAAGGGTGCCTGCCTGTCCGTCGGTGTCTTTGTGTCTGCCTATCCAATGGTGTCTGTCTGTCCGTCGGTGTCTTTGTGTCTGTCTGTTCGTCGGTGTCTGTCTGTCTGCCTGTCCGTCCGTGCCTGTCTGTCCCTTGGTGTCTGTTTGTCTGTCTGTCCGTCGGTGACTGTCTGTCTGCCTGTCCAACGGTGTCTGTCTGTCCGTCGGTGCCTAACTGTCTGCCTGACCGTCGGCGTCTGTCTGTCTGTGCGTCTGTTCGTCGGTGTCTGTCTGTTCGTCGGTGCCTAACTGTCTGCCTGTCCGTCGGTGTCGGTATCTGATCTGTCTGTCTGTCTGTCCGTGTCTGCCTGTCCATTGGTGTCTGTCTGTCTGCCTGAACGTCGGCGTCTGTCTGTCTGTCCGTCGGTGTCTGTCTGTCTGTCTGTCCGTCCGTGCCTGTCTGTCCGTTGGTGTCTATTTGTCAGTCTGTCCGTCGGTGTCTGTCTGTCTGCCAGTCCAACGGTGTCGGTATATGCCCGTCTGTCTGTCGGTGTCTGCCTGTCCATTGGTGTCTGTTTGTCTGTCTGTCCGTCGGTGTACGTCTGTCTGTCAGTGTCTGTCTGTCTGCCTGTCCGTCGGTGTCTGTCTGTCTGTCTGTCCGTCGTTATCTGTCTGTACGTCGGTGTCTGTCTGTCAGTCGGTGTCTGACTGCCCGTCGGTGTCTGTCTGTCCGTCGGTGTCTGTCTGTCTGTCTGCCTGTCCGTCGGTGTCTGTCTGTCTGCGAGTCCGTCGGTGTCAGTCTGTCTGCCTGTCCATCGGTGTCTGTCTGTCCGTCGGTGTTTCTTTATCTGTATCTCCGTCAGTGCCTGTCTGTCTGCCTGTCCGTCGTTGTCTGTCTGTCTGCCTGTCCGACGATGTCTATCTGTCTGCCAGTCCAACGGTGTCTGTCTGTCCGTCGGTGTCTGTCTGTCTGTCTGCCTGTCCGTCGATGTCTGTCTGTCTGCCAGTCCAACGGTGTCTGTCTGTCCGTCGGTGTCTGTCTGTCTGCCTGTCCGTCGGTGTCGGTATCTGAATGTCTGTCTGTCGGTGTCTGTCTGTTCGTCGGTGCCTAACTGTCTGCCTGCCGTCGGTGACGGTATCTGATCTGTCTGTCTGTCTGTCCGTGTCTGCCTGTCCATTGGTGTCTGTCTGTCTGCCTGAACGTACGAGTCTGTCTGTCTGTCCGTCGGTGTCTGTCTGTCTGCCTGTCCAACGGTGTCGGTATCTGCCTGTCTGTCTGTCGGTGTCTGGCTGTCCATCGGTGTCTGTCTGTCCGCGAGTCCGTCGGTGTCAGTCTGTCTGCCTGTCCATCGATGTCTGTCTGTCCGTCGGTGTCTCTTTGTCTGTCTCTCCTTCGGTGTCTGTCTGTCTGCCTGTCCGTCGGTTTCTGTCTGTCTGCCTGTCTAACGGTGTCTGTCTGCCTGCCTCTCCGTCGGTGTCTGTCTGTCTGTCCGTCCGTCGGTGTATGTCTGTCTGTCCGTCCGTCGGTGTCTGACTCTCTGCCTGTCCGTCGGTGTCGGTATCTCCCTGTCTGTCTGTCGGTGTCTGCCTGTCCATTGGTGTCTGTCTGTCTGCCTGTCCGTCGGTGTCGGTCTGTCTGCCTGTCTAACGGTGTCTGTCTGGCCGTCGGTGTCTATCTGTCTGACTGTCCGTCGGTGTCTGTTTGTCTGGCTGTCTGTCCGTGTCAGCCTGTCCGTCGTTGCCTGTCTGTCCGTCGGTGTCTGTCAGTCTGCCTGTCCGTCGGTGTCTGTCTGTCCGTCGGTGTCTAACTGTCTGCCTGACCGTCGGAGTCTAACTGTCTGCCTGACCGTCGGAGTCTGTCTGCCTGTCCGTCGGTGTCTGTCTGTCTGCCGGTCCAACGGTGTATGTCTGTCCGTCGGTGTCTGTCTGTCTGTCTGCCTGTCCGTCGGTGTCGGTATCTGCCTGTCTGTCTGTCGGTGTCTGACTGTCCATTGGTGTCTGTCTGTCTGCCTGAATGTCGGCGTCTGTCTGTCATTCAGTCGGTGTCGGTCTGTCTGCCTGTCCAACGGTGTCTTTCTGTCTGCTTGTCCGTCGGTGTCTGTCTGTCTGGCTGTCCAACGGTGGCTGTCTGTCCGTGGGTGTCTGTTTGCCTGTCTGTCCGTCGGTGTATGTTTGTCTGTCAGTGTCTGTCTGTCTGCCTGTCCGTCGGTGTCTGTCTGTCTGTCCGTCGGTGTCTGTCTGTCCCTCGGTGTCTAACTGTCTGCCTGACCGTCGGCGTCTGTCTGCCTGTCCGTCGGTGTCTGTCTGTCTGCCTGTCCAACGGTGTCTGTCTTTCCGTCGGTGTCTATCTGTCTGGCTACCGTCGGCGTCTGTCTGTCTGTATGTCGGAGTCTGTCTGTGTGTCCGTTCGTCGGGGTCTCTCTGTCCTTCGGTGTCTGTCTGTCTGGCTATCCGTCGGTGTCTGTCTGTCTGCCTGTCCGTCGGTGTCTGTCTGTCTGCCTGAACATCCGCGTCTGTCTGTCTGTCGGTGTCTGTTTGCCTGCCTGTTCAACGGTGTCTGTCTGTCCCTCGGTGTCTATCTGTCAGGCTGCCAGTCGGTGTCTTTGTTTCTGGCTGTCTGTCCGGGTCTGCCTGTCCGTCGTTGCCTGTCTGTCCGTCGCTGTCTGTCAGTCTGTCTATTCGTCGGTGTCTGTCTGTCCGTCGGTGTCTGTCTGTTGCCTGTCCGCCGGGGTCTGTCTGTCTGCCTGTCCGTCGGTGCCCGTCTGTCCGGCGGTGTCTATCTGACCGTCGGTGTCTGTCGGTGTCTGTCTGTCTGCCTGTCCGTCGTTGTCTGTCTGTCTGCCTGTCCGTCGATGTCTATCTGTCTGCCAGTCCAACGGTGTCTGTCTGTCCGTCGGTGTCTGTCTGTCTGTCTGCCTGTCCGTCGATGTCTGTCTGTCTGCCAGTCCAACGGTGTCTGTCTGTCCGTCGGTGACTGTCTGTCTGTCTGCCTGTCCGTCGGTGTCGGTATCTGCCTGTCTGTCTGTCGGTGTCTGTCTGTTCGTCGGTGCCTAACTGTCTGCCTGTCCGTCGGTGTCGGTATCTGATCTGTCTGTCTGTCTGTCCGTGTCTGCCTGTCCATTGGTGTCTGTCTGTCTGCCTGAACGTACGCGTCTGTCTGTCTGTCCGTCGGTGTCTGTCTGTCTGCCTGTCCAACGGTGTCGGTATCTGCCTGTCTGTCTGTCGGTGTCTGGCTGTCCATCGGTGTCTGTCTGTCCGCGAGTCCGTCGGTGTCAGTCTGTCTGCCTGTCTAACGGTGTCTGTCTGGCCGTCGGTGTCTATCTGTCTGACTGTCCGTCGGTGTCTGTTTGTCTGGCTGTCTGTCCGTGTCAGCCTGTCCGTCGTTGCCTGTCTGTCCGTCGGTGTCTGTCAGTCTGCCTGTCCGTCGGTGTCTGTCTGTCCGTCGGTGTCTAACTGTCTGCCTGACCGTCGGAGTCTAACTGTCTGCCTGACCGTCGGAGTCTGTCTGCCTGTCCGTCGGTGTCTGTCTGTCTGCCGGTCCAACGGTGTATGTCTGTCCGTCGGTGTCTGTCTGTCTGTCTGCCTGTCCGTCGGTGTCGGTATCTGCCTGTCTGTCTGTCGAAGTCTGACTGTCCATTGGTGTCTGTCTGTCTGCCTGAATGTCGGCGTCTGTCTGTCATTCCGTCGGTGTCGGTCTGTCTGCCTGTCCAACGGTGTCTTTCTGTCTGCCTGTCCGTCGGTGTCTGTCTGTCTGGCTGTCCAACGGTGGCTGTCTGTCCGTGGGTGTCTGTTTGCCTGTCTGTCCGTCGGTGTATGTTTGTCTGTCAGTGTCTGTCTGTCTGCCTGTCCGTCGGTGTCTGTCTGTCTGTCCGTCGGTGTCTGTCTGTCCCTCGGTGTCTAACTGTCTGCCTGACCGTCGGCGTCTGTCTGCCTGTCCGTCGGTGTCTGTCTGTCTGCCTGTCCAACGGTGTCTGTCTTTCCGTCGGTGTCTATCTGTCTGGCTACCGTCGGCGTCTGTCTGTCTGTATGTCGGAGTCTGTCTGTGTGTCCGTTCGTCGGGGTCTCTCTGTCCTTCGGTGTCTGTCTGTCTGGCTATCCGTCGGTGTCTGTCTGTCTGCCTGTCCGTCGGTGTCTGTCTGTCTGCCTGAACATCCGCGTCTGTCTGTCTGTCGGTGTCTGTTTGCCTGCCTGTTCAACGGTGTCTGTCTGTCCCTCGGTGTCTATCTGTCAGGCTGCCAGTCGGTGTCTTTGTTTCTGGCTGTCTGTCCGGGTCTGCCTGTCCGTCGTTGCCTGTCTGTCCGTCGCTGTCTGTCAGTCTGTCTATTCGTCGGTGTCTGTCTGTCCGTCGGTGTCTGTCTGTTGCCTGTCCGCCGGGGTCTGTCTGTCTGCCTGTCCGTCGGTGCCCGTCTGTCCGGCGGTGTCTATCTGACCGTCGGTGTCTGTCGGTGTCTGTCTGTCTGCCTGTCCGTCGTTGTCTGTCTGTCTGCCTGTCCGTCGATGTCTATCTGTCTGCCAGTCCAACGGTGTCTGTCTGTCCGTCGGTGTCTGTCTGTCTGTCTGCCTGTCCGTCGATGTCTGTCTGTCTGCCAGTCCAACGGTGTCTGTCTGTCCGTCGGTGTCTGTCTGTCTGTCTGCCTGTCCGTCGGTGTCGGTATCTGCCTGTCTGTCTGTCGGTGTCTGTCTGTTCGTCGGTGCCTAACTGTCTGCCTGTCCGTCGGTGTCGGTATCTGATCTGTCTGTCTGTCTGTCCGTGTCTGCCTGTCCATTGGTGTCTGTCTGTCTGCCTGAACGTACGCGTCTGTCTGTCTGTCCGTCGGTGTCTGTCTGTCTGCCTGTCCAACGGTGTCGGTATCTGCCTGTCTGTCTGTCGGTGTCTGGCTGTCCATCGGTGTCTGTCTGTCCGCGAGTCCGTCGGTGTCAGTCTGTCTGCCTGTCCATCGGTGTCTGTCTGTCCGTCGGTGTCTGTCTGTCTGACTGTCCAACGGTGTCTGTCTGTCTGTCCGTCCGTCGGTGTCTGCCTGTCTGCCTGTCCGTCGGTGTCGGTATCTGCCTGTCTGTCTGTCGGTGTCTGCCTGTCCATTGGTGTCTGTCTGTCTGCCTGAATGTCGGCGTCTGTCAGTCTGAACGTCGGATTCTGTCTGTCTGTCCGTCCGTCGGTGTCTGACTCTCTGCCTGTCCGTCGGTGTCGGTATCTCCCTGTCTGTCTGTCGGTGTCTGCCTGTCCATTGGCGTCTGTCTGTCTTCCTGAATGTAGGCGTCTGTGAGTCTGACCGTCGGTGTCTGTCTGTCTGCCTGTCCGTCCGTGCCTGTCTGTCCGTTGGTGTCTATTTGTCTGTCTGTCCGTCGGTGTCTGTCTGTCTGCCTGTCCGTCGGTGTCGGTATCTGCCTGTCTGTCTGTCGGTGTCTGCCTGTCCATTGGTGTCTGTCTGTCTGCCTGAATGTCGGCGTCTGTCTGTCATTTCGTCGGTGTCGGTCTGTCTGCCTGTCCAACGGTGTCTTTCTGTCTGCCTGTCCTTCGATGTCTGTCTGTCTGCCTGTCCAACGGTGGCTGTCTGCCCGTGGGTTTCTGTTTGTCTGTCTGTCCGTCGGTGTATGTCTGTCTGTCAGTGTCTGTCTGTCTGCCTATCCGTCGGTGTCTGTCTGTCTGTCTGTCCGTCGTTGTCTGTCTGTCTGTCGGTATCTGTCTGTTTATCTGTCCTTCGGGGTCTGTCTGTCTGCCTGTCCATCGGTGCCTGTCTGTCCGTCGTGTGTCTGTTTGTCTGTCTGTCCGCCGGTGTATGTCTGTCTGTCAGTGTCTGTCTGTCTGCCTGTCCGTCGGTGTCTGTCTGTCTGTCCGTCGGTGTCTGTCTGTCCGTCGGTGTCTAACTGTCTGCCTGTCCGTCGGCGTCTGTCTGTCTGTTCGTCGGTGTCTGTCTGTCTGCCTGTCCGTCCGTGCCTGTCTGTCCCTTGGTGTCTGTTCGTCTGTCTGTCCGTCGGTGTCTGTCTGTCTGTCTGCCTGTGCAACGGTTTCTGTCTGTCCGTCGCTGTCTAACAGTCTACCTGACCGTCGGCGTCTGCCTGTCTGTGTGTCTGTTCGTCGGTGTCTGTCTGTCCGTCGTTGTCTCTCTGTCTGTTTGCCTGACCGTCGGTGTCTCTCTGTCTGCCTGCCTGTCCGTCGGTGTCGGTGTCTATCTGTCTGTCTGTCGGTGTCTGCCTGTCCGTCGGTGTCTGTCTGTCTGTCTGCCTGTGCAACGGTTTCTGTCTGTCCGTCGCTGTCTAACAGTCTGCCTGACCGTCGGCGTCTGCCTGTCTGTGTGTCTGTTCGTCGGTGTGTGTCTGTCCGTCGTTGTCTCTCTGTCTGTCTGCCTGACCGTCGGTGTCTAACTGTCTGCCTGACCGTCGGCGTCTGTCTGTCTGTCGGTGTCTGTCTGTGTGTCCGTTCGTCGGTGTCTGTCTGTCCGTCGGTGTCTGTCTGTCTGCCTGTCCGTCCGTGCCTGTCTGTCCCTTGGTGTATGTTTGTCTGTCTGTCCGTCGGTGTCTGTCTGTCTGCCTGTGCAACGGTGTCTGTCTGTCCGTCGCTGTCTAACAGTCTGCCTGACCGTCGGCGTCTGCCTGTCTGTGTGTCTGTTCGTCGGTGCCTGTCTGTCCGTCGGTGTCTGTTTGTCTGTCTGTCCGTCGGTGTCTGTCTGTCTGCCTGTCGAACGGTGTCTGTCTGACCGTCGGTGTCTGTCTGTCTGGCTATCCGTCGGTGTCTGTCTGTCTGCCTGTCCGTCGGTGTCTGTCTGTCTGGCTGAACATCCGCGTCTGTCTGTCTGTCGGTGTGTGTATGTCTATCTGTCTGTCGGTGTCTGGCTGCCTGTCCGTCGTTGCCTGTATGTCCGTCGTTGTCTGTTTGTCTGTCTGTCCGTCGGCGTCTGTATGTCTGACTGTTCGTCGGTGCCTGTATTTCCGTCGGTGTCTGTCTGTCTGCCTGTCCGTCGGTGTCTGTTTGTCTGTCTGTCGCTGTCTGCCTGTCCGTGTGGTTGTCGGTGCCTGTCTCTCGGTCTGTCTGTCCGTCGGTGTCTGTCAGTCTGCCTGAACATCCGCGTCTGTCTGTCTGTCGGTGTCTGTTTGCCTGCCTGTTCAACGGTGTCTGTCTGTCCCTCGGTATCTATCTGTCAGGCTGCCAGTCGGTGTCTTTGTTTCTGGCTGTCTGCCCGGGTCTGCCTGTCCGTCGTTGCCTGTCTGTCCGTCGCTGTCTGTCAGTCTGTCTATTCGTCGGTGTCTGTCTGTCCGTCGTTGCCTGTCTGTCCGCCGCAGTCTAACTGTCTGCCTGACCGTCGGCGTCTGTCTGCCTGTCCGTCGGTGTCTGTCTGTCTGCCTGTCCAACGGTGTCTGTCTGTCTGTCGGTGTCTCTCTGTCTGCCTGTCCGTCGATGTCTGTTTGTCCTGCTGTCTGTCCGTGTCTGCCTGTCCGTCATTGCCTGTCGGTCCGTCGGTCCTTTTACTGGTGTCTGGCTGCCTGTCTGTTCGACGCTGTCTGTCTGTCTGCCTGTCCATCGGTGTCTGTCCGTCAGTCGGTGTCTGACTGCCCTTCGGTGTCTGCCTGACCGTCGGTGTCTCTCTGTCTGTCTGCCTGTCCGTCGGTGTCTCTCTGTCTGTCTGCCTATCCGTCGGTGTCGGTATCTACCTGTCTGTCTGTCGGTGTCTGCCTGTCCGTCGGTGTCTGTCTGTCTGTCTGCCTGTGCAACGGTTTCTGTCTGTCCGTCGCTGTCTAACAGTCTGCCTGACCGTCGGCGTCTGCCTGTCTGTGTGTCTGTTCGTCGGTGTCTGTCTGTCCGTCGTTGTCTCTCTGTCTGTCTGCCTGACCGTCGGCGTCTGCCTGTCTGTGTGTCTGTTCGTCGGTGTGTGTCTGTCCGTCGTTGTCTCTCTGTCTGTCTGCCTGACCGTCGGTGTCTAACTGTCTGCCTGACCGTCGGCGTCTGTCTGTCTGTCGGTGTCTGTCTGTGTGTCCGTTCGTCGGTGTCTGCCTGTCCGTCGGTGTCTGTCTGTCTGCCTGTCCGTCCGTGCCTGTCTGTCCCTTGGTGTATGTTTGTCTGTCTGTCCGTCGGTGTCTGTCTGTCTGCCTGTGCAACGGTGTCTGTCTGTCCGTCGCTGTCTAACAGTCTGCCTGACCGTCGGCGTCTGCCTGTCTGTGTGTCTGTTCGTCGGTGCCTGTCTGTCCGTCGGTGTCTGTTTGTCTGTCTGTCCGTCGGTGTCTGTCTGTCTGCCTGTCGAACGGTGTCTGTCTGACCGTCGGTGTCTGTCTGTCTGGCTATCCGTCGGTGTCTGTCTGTCTGCCTGTCCGTCGGTGTCTGTCTGTCTGGCTGAACATCCGCGTCTGTCTGTCTGTCGGTGTGTGTATGTCTATCTGTCTGTCGGTGTCTGGCTGCCTGTCCGTCGTTGCCTGTATGTCCGTCGGTGTCTGTTTGTCTGTCTGTCCGTCGGCGTCTGTATGTCTGACTGTTCGTCGGTGCCTGTATTTCCGTCGGTGTCTGTCTGTCTGCCTGACCGTCGGTGTCTGTTTGTCTGTCTGTCGCTGTCTGCCTGTCCGTGTGGTTGTCGGTGCCTGTCTCTCGGTCTGTCTGTCCGTCGGTGTCTGTCAGTCTGCCTGAACATCCGCGTCTGTCTGTCTGTCGGTGTCTGTTTGCCTGCCTGTTCAACGGTGTCTGTCTGTCCCTCGGTATCTATCTGTCAGGCTGCCAGTCGGTGTCTTTGTTTCTGGCTGTCTGTCCGGGTCTGCCTGTCCGTCGTTGCCTGTCTGTCCGTCGCTGTCTGTCAGTCTGTCTATTCGTCGGTGTCTGTCTGTCCGTCGTTGCCTGTCTGTCCGCCGCAGTCTAACTGTCTGCCTGACCGTCGGCGTCTGTCTGCCTGTCCGTCGGTGTCTGTCTGTCTGCCTGTCCAACGGTGTCTGTCTGTCTGTCGGTGTCTCTCTGTCTGCCTGTCCGTCGGTGTCTGTTTGTCCTGCTGTCTGTCCGTGTCTGCCTGTCCGTCATTGCCTGTCGGTCCGTCGGTCCTTTTACTGGTGTCTGGCTGCCTGTCTGTTCGACGCTGTCTGTCTGTCTGCCTGTCCATCGGTGTCTGTCCGTCAGTCGGTGTCTGACTGCCCTTCGGTGTCTGCCTGACCGTCGGTGTCTCTCTGTCTGTCTGCCTGTCCGTCGGTGTCTGCCTGTCTGTGTGTCTGTTCGTCGGTGTCTGTCTGTCCGTCGTTGTCTCTCTGTCTGTCTGCCTGACCGTCGGTGTCTAACTGTCTGCCTGACCGTCGGCGTCTGTCTGTCTGTCGGTGTCGGTATCTATCTGTCTGTCTGTCGGTGTCTGCCTGTCCGTCGGTGTCTGTCTGTCTGTCTGCCTGTGCAACGGTTTCTGTCTGTCCGTCGCTGTCTAACAGTCTGCCTGACCGTCGGCGTCTGCCTGTCTGTGTGTCTGTTCGTCGGTGTCTGTCTGTCCGTCGTTGTCTCTCTGTCTGTCTGCCTGACCGTCGGTGTCTAACTGTCTGCCTGACCGTCGGCGTCTGTCTGTCTGTCGGTGTCTGTCTGTGTGTCCGTTCGTCGGTGTCTGTCTGTCCGTCGGTGTCTGTCTGTTTGCCTCTCCGTCGGTGCCTGCCTGTCCGTCGGTGTCTGTCTGTCCGTCGGTGTCTGTCTGCCTGTCCGTGGCTGTCGGTATCTGGCTGTCTGTCTGTCGGTGTCTGCCTGTCTGTCTGTCGGTGTCTGCCTGTCCGTCGGCGTCAGTCTGTCTGTTCGTCGGTGTCTGCCTGTCCGTCGGTGTCTGTCTGTTTATCTGTCCTTCGGGGTATGTCAGTCTTCCTGAACATCCGCGACTGTCTGTCTGTCGGTGTCTGTTTGCCTGCCTGTTCGACGGTGTCTGTCTGTCCCTCGGTGTCTATCTGTCAGGCTGCCAGTCGGTGTCTTTTTTTCTTGCTGTCTGTCCGGGTCTGCCTGTCCGTCGTTGCCTGTCTGTCCGTCGCTGTCTGTCAGTCTGTCTATTCGTCGGTGTCTGTCTGTCCGTCGGTGTCTGTCTGTCTGCCTGTCCGTCGGGGTCTGTCTGTCTGCCTGTCCGTCGGTGCCTGTCTGTCCGTCGGTGTCTGTCTGTCGGTCGGTGTCTGTCTGTCTGTCTGCCTGTCCATCGGTGTCGGTATCTGCCAGTCTGTCTGTCGGTGTCTTTCTGTCTGCCTGACCGTCGGCGTCTGTCTGCCTGTCCGTCGGTGTCTGTCGGTGTCTGTCTGTCTGCCTGTCCGTCGGTGTCTGTCTGTCTAGCTGTCTGTCCGGGTCTGCCTGTCCGTCGTTGCCTGTCTGTCCGCCGCTGTCTAACTGTCTGCTGACCGTCGGCGTCTGTCTGCCTGCCCAACGGTGTCTGTCTGTCTGTCGGTGTCTCTCTGTCTGCCTGTCCGTCGGTGTCTGTTTGTCTTGCTGTCTGTCCGTGTCTGCCTGTCCGTCATTGCCTGTCGGTCCGTCGGTCTTTTTGCTGGTGTCTGGCTGCCTGTCTGTTCGACGCTGTCTGTCTGTCTGCCTGTCCGTCGGTGTCTCTCTGTCCGTCGGTGTCTATTTGTCTGTCTCTCCGTCGGTGTCTGTCAGTCTGTTCGTCGGTGTCTGTCTGTCCGTCGGTGTCAGTCTGTCCGTCGGTGACTATCTGTCCCTCTGTCTGTCCGCCGGTGTCTGTCTGTCTGCCTGTCGGTTGGTGCCTGTCTGTCAGTCGGTGTCTGTCTGTCTGTCTGTTCGTCGGTGTGTGTCTGTCCGTCGGTGTCTGTCTGTCTGCTAGTCCGTCGGTGTCCGTCTGTCTGCCTGTCCAACGGTGTCTGTCTGTCCGTCGGTGTCTGTCTGTCTGGCTATCCGTTGGTGTCTGTCTGTCTGCATGTCCGTCGGTGTCTGTCTGTCTGCCTGTCCAACGGTGTCTGTCTGTCTGCCGGTCCACCGGTGTCTGTCTGTCCGTCGGTGTCTGTCTGTCTGTCTGCCAGTCCGTCGGTGTCGGTATCTGCCTGTCTGTCTGTCGGTGTCTGCCTGTCCATTGGTGTCTGTCTGTCTGCCTAAATGTCGGCGTCTGTCTGACTGTCCGTCGGTGTCTGTTTGTCTGGCTCTCTGTCCGTGTCTGCCTCTCCGTCGTTGCCTGTCTGTCCGTCGGTGTCTGTCTGTCCGTCGGTGTCTGACTATCTGCCTGTCCGTCGGTGTCTGTTTGTCTGTCTGTCCGTCGGTGTCTGTCTGTCTGTGTGTCTGACCGTTGGTGTCAATCTGTCTGCCTGACCGTCGGCGTCTGTCTGTCCGTCGGTGTCGATATCTGCCTGTTTGTCTGTCGGTGTCTGCCTGTCCATTGGTGTCTGTCTGTCTGCCTGTCCAACGGTGTCTGTCTGTCTGCCTGTCCGTCGGTGTCTGTCTGTCTGCCGGACCAACGGTGTCTGTCTGTCCGTCGGTGTCTGGCTGTCTGTCTGCCTGTCCGTCAGTGTCTGTCTGTCTGCCTGTCCAACGGTGTCTGTCTTTCCGTCGGTGTCTATCTGTCTGGCTGACCGTCGGCGTCTGACCGTCTGTCTGTCGGTGTCTGTCGGTGTCTGTCTGTCTGCCTGTCCGTCGGTATCTGTCTGTCTGCCTTTCCAACGGTGCCTGCCTGTCCGTCGGTGTCTGTTTGTCTGTCTGTCTGTCTGTCGGTGTCTTTTGGTGTCTGTCTGTGTGTCCGTTCGTCGGGGTCTCTCTGTTCGTCGGTGTCTGTCTGTTTGCCTGTACGTCGGGGTCTGTCTGTCTGCCTGTCCGTCGGTGCCTGCCCGTCCGTCGGTGTTTGTTTGTCTGTCTGACCAACGGCGTCTGTCTCTCCGTCGGTGTCTATCTGTCTGCCTTACCGTCGGCGTCTGTCTGCCTCTCCGTCGGTGCCTGTCTGTCTGTCGGTGTCTGTTTGTCTGTCTGTCCGACGGTGTCTGTCTGTCTGCCTGTTCCTTCCGTGCCTGGCTGTCCGTTGGTGTCTGTTTGTCTGTCTGTCCGACGGTGTCTGTCTGTCTGTCTGCCTGTCCGTCGATGTCGGTATCTACCTGTCTCTCTGTCGGTGTCTGCCTGTCCATCTGTGTCTATCTGTCTGCCAGTCCGTCGGTGTCAGTCTGTTTGCCTGTCCATCGGTGTCTGTCTGGCCGTCGGTGTCTGTTTGTCTGTCTCTCCGTCGGTGTCTGTCCGTCTATTCGTCGGTGTCTGTCTGTCCGTCGGTGTCTGTCTGTCCGTAGGTGTCTGTCTGTTTGTCTGCCTGTCCGTCGGTGTCTGTCTGTCTGTCTGCCTGTCCGTCGGTGTCTGTCTGTCTGCAAGTCCAACGGTGTCTTAGTGTCTGCCTGTCCGTAGGTATCTGTCAGTCTGTCTGTTCGTCGGTGTCAGTCTGTCCGTCGGTGTCTGTCTGTTTGTCTGTCCGTCGGGGTCTGTCTGTCTGCCTGTCCACCGGTGCCTGCCTGTCAGTCGCGGACTGTCTGTCAGCCTGTCCCTCGTTGTCGGTATCTGCATGTCTGTCTGTCGGTGTCTGCCTGTCCATCGGTGTCTGTCTGTGTGTCTGCCTGTCCGTCGGTGTCGGTCTGTCTGCCTGTCTAACGGTGACTGTCTGTCCGTCGGTGTCTGTCAGTCTGTCTGTTCGTCGGTGTCTGCCTGTCCGTCGGTGTCGGTCTGTCTGCCTGTCTAATGGTGTCTGCCTGTCCGTCGGTGTCTGCCTGTCCGTCGGTGTCTGTCAGACTGCCTGAACATCCGCGTCTGTCTGTCTGTCGGCGTCTATCTGCCAGGCTGTTAGTCGGTGTCTGTTCGTCTGGCTGTCTGTCCGGGTCTGCCTGTCCGTCGTTGCCAGTCCGTCCGTCGGTGTCTGTCTGTCCGCCGGTGTCTGGCTGTCTGCCTGTCCGTCGGGGTCTGTCTGTCTGCCTGTCCGTCGGTGCCTGTCAGTCCGTCGGTGTCTGTTTGTCTGTCTCTCCGTCGGTGTCTGTCTGTTTGTCTGTTCGTCGGTGTGTGTCTTTCTGTCGGTGTCTGTCTGTCTGCCTGTCCGTCGGTGTCTGTCTGTCTGCCTGTCCAACGATGTCTGTCTGTCTGCCTGTGCGTCTGTGTATGTCTGTCTGCTCTCCGTCGGTGCCTGTCTCTCTGTCTGCCTGTCTATCGGTGTGTGTCTGCCCGTCGGTGTCTGTTTGTCTGTCTGTCGCTGTCTGCCTGTCCGTGTGGTTGTCGGTGCCTGTCTCTCTGTCTTTCTGTCCGTCGGTGTCTGTCAGTCTGCCTGATCATCCGCGTCTGTCTGTCTGTCGGTGTCTGTCTGTCTGCCTGTCCGTCGGTGCCTGTCTCTCTGTCTGCCGGTCCATCGGTGTCTGTCTGTCCGTCGGTGTCTATCTGTCAGGCTGTCAGTCGGTGTCTGTTCGTCTGGCCGTCTGTCCGGGTCTGCCTGTCCGTCGTTGCCTGTCCGTCCGTCGGTATCTGTCTGTCCGCCGGTGTCTGACTGTCTGCCTGTCCGTCGGGGTCTGTCCGTCTGCCTGTCCGTCGGTGCCTGTCAGTCCGTCGGTGTCTGTTTGTCTGTCTCTGTCGGTGTCTGTCTGTCTGTCTGTTCGTCGGTGCCTGTCTGTCCGTCGGTGTCTGTTTGTCTGCCTGTCCGTCGGTGCCTGTCTCTCTGTATGCCTGTCCATCGGTGTCTGTCTGTCCGTCGGTGTCTATCTGTCTGGCTTACCGTCGGCGTCTGTCTGTCTGTCCGTCGGTGTCTGTATGTCCGTCGGTGTTTATCTGTCTGCCTGACCTTCGGCGACTGTCTGTCTGTTCGTCGGTGTCTGTACGTCCGCCTGTGTCTGTCTGTCTGCCTGTTCACCGGGGTCTGTATGTGTACCTGTCCGTCGGTGCCTGTTTGTCCGTCGGTGTCTGTTTGTCTGTCTCTCCGTCGGTGTCTGTCTGTCTGTCGGTTCGTCGGTGTCTGTCTGTTCGTCGGTGTCCGTCTGTCTGCCTGTCCGTCGGTGTATATCTGTCTGCCTCTCCGTCGGTGCCTGTCTCTCTGTCTGCCTGTCCATCGGTGTGTGTCTGTCCGTCGGTGCCTGTTTGTCTGTCTGTCGCTGTCTGCCTGTCCGTGTGGTTGTCGGTGCCTGTTTCTCTGTCTGTCTGTCCGTCGGTGTCTGTCAGTCTGCCTGAACATCCGCCTCTGTCTGTCTGTCGGTGTGTGTATGTCTATCTGTCTGTCGGTGTCTATCTGCCTGTCCGTCGTTGCCTGTCTGTCAGTCGGCGTCTGTTTGTCTGTCTGTCAGTCGGGGACTGTCTGTCTGCCTGTCCGTCGGTGCCTGTCTGTCCGTCGGTGTCTGTTTGTCTGCCTGTCCGTCGGTGTCTGTCTGTCTGTTTGTTCGACGGTGTCTGTCTGTCTGCCTGTCCGTCGGTGACCGTCTGTCCGTCGGTGTCTGTTTGTCCGTTGGTGTCAGTCTGTCAGTCGGTGTCTGACTGCCCGTCGGAGTCTGTCTCTCTGTATGCCTGTCCATCGGTGTCTGTCTGTCCGTCGGTGTCTATCTGTCTGGCTTACCGTCGGCGTCTGTCTGTCTGTCCGTCGGTGTCTATCTGCCTGTCCGTCGTTGCCTGTCTGTCAGTCGGCGTCTGTTTGTCTGTCTGTCTGTCGGTGTCTGTCTGTCTGTCTGTCCGTCGGTGTCTTTCAGTTTGCCTGAACATCCGCGTCTGCCTATCCATCGGTGTCTGTCTGTCTGTCGGTGTCTGTTTGTCTGTCTCTCCGTCGGTGTCTGTCAGTCTGTTCGTCGGTGTCTGTCTGTCCGTCCGTGTCAGTCTGTCCGTCGATGACTATCTGTCAGTCCGGGACTGTCTGTCTGCCTGTCCGTCGGTGTCTGTATCTGCCTGTCTTTCTGTCGGTGTCTGCCTGTCCATCGGTGTCTGCCTGTCTGCCAGTCCGTCGGTGTCAGTCTGTCGGCCTGTCCATCGGTGTATGTCTGTCCGTCGGTGTCTGTTTGTCTGTCTCTCCGTCGGTATCTGTCTGTCTGTTCGTCGGTGTCTGTCTGTCCGTCGGTGTCTGTCTGTCCGTCGGTGACTATCTGTCCGTCTGTCTGTCCGTCGGTGTCTGTCTGTCTGTCTGCCCGTCGGTGTCTATCTGTCTGCCTGACCGTCGGCCTCTGTCTGCCTGTTCGTTGGTGTCTGTCTGTCCGCCAGTGTCTGTCTGTCTGCCTGTCCGTTGGTGCCTGTCTGTCCGTCGGTGTCTGTTTGTCTGTCTCTCCGTCGGTGTCTGTCTGTCTGCATGTCCAACGGTGTCTGTCTGTCCGTCGGTATTTATCTGTCTGCCTGACCGTCGGCGTCTGTCTGTCTGTTCGTCGGTGTCAGTTTGTCTGCCTGTCCATCGGTGTCTGTCTGTCCGTCGGTGTCTGTTTGTCTGTCTCTCCGTCGGTGTCTGTCAGTCTGTTCGTCGGTGTCTGTCTGTCCGTCCGTGTCAGTCTGTCCGTCGATGACTATCTGTCAGTCCGGGACTGTCTGTCTGCCTGTCCGTCGGTGTCTGTATCTGCCTGTCTTTCTGTCGGTGTCTGCCTGTCCATCGGTGTCTGCCTGTCTGCCAGTCCGTCGGTGTCAGTCTGTCGGCCTGTCCATCGGTGTATGTCTGTCCGTCGGTGTCTGTTTGTCTGTCTCTCCGTCGGTATCTGTCTGTCTGTTCGTCGGTGTCTGTCTGTCCGTCGGTGTCTGTCTGTCCGTCGGTGACTATCTGTCCGTCTGTCTGTCCGTCGGTGTCTGTCTGTCTGTCTGCCCGTCGGTGTCTATCTGTCTGCCTGACCGTCGGCCTCTGTCTGCCTGTTCGTTGGTGTCTGTCTGTCCGCCAGTGTCTGTCTGTCTGCCTGTCCGTTGGTGCCTGTCTGTCCGTCGGTGTCTGTTTGTCTGTCTCTCCGTCGGTGTCTGTCTGTCTGCATGTCCAACGGTGTCTGTCTGTCCGTCGGTATTTATCTGTCTGCCTGACCGTCGGCGTCTGTCTGTCTGTTCGTCGGTGTCTGTATATCTGCCTGTCCGTCGGTGCCTGTCTGTCCGTCGGTGTCTGCCTGTCCGTCGGTGTCTGTCTGTCTGGCTATCCGTCGGTGTCTGTCTGTCTGCCTGTCCATCGGTGTCTGTCTGTCCGTCGGTGTCTGTTTGTCTGTCTCTCCGTCGGTGTCTGTCAGTCTGTTCGTCGGTGTCTGTCTGTCCGTCCGTGTCAGTCTGTCCGTCGATGACTATCTGTCAGTCGGGGACTGTCTGTCTGCCTGTCCGTCGGTGTCTGTATCTGCCTGTCTTTCTGTCGGTGTCTGCCTGTCCATCGGTGTCTGCCTGTCTGCCAGTCCGTCGGTGTCAGTCTGTCGGCCTGTCCATCGGTGTATGTCTGTCCGTCGGTGTCTGTTTGTCTGTCTCTCCGTCGGTATCTGTCTGTCTGTTCGTCGGTGTCTGTCTGTCCGTCGGTGTCTGTCTGTCCGTCGGTGACTATCTGTCCGTCTGTCTGTCCGTCGGTGTCTGTCTGTCTGTCTGCCCGTCGGTGTCTATCTGTCTGCCTGACCGTCGGCCTCTGTCTGCCTGTTCGTTGGTGTCTGTCTGTCCGCCAGTGTCTGTCTGTCTGCCTGTCCGTTGCTGCCTGTCTGTCCGTCGGTGTCTGTTTGTCTGTCTCTCCGTCGGTGTCTGTCTGTCTGCATGTCCAACGGTGTCTGTCTGTCCGTCGGTATTTATCTGTCTGCCTGACCGTCGGCGTCTGTCTGTCTGTTCGTCGGTGTCTGTATATCTGCCTGTCCGTCGGTGCCTGTCTGTCCGTCGGTGTCTGCCTGTCCGTCGGTGTCTGTCTGTCTGGCTATCCGTCGATGTCTGTCTGTCTGCCTGTCCGTCGGTGTCTGTCTGTCAGCCTGTCCAACGGTCTCTGTCTGTCTGCCTGTCCGTCGGTGTCTGTCTGTGTGTCTGTTCGTCGGTGTCTGTCTGTCCGTCGGTGTCTGTCTCTCCGTCGGTGACTATCTGTCCGTCTGTCTGTCCGTCGGTGTCTGTCTTTCTGTCTGCCTGTCCGTCGGTGTCTGTCTGTCTGTATGTCCAACGGTGTCTGTCTGTCCGTCGCTGTCTATCTGTGTGCCTGTCGGTGGCTGTCTGTCCGGGTCTGCTTGTCCGTCGTTGCTTGTCTGTCCGTCGGTGTCTGTCAGTCTGTCTATTCGTCGGTGTCTGTCTGTCCGTCGGCGTCTGTTTGTCTGTCTCTCCGTCGGTGTCTGTCAGTCTGTTCGTCGGTGTCTGTCTGTCCGTCGGTGTCAGTCTGTCCGTCGGTGACTATCTGTCAGTCGGGGACTGTCTGTCTGCCTATCCGTCGGTGTCTGTATCTGCCTGTCTGTCTGTCGGTGTCTGCCTGTCCATCGGTGTAGGTCTGTCTGCCAGTCCGTCAGTGTCAGTCTGTCTGCCTGACCATCGGTGTCTGTCTATCTGTCTGCCTGTCCGTCGGTGTCGGTATCTGTCTGTCTGCCTGTCCATTGGTGTCTGCCTGTCTGCCTGAACGTCGGCGTCTGTCTGTCTACCTGTCCGTCGTAGTCTGTCTGTCCGTCGGTGTCTGTCTGTCACTCGGTGTCCGACTGCCCGTCGGTGTCTGTCAGTCTGCCTGTCCGTCGGTGTCTGTCTGTCCGTCGGTGTCTATCTGTCTGCCTGTCCGTCGGTGTCTGTTTGTCTAGCTGTCTGTCCTTGTCTGCCTGTCCGTCGTTGCCTGTCTGTCCGTCGGTGTCTGTTTGTCTGTCTGTCCATCCGTGTCTGTCTGTCTGTCAGTGTCTGTCTGTCTGCCTGTCCGTCGGTGTCTGTTTGTGTTGCTGTCTGTCTGTGTCTGCCTGTCCGTCGTTGTCTGTCTGTTCGTCGTAGTCTGTCTGTCTGTCTGTATCTGTCTGTCCGTCGGTGACTATCTGTCCGTCTGTCTGTCCGTCGGTGTCTGTCTGTCTGTCTGCCAGTCCGTCGGTGTCAGTCTGTCTGCCTGTCCAACGGTGTCTGTCTGTCCGTCGGTGTCTATCTGTCTGCCTGTCCGTCGGTGTCGGTATCTGCCTGTCTGTCTGTCGGTGTCTGCCTGTCAAACGGTGTCTGTCTGTCTGTCTGTACGTCGGTGTCTATCTGTCTGACTGTCCGTCGGTGTCTGTTTGTCTGGCTGTCTGTCCGTGTCTGCCTGTCCATCGTTGCCTGTCTGTCCGTCGGTGTCTGTTTGTCTGTCTGTCCGTCGGTGCCTGTTTGTCTGTCTGTCCAACGGTGTCTGTCTGTCCATCGCGGTCTGTCTGTCTGGCTGTCCGTCGGTGTGTGTATTTCCGTCGGTGTCTATCCGTCTGCCTGACCGTCGGAGCCTGTCTGTCTGTCAGTGTCTGTCTGTCTGCCTGACCGTCGGAGTCTGTGTGTCTTGCTGTCCGTCTGTCTGCCTGACCGTCGGAGTCTGTGTGTCTTGCTGTCCGTCTGTGTCTGCCTGTCCGTCGTTGCCTGTCTGTCAGTCGGTGTCTGTCTGTTTATCTGTCCTTCGGGGTCTGTCTGTCTGCCTGTCCGTCGGTGCCTATCTGTCCGTCGGTGTCTGCCTGTCCATCGGTGTCTGTCTGTCCGTCGGTATCTGTTTGTCTGTCTCTCCGTCGGTGTCTTTCTGTCTGTTCGTCGGAATCTGTCTGTCCGTCGGTGACTATCGGTCCGTCTATCTGTCCGTCGGTGTCTGTCCGTCGGTGTCTGCCTGTCCGTCGGTGTCTGTCCGTCGGTGTCTGCCTGTCCGTCGGTGTCTGCCTGTCGATCGGTTTCTGTCTGTCTGCATGTCTAACGGTGTCTGTCTGTCCGTCGGTGTTTATCTGTCTGCCTGACCGTCGGCGTCTGTCTGTCTGTTCGTCGGTGTCTGTCTGTCCGCCGGTGTCTGTCTGTCTGCCTGTCCGCCGGGTTCTGTATGTCTGCCTGTCCGTCGGTGCTTATCTGTCCATCGGTGTCTGTTTGTTTGTCTGTCCGTCGGTGTCTGTCTGTCTGTCTGTCCGCCGGTGTCTGTCTGTCTGCCTAACCGCCGGCGTCTGGCTGTCTGTCTGTCGGTGTCTGTCTGTGTGTCTGTTAGTCGGTGTCTGTCTGTCTGCCTGTCCGTCGGTGTCTGTCTGTCTAACCTGTCCATCGGTGTCTGTCTGTCCGTCGGTGTCTGTTTGTCTGATTCTCCGTCGGTGTCTGTATGTCTGCCTGTCAGTCGGGGACTGTCTGTCTGCCTGTCCGTCGGTGCCTGTCTGTCCGTCGGTGTCTGTTTGTCTGCCTGTCCGTCGGTGTCTGTCTGTCTGTTTGTTCGACGGTGTCTGTCTGTCTGCCTGTCCGTCGGTGACCGTCTGTCCGTCGGTGTCTGTTTGTCCGTTGGTGTCAGTCTGTCAGTCGGTGTCTGACTGCCCGTCGGAGTCTGTCTCTACGTCGGTGTCTATCTGTCCATCTGTCTGTCCGTTGGTGTCTGTCTGTCTGTCTGCCTGTCCGTCGGTGTCGGTATCTGCCTGTCTGTCGGTCGGTGTCTGCCTGTCCATCGGTGTCTGTCTCTCCGTCGGTGTCTATCTGTCTGCCTGACTGTCGGCGTCTGTCTGTCTGTTCGACGGTGAATGTCTGTCCGCCGGTGTCGGTATCTGCCTGTCTGTCGGTCGGTGTCTGCCTGTCCGTAGGGGTCTGTCTGTCTGCCTGTCCGTCGATGCCTGTCTGTCCGTCCGTGTCTGTTTGTCTGTCTCTCCGTCGGTGTCTGTCTGTCTGTTCGTCGGTGTCTGTCTGTCCGTCGGTGTCTGTCTGTGTGCCTGTCAGTCGGGGACTGTCTGCCTGCCTGTCCGTCGGTGACTGTCTGTCCGTCGGTGTCTATCTGTCAGGCTGCCAGTCGGTGTCTGTTTCTCTGTCTGTCCGTCGGTGTCTGTCTGTCTATCTGTCCGACGGTTTCTGTCACTCTGTCTGCTCGTCGGTGTCTGTCTGTCAGTCAGTGTCTGTCTGTCTGCCTGTCCGTCGGGGTCTGTTTGTCTTGCTGTCTGTCTGTGTCTGCCTGTCCGTCGTTGCCTGTCTGTCAGTCGGTGTCTCTTTGTCTGTCTCTCCATCGGTGTCTGTCTGTCTGTCAGTGTCTGTCTGTCTGCCTGTCCGTCGGTGTCTGTTTGTCTTGCTGTCTGTCCGTGTCTGCCTGTCCGTCGTTGCCTGTCTGCCTGTCCGTCGTTGCCTGTGTGTCAGTCGGTGTCTGTTTGTCTGTCTGTCCGACGGTGACTGTCTGTCTGCCTGTCCAACGGTGTCTGTCTGTCTGCCTGTCCGTCAGTGCCTGTCTGTCTGTCAGTGTCTGTCTGTCTGTCTGCCTGTCCGTCGGTGTCTGTTTGTCTTGCTGTCTGTCTGTGTCTGCCTGTCCGTCGTTGCCTGTCTGTCAGTCGGTGTCTGTTTCTCTATCTGCCCGTCGGTGTCTGTCTGTCTATCTGTCCGACGGTGTCTGTCTGTCTGCCTGTCCGTCGGTGTCTGTCTGTCAGTCGGTGTCTGACTGCCCATCGGTGTCTGACTGTACGTCGGTGTCTGTCTGTCCGTCGGTGTCTGTCTGTCTGCCTATCCGTTGGTGTCTGTATCTGCCTGTCTGTCTGTCGGTGTCTGCCTGTCCAACGGTGTCTGTCTGTCTGCCAGTCCGTCGTTGTCAGTCTGTCTGCCTGTCCATCGGTGTCTGTCTGTCCGTCGGTGTCTGTTGGTCTTTCTCCGTCGGTATCTGTCTGTCTGTCCGTCGGTGTCAGGCTGTCCGTCGGTGACTATCTGTCCGTCGGTGTCTGTCTGTCCGCCGGTGTCTGTCTCTCAATCGGTGTCTGACTGCCCGTCGGTGTCTGTCTGTCCGTCGGTGTCTGTCTGTCTGTCTACCTGTCCGTCGGTGTCGGTATCTGCCTGTCTGTCTGTCGGTGTCTTCCTGTCCATCGGTGTCTGTCTGTCTGCCAGTCCGACGGTGTCAGTCTGTCTGCCTGTCCATCGGTGTCTGTCTGTCCTTCGGTGTCTATCTGTCTGCCTGACCGTCGGCCTCTGTCTGTCTGTTCGTCGGTGTCTGTCTGTCCGCCGGTGTCTATCTGTCTGCCTGTCCGTCGGGGTCTGTCTGTCTGCCTGTCCATCGGTGCCTGTCTGTCCGACGGTGTCTGTTTGTCTGTCTCTCCGTCGGTGTCTGTCTGTCCGCCGGTGTCTGTTTGTCTGTCTCTCCGTCGGTGTCTGTCCGTCTGTTCGTCGGTGTCTGTATGTCCGTCTGTGTCTGTCTGTCCGTCGGTGTCTGTCTGTCTGTCTGCCTGTCCGTCGGTGTCTGTCTGTCTGTCTGCCTGTCCGTCGGTGTCAGTCTGACTGCCTGTCCATCGGTGTTTGTCTGTCCGTCGGTGTCTGTCTGTCCGTCGGTGTCAGGCTGTCCGTCGGTGACTATCTGTCCGTCGGTGTCTGTCTGTCCGTCGGTGTCTGTCAGTCTATCCGTCGGTGACTATCTGGTCGTCGGTGTCTGTCTGTACGTCGGTGTCTGTCTCTCAGTCGGTGACTGACTGCCCGTCGGTGTCTGTCTGTCTGTCCGTCGGTGTCTGTCTGTCTGTCTGCCTGTCCGTCGGTGTCAGTCTGTCTGCCTGTCCATCGGTGTTTGTCTGTCCGTCGGTGTCTGTCAGTCCGTCGGTGTCAGGCTGTCCGTCGGTGACTATCTGTCCGTCGGTGTCTGTCTGTCCGTCGGTGTCTGTCAGTCTGTCCGTCGGTGACTATCTGGCCGTCAGTGTCTGTCTGTCCGTCGGTGTCTGTCTCTCAGTCGGTGACTGACTGCCCGTCGGTGTCGGTTTCTGCTTGTCTGTCTGTCGGTGTCTGCCTGTCCATCGGTGTCTGTCTTTCTGCCAGTCCGACGGTGTCAGTCTGTCTGCCTGTCCATCGGTGTCTGTCTGTCCGCCGGTGTCTGCCAGTATGTCCGTCCGTCGGTGTGAATCATTCTGTCTATTGTCTGACCGTCGGTGCCAGTCTGCCTGCCTGTCTGTCGGTTTATGTGTTACTGTCTGTCTGTCGACCTGTACGTTGGTGTCTGTCTTACTGTCTGTCTGTCTGTCGACCTGTACGTTGGTGTCTGTCTATCTGACAGTCTGTCCGTATGACCGTCCGTCGGTGTGAATCGTTCTGTCTATTGTCTGACCGACGGTGCCTGTCTGTCTGCCTGTCCGACGGTGTCTCTCTTAGTGTTTGTCTGTCTTTCGGTGTCTGTCTGTCTGTCTGTCTGTCTGTCTGTCTGTCTGTCTGCCTGTCCGTCGGTGTCTCTCTGTCTGTCCGTCTGTCTGTTGGTGTCTGCCTGTCCGTCGGTGTATTGTTGTATGTATGTCGATGCCTGTCTTTATGCTCTTCGACGGTGTCTGTCTGTCTGTCTGTCCGTCGGTGTCGTCTGTCCGTCGGTGTTTGTCTGTCAGTCGGTGTCTGACTGCCCGTCGGTGTGTGTCTGTCCGTCGGTGTCTGTTTCTCTGTCTGTCTGCCTGTCCGTCGGGGTCTGTCTGTCTGCCTGTCCATCGGTGTCTGTCTGTCTGTCTGACCGTCGGTGTCTGTCTGTCTGCTGTCCAACGGTGTCTGTCTGTCCGTCGTTGCCTGTCTGTCCGTCGGTGTCTGTCAGTCTGTCTGTCCGTCGGTGTCTGTCAGTCTGTCTGTTCGTCGGTGTCTGTCTGTCCGTCGGTGTCTGTCTGTTTGTCTGTCCGTCGGTGTCTGTTTGTCTGTCTCTCCGTCGGTGTCTGTCTGTCTGTCTGTTCGTCGGTGTCTGTCTCTCGGTCGGTGTCTGTATGTCTGCCTGTCCAACGGTGTCTGTCTGTCTGTCTGACCGTCGGTGTCTGTCTGTCTGCCTGTCCAACGGTGTCTGTCTGTCCGTCGTTGCCTGTCTGTCCGTCGGTGTCTGTCAGTCTGTCTGTCCGTCGGTGTCTGTCAGTCTGTCTGTCCGTCGGTGTCTGTCAGTCTGTCTGTTCGTCGGTGTCTGTCTGTCCGTCGGTGTCTGTCTGTTTGTCTGTCCGTCGGTGTCTGTTTGTCTGGCTGTCTGTCCTTGTCTGCCTGTCCATCGGTGTCCGTCTGTCCGTCGGTGTCTATCTGTCTGCCTGACCGTCGGTGTCTGTCTGTCTGTTCGTCGGTGTCTGTCTGTCTGTCGGTGTCTGTCTGTCTGCCTGTCCGTCGGTGTCTGTCTGTCTGCCTGTACGTCGGTGTCTGTCTCTCTGTCTGTTTGTCCATCGGTGTATGTCTGTCTGCCTGTCCAACGGTGTCTGTCTGTCTGTCTGCCTGTCCGTCGGTGTCGGTATCTGCCTATCCGTCGGTGTCTATCTGTCTGTCTGACCGTCGGCGTCTGTCTGTCAGGCTGTCTGTACGTGTCTGCCTGTCCGTCGGCGTCTGTCTGTCTGTTCGACGGTGAATGTCTGTCCGCCGGTGTCTGTCTTTCTGCCTGTACGTCGGTGACTGTCTGTATGCCTGTCCAACGGTGTCTGTCTGTCCGTCGGTGTCTATCTGTCAGGCTGTCATACGGTGTCTGTCTGTCTGGCTGTCTGTCCGGGTCTGCCTGCCCGTCGTTGCCTGTATGTCCGTCGGTTTCTGTCAGTCTGTCTATTCGTCGGTGTATGTCTGTCGGCTGGTGTCTGTGTGTCTTCCTGTCCGTCGGGGTCCGTCTGTCTGCCTGTCCGTCGGTGCCTGTCTGTCCGTCGGCGTCTGCCTGTCTGCCTGTCCAACGGTGTCTGTCTGTCCGTCGGTGTCAGTCTGTCTGGCTGTCCGTCGGTGTCTGTTTGTCTGTCAGTCTGTCCGTCGGTGTGTGTTTGTCTGTCTGTCCGTCGGTGTCTGTCTGTCTGCCTGTACGTCGGTGTCTGTCTGTCTGCCTGTACGTCGGTGTCGGTCTGTCTGACTGTCCGTCGGTGACTGTCTGTATGCCTGTCCAACGGTGTCTGTCTGTCCGACGGTGTCTATCTGTCAGGCTGTCATACGGTGTCTGTCTGTCTGGCTGTCTGTCCGGGTCTGCCTGCCCGTCGTTGCCTGTCTGTCCGTCGGTGTCTGTCAGTCTGTCTATTCGTCGGTGTATGTCTGTCGGCTGGTGTCTGTGTGTCTTCCTGTCCGTCGGTGTCTGTTTGTCTGTCTGTCCGTCGGTGTCTGTCTGTCTGCCTGTACGTCGGTGTCTGTCTGTCTGCCTGTACGTCGGTGTCGGTCTGTCTGACTGTCCGTCGGTGACTGTCTGTATGCCTGTCCAACGGTGTCTGTCTGTCCGACGGTGTCTATCTGTCAGGCTGTCATACGGTGTCTGTCTCTCTGGCTGTCTGTCCGGGTCTGCCTGTCCGTCGGTGCCTGTCTGTCCGTCGGTGTCTGTTTGTCTGTCTCTCCGTAGGTGTCTATCTGTCTGTCCGTTCGTCGGTGTCTGTCTGCCTGTCCGTAAGTGTCTGTCTGTCCGTTGGTGTCTGTCTGTCAGTCGGTGTCTGACTGCCCGTCGGAGTCTGTCTGTACGTCGGTGTCTATCTGTCCATCTGTCTTTCCGTAGGTGTCTGTCTGTCTGTCTGTTCGTCGGTGTCTGTCTGCTTGTCCGTCGGTGTCTGTCTGTCCGTTGGTGTGTGTCTGTCAGTCGGTGTCTGACTGCCCGTCGGAGTCTGCCTGTCCTTCGGTGTCGGTATCTGCCTGTCTGTCGGTCGGTGTCTGCCTGTCCATCGGTGTCTGTCTGTCCGTCGGTGTCTATCTGTCTGCCTGACCGTCGGCGTCTGTCTGTCTGTTCGACGGTGAATGTCTGTCCGCCGGTGTCTGTCTGTCTGCCTGTCCGTAGGGGTCTGTCTGTCTGCCTGTTCGTCGATGCCTGTCTGTCCGTCGGTGTCTGTTGGTCTGTCTCTCCGTCGGTGTCTGTCTGTCTGTTCGTCGGTGTCTGTCTGTCCGTCGGTGTCTGTCTGTCTGCCTGTCCGTCGGTGTCTGTCAGTCTGTCTGTCCAACAATGTCTGTCAGTCTGTCTGTTCGTCGGCGTCTGTCTGTCCGTCGGTGTCTGTCTGTTTGTCTGTCCGTCGGTGTCTCTTGGTCTGGCAGTCTGTCTGTGTCTGCCTGTCCGTCGTTGCCTGTCTGTCCGTCGGTGTCTCTCAGTCTGTCTGTTCGACGGTGTCTGTCTGTCCGTCGGTTTCTGTCTGTTTGTCTGTCCGTCGGTGTCTGTCTATCTGTCGGTGTCTCTCTGTCTGCCGGTCCGTCGGTGTCTGTTTGTCTGGCTTTCTGTCCGTGTCTGCCTGCCCGTCGTTGCCTGACTGTCCGTCGGTGTCTGTCAGTCTGTCTGTTCGTCGGTGTCTGTCTGTCCGTCGGTGTCTGTCTGTTTGTCTGTCCGTCGGTGTCTGTTTGTCTGTCTCTCCGTCGGTGTCTGTCTGTCTGTTCGTCGGAATCTGTCTGTCCGTCGGTATCTGTCTGTCCGGCGGTGACTATCTGTCCGTCTGTCTGTCCGTCGGTGTCTGTCTGTCTGTCTGCCTGTCCGTCGGTGTCTGCCTGTCCGTCGGTTTCTGTATGTCTGCATGTCTAACGGTGTCTATCTGTCCGTCGGTGTTTATCTGTCTGTCTGACCGTCGGCGTCTGTTAGTCTGTTAGTCGGTGTCTGTCTGTCTGCCTGTCCGTCGGGGTCTGTATGTCTGCCTGTCCGTCGGTGCTTATCTGTCCGTCGGTGTCTGTTTGTCTGTCTGACCGTCGGAGGCTGTGTGTCTTGCTGTCCGTCTGTGTCAGCCTGTCCGTCGTTGCCTGTCTGTCAGTCGGTGTTTGTCTGTCTGACTGTCCGTCGGTGTCTGTTTGTCTGTCTGTCCGTCGGTGTCTGTCTGTCTGCCTGTACGTCGGTGTCTGTCTGTCTGCCTGTACGTCGGTGTCTGTCTGTCTGACTGTCCGTCGGCGTCTGCCTGCCTGCCTGACCAACGGTGTCTGTCTGTCCGTCGGTGTCAGTCTGTCCGTCGGTGTCTATCTGTCAGGCTGTCATACGGTGTCTGTCTGTCTGGCTGTCTATCCGGGTCTGCCTGTCCGTCGTTGCCTGTCCGTCGTTGCCTGTCTGTCCGTCGGTGTCTGTCAGTCTGTCTATTCGTCGGTGTATGTCTGTCCGCTGGTGTCTGTATGTCTGACTGTCCGTCGGTGTCTCTCTCTTTGCCTGTCCGTCGGTGCCTGTCCGTCCGTCGGTGTCTGTTTGTATGTCTCTCCGTCGGTGTCTGTCTGTCTGTCTGTTCGTCGGTGTCTGTCTTTCTGTCGGTGTCTGTCTTTCTGTCGGTGTCTGTCTTTCTGTCGGTGTCTGTCTGTTTGACTGTTAGTCGGCGTCTGTCTGTCTGCCTGTCCAACGGTGTCTGTCTGTCCGTCGGTGTCAGTCTGTCTGTCTGTCCATCGGCGTGTGTTTGTCTGCCTGTCCGGCGGGGTCTGTCTGTCTGCCTGTCCGTCGGTGCCTGTCTGTCCGTCGGTGTCTGTTTGTATGTCTCTCCGTCGGTGTCTGTTTGTATGTCTCTCCGTCGGTGTCTGTTTGTCTGTCTGTTCGTCGGTGTCTGTCTTTCTGTCGGTGTCTGTCTGTCTGACTGTCCGTCGGCGTCTCGCTGTCTGCCTGTCCAACGTTGTCTGTCTGTCCGTCGGTGTCAGTCTGTCTGGCTGTCCGTCGGTGTCTGTTTGTCTGTCTGTCTGTCCGTCGGTGTGTGTCTGTCTGTCTGTCTGTCCGTCGGTGTCTTATTGTCTGCCTGTACGTCGGTGTCTGTCTGTCTGCCTGTACGTCGGTGTCTGTCTGTCTGCCTGTCCGTCGGTGTCTGTCTGTCTGCCTGTCCGTCGATGCCTGTCTGTCCGTCGGTGTATGTTTGTCTGTCTCTCCGTCGGTATCTGTCTGTCTGTCTGTCAGTCGGGGACTGTCTGTCTGCCTGTCCGTCGGTGCCTGTCTGTCCGTCGGTGTCTATTTGACTGTCTGTCCGTCGGTGTCTGTCTGTCTGCCTGTCCAACGGTATTTGTCTGTCCGTCAGTGTCTATCTGTCAGGCTGTCCGTCGGTGTCTGTCTGTCCGTCGGTGTCTGTTTTTCGGTCTCTCTGTCGGTGTCTGTCTGTCTGTCTATTCGTCGGTGTCTGTCTGTCCGCCGGTGTATGTCTATCTGTCTGTCCGTCGGGGTCTGTCTGTCTGCCTGTCCGTCGGTACCTGTCTGTCCGTCGGTGTCTGTTTGTCTGTCTCTCCGTAGGTGTCTGTCTGTCTGTTCGTCGGTGTCTGTCTGCCTGTCCGTCGGTGTCTGTCTGTCCGTTGGTGTCTGTCTGTCAGTCGGTGTCTGACTGCCCGTCGGAGTCTCTCTGTACGTCGGTGTCTATCTGTCCATCTGTCTGTCCGTTGGTGTCTGTCTGTCTGTCTGCCTGTCCGTCGGTGTCGGTATCTGCCTGTCTGTCGGTCGGTGTCTGCCTGTCCATCGGTGTCTGTCTGTCCGTCGGTGTCTATCTGTCTGCCTGACCGTCGGCGTCTGTCTGTCTGTTCGACGGTGAATGTCTGTCCGCCGGCGTCTGTCTGTCTGCCTGTCCGTAGGGGTCTGTCTGTCTGCCTGTCCTTCGATGCCTGTCTGTCCATCGGTGTGTGTCTGTCTGGTCGGTGTGTGTCTGTTTGTTCATCGGTGTCTGTCTGTCTGCCTGTCCGTCGGTGTCTGTTTGTATGTCTCTCCGTCGGTGTCTGTCTGTCTGTCTGTTCGTCGGTGTCTGTCTTTCTGTCGGTGTCTGTCTTTCTGTCGGTGTCTGTCTTTCTGTCGGTGTCTGTCTGTTTGACTGTTAGTCGGCGTCTGTCTGTCTGCCTGTCCAACGGTGTCTGTCTGTCCGTCGGTGTCAGTCTGTCTGTCTGTCCATCGGCGTGTGTTTGTCTGCCTGTCCGGCGGGGTCTGTCTGTCTGCCTGTCCGTCGGTGCCTGTCTGTCCGTCGGTGTCTGTTTGTATGTCTCTCCGTCGGTGTCTGTTTGTATGTCTCTCCGTCGGTGTCTGTTTGTCTGTCTGTTCGTCGGTGTCTGTCTTTCTGTCGGTGTCTGTCTGTCTGACTGTCCGTCGGCGTCTCGCTGTCTGCCTGTCCAACGTTGTCTGTCTGTCCGTCGGTGTCAGTCTGTCTGGCTGTCCGTCGGTGTCTGTTTGTCTGTCTGTCTGTCCGTCGGTGTGTGTCTGTCTGTCTGTCTGTCCGTCGGTGTCTTATTGTCTGCCTGTACGTCGGTGTCTGTCTGTCTGCCTGTACGTCGGTGTCTGTCTGTCTGCCTGTCCGTCGGTGTCTGTCTGTCTGCCTGTCCGTCGATGCCTGTCTGTCCGTCGGTGTATGTTTGTCTGTCTCTCCGTCGGTATCTGTCTGTCTGTCTGTCAGTCGGGGACTGTCTGTCTGCCTGTCCGTCGGTGCCTGTCTGTCCGTCGGTGTCTATTTGACTGTCTGTCCGTCGGTGTCTGTCTGTCTGCCTGTCCAACGGTATTTGTCTGTCCGTCAGTGTCTATCTGTCAGGCTGTCCGTCGGTGTCTGTCTGTCCGTCGGTGTCTGTTTTTCGGTCTCTCTGTCGGTGTCTGTCTGTCTGTCTATTCGTCGGTGTCTGTCTGTCCGCCGGTGTATGTCTATCTGTCTGTCCGTCGGGGTCTGTCTGTCTGCCTGTCCGTCGGTACCTGTCTGTCCGTCGGTGTCTGTTTGTCTGTCTCTCCGTAGGTGTCTGTCTGTCTGTTCGTCGGTGTCTGTCTGCCTGTCCGTCGGTGTCTGTCTGTCCGTTGGTGTCTGTCTGTCAGTCGGTGTCTGACTGCCCGTCGGAGTCTCTCTGTACGTCGGTGTCTATCTGTCCATCTGTCTGTCCGTTGGTGTCTGTCTGTCTGTCTGCCTGTCCGTCGGTGTCGGTATCTGCCTGTCTGTCGGTCGGTGTCTGCCTGTCCATCGGTGTCTGTCTGTCCGTCGGTGTCTATCTGTCTGCCTGACCGTCGGCGTCTGTCTGTCTGTTCGACGGTGAATGTCTGTCCGCCGGCGTCTGTCTGTCTGCCTGTCCGTAGGGGTCTGTCTGTCTGCCTGTCCTTCGATGCCTGTCTGTCCATCGGTGTGTGTCTGTCTGGTCGGTGTGTGTCTGTTTGTTCATCGGTGTCTGTCTGTCTGCCTGTCCGTCGGTGTCTGTCTGTCTGCCTGTACGACGGTGTCTTTCTGTCTGCCTGTCCGTCGGTGACTGTCTGTATGCCTGTCCAACGGTGTCTGCCTGTCCGTCGGTGTCAGTCTGTCTGGCTGTCCGTCGGTGTCTGTTTGTCTGACTGTCTGTCCGTCGGTGTGTGTTTGTCTGTCTCTCCGTCGGTGTCTGTCTGTCTGCCTGTCCGTCGGTGTCTGTCTGTCTGCCTGTCCGTCGGTGTCTGTCTGTCCGTCGGTGTCTGTCTGTCAGTCTGTGTCTGACTGCCCGTCGGTGTCTGTCAGTCTGTCTGTTCGTCGGTGTCTGTCCGTCTGGCTATCCGTCGGTGTCTGTCTGTCTGGCTATCCGTCGGTGTCTGTCTGTCTGGCAATCCGTCGGTGTCTGTCTGTCTGCCTGTCCGTCGGTGTCTGTCTGTCTGCCTGTCCAACGGTGTCTGTCTGTCCGTCGGTGTCTGTCTGTCTGGCTATCCGTCGGTGTCTGTCTGTCCGACGGTGTCTATCGGTCAGGCTGTCCGTCGGTGTCTGTTTGTCTGGCTGTCTGTCAGGGTCTGCCTGTCCATCGTTGCCTGTCTATTCGTCGGTGTCTGTCAGTCTGTCTGTTCGTTGCTGTCTGTCTGTCCGCCGGTGTCTGTCTGTCTGCCTGTCTGTTGGGGTTTGTTTGTTTGCTTGTTTGTTGGTGTCTGTCTGTCTGGCTATCCGTCGGTGTCTGTCTGTCTGCCTGTCCGTCGGTGTCTGTCTGTCTGCCTGTCCGTCGGTGTCTGTCTGTCCGTCGGGGTCTGTCTGTCTGCCTGTCCAACGGTGTCTGTCTGTCCGACGGTGTCTATCGGTCAGGCTGTCCGTCGGTGTCTGTTTGTCTGGCTGTCTGTCAGGGTCTGCCTGTCCATCGTTGCCTGTCTATTCGTCGGTGTCTGTCAGTCTGTCTGTTCGTTGCTGTCTGTCTGTCCGCCGGTGTCTGTCTGTCTGCCTGTCTGTTGGGGTTTGTTTGTTTGCTTGTTTGTTGCTGTCTGTCTGTCTGCATGTCCAACGGTGTCTTACTGTCTGCATGTCCGTCGGTGTCTGTCAGTCTGTCTGTTCGTTGGTGTCAGTCTGTCTGTTGGTGTCTGTCTGTTTGTCTGTCCTTCGGGGTCTGTCTGTCTGCCTGTCCACCGGTGCCTGCCTGTCAGTCGGGGACTGTCTATCAGCCTGTCCGTCGATGTCGGTATCTGCCTGTCTGTCTGTCGGTGTCTGCATGTCCATCGGTGACTGTCTGTCTGCCAGTCCGTCGGTGTCAGTCTGTCTGCCTGTCCATCGGTGTCTGTCTCTCCGTCGGTGTCTGTCAGTCTGTTCGTCCGTGTCTGTCTGTCCGTCGGTGTCAGTCTGTCCGTCGGTGACTATCTGTCCGTCTGTCTGTCCGTCGGTGTCTGTCTGTGCGTCGGTGTCTGCTTGTCTGTCTGTCCGTCGGTGTCTGTTTGTCTGTCTTTCCGTCGGTGTCTGTCTGTCTGTATGTTCGTCGGTGTCTGTCTTTCCGTCGATGTCTGTCTGTCTGCCTGTCCAACGATGTCGTTCTGTCAGCCTGTCCGTCGGTGTCTGTCTGTCTGCCTGTCCAACGGTGTCTGTCTGTCCGTCGGTGTATATCTGTCTGGCTGTCTGTCGGTGTCTGTTTGTCTGGCTGTCTGTCAGGGTCTGCCTCTCCGTCGGTGTCTGTCTGTCTGTCTGTTCGTCCGTGTCTGTTTGTCCGCCGTTGCCTGTCTGTCTGTCTGTTCGTCGGTGTCTGTCTGTCTTCCGGTGTCTGTCTGTCTGCCTGTCCAACGGTGTCTGTGGGTCCGTCGGTGTCTGTCTGACTGGCTATCCGTCGGTGTCTGTCTGTCTGGCTATCCGTCGGTGTCTGTCTGTCTGCCTGACCGTCTGTGTCTGTCTGTCTGGCTGTCCGTCGGTGTCTGTTAGTCTGGCTGTCTGTCCGTGTCTGCCTGTCCGTCGTTGCCTGTCTGTCCGTCGGTGTCTGTCAGTCTGTCTGTTCGTCGGAGTCTGTCTGTCCGTCGGTGTCTGTCTGTCTGTCCGTCGGTGTCTGTCTGTCTGCCTGTCCAACGGTGTCTGTCTGCCCGTCGTTGCCTGTCTGTCCGTCGGTGTCTGTCAGTCTGTCTGTTCGTCGGTGTCTGTCTGTCCGTCGGTGTCTGTCTGTTTGTCTGTCCGTCGGTGTCTGTTTGTCTGTCTGTCTGTCCGTATCAGTCTGTCTGTCTGTCTGTCTGTCCGTCTGACCGTCGGCGTCTGTCTCTCTGTCTCTAGGTGTCTGTCAGACGGTGTCTCAGTGTCTGTCTGTCTATCGTTGTACGTCTGTCCATCGGTGTCTGTCTGTCTGCCTGTCCGTCGGTGTCTGTCTCTCTGTCTGTCTGTCCATCGGTGTATGTCTGTCTGTCTGTCAGTATCTGCTGTCTGCCTGTCCGTCGGTGTCTATTTGTTTTGATGTCTGTCCTTGTCTGCCTGTTTGTCGTTGCCTGTCTGTCCGTCGGTGTGTGTTTGTCTGGCTGTCTGTCAGGGTGTGCCTGTCCGTCGGTGCCTGTCTGTCTGTCGGTGTCTGTTTGTCTGTCTCTCCGTCGGTGTCTGTCTGTGCGTCGGTGTCTGCTTGTCTGTCTGTCCGTCGGTGTCTGTTTGTCTGTCTTTCCGTCGGTGTCTGTCTGTCTGTATGTTCGTCGGTGTCTGTCTTTCCGTCGATGTCTGTCTGTCTGCCTGTCCAACGATGTCGTTCTGTCAGCCTGTCCGTCGGTGTCTGTCTGTCTGCCTGTCCAACGGTGTCTGTCTGTCCGTCGGTGTATATCTGTCTGGCTGTCTGTCGGTGTCTGTTTGTCTGGCTGTCTGTCAGGGTCTGCCTCTCCGTCGGTGTCTGTCTGTCTGTCTGTTCGTCCGTGTCTGTTTGTCCGCCGTTGCCTGTCTGTCTGTCTGTTCGTCGGTGTCTGTCTGTCTTCCGGTGTCTGTCTGTCTGCCTGTCCGTCGGGGTCTGTCTGCCTGCCTGTCCGTCGGTGTCTGTCTGTCCGTCGGTGTCTGTCTGTCTGCCTGTTCGTCGGTGTCTTTCTCTCTGTCTGTCTGTCCGTCGGTGTATGTCTGTCTGCCTGTCCAACGGTGTCTGTCTGTCCGTCGGTGTCTTTCTCTCTGTCTGTCTGTCCGTCGGTGTATGTCTGTCTGCCTGTCCAACGGTGTCTGTCTATTCGTCGGTGTATGTCTGTCGGCTGGTGTCTGTGTGTCTTCCTGTCCGTCGATGCCTGTCTGTCCGTCGGTGTCTGTTTGTCTGTCTCTCCGTCGGTGTCTGTCTGTCTGTTCGTCGGTGTCTGTCTGTCCGTCGGTGTCTGTCTGTCTGACTGTCCGTCGGCGTCTGCCTGTCTGCCTGTCCAACGGTGTCTGTCTGTCCGTCGGTGTCAGTATGTCTGGTTGTCCGTCGGTGTCTGTTTGTCTGTCTGTCTGTCCGTCGGTGTGTGTTTGTCTGTCTGTCCGTCGGTGTCTGTCTGTCTGCCTGTCCGTCGATGCCTGTCTGTCCGTCGGTGTCTGTTTGTCTGTCTCTCCGTCGGTGTCTGTCTGTCTGTTCGTCGGTGTCTGTCTGTCTGCCTGTCCGTCGGTGTCTGTCTGTCTGCCTGTACGACGGTGTCTTTCTGTCTGCCTGTCCGTCGGTGACTGTCTGTATGCCCGTCCAACGGTGTCTGTCTGTCCGTCGGTGTCTATCTGTCAGGCTGTCATACGGTGTCTGTCTGTCTGCCTGTACGACGGTGTCTTTCTGTCTGCCTGTCCGCCGGTGACTGTCTGTATGCCTGTCCAACGGTGTCTGTCTGTCCGTCGGTGTCTATCTGTCAGGCTGTCATACGGTGTCTGTCTGTCTGGCTGTCTGTCCGGGTCTACCTGTCCGTCGATGCCTGTCTGTCCGTCGGTGTCTGTCAGTCTGTCTGTTCGTCGGTGTCTGTCTGTCCGTCGGTATCTGTCTGTCTGCCTGTCCGTCGGTGTCTGACTGTCTGCCTGTCCGTCGGTGTCGGTATCTGCCTTTCTGTCTGTCGGTCTCTGCCTGTCCAACGGTGTCTGTCTGTCTGCCAGTCCGTCGTTGTCAGTCTGTCTGGCTGTCCATCGGTGTCTGTCTGCCCGTCGGTGTCTGTTGGTCTGTCTCTCCGTCGGTGTCTGTCTGTCTGTCCGTCGGTGTCAGGCTGTCCGTCGGTGACTATCTGTCCGTCGGTGTCTGTCTGTCCGCCGATGTCTGTCTCTCAGTCGGTGTCTGACTGCCCGTCGGTGTCTGTCTGTCCGTCGGTGTCTGTCTGTCTGTCTGCCTGTCCGTCGGTGTCGGTATCTCCCTGCCTGTCCAACGGTGTCTGTCTGTCCTCCGGTGTCAGTCTGTCAACCTGTCCGTCGGGGTCTGTCTGTCTACCTGTCCGTCGGTGCCTGTCTTTCTGTCGGTGTCTGTTTGTATGTCTCTCCGTCGGTGTATGTCTGTCTGTATGTTCGTCGGTGTATGTCTGTCTGTCTGTTCGTCGGTGTCTGTCTGTTCGTCGGTGTCTGTCTGTTCGTCGGTGTCTGTCTGATCGTCCATGTCTGTCTGTTCGTCGGTGTCTGTCTGGCTGTCCGTCGGCGTCTGTCTGTCTGCCTGTCCAACGGTGTCTGTCTGTCCGTCGGTGTCAGTCTGTCTGTCTGTCCGTCGGCGTGTGTTTGTCTGTCTGTCCGTCGGTGTCTGTCTGTCCGTCGCTGTCTGTCTGTCTGGCTGTCCGTCGGTGTATGTATTTCCGTCGGTGTCTATCTGTCTGCCTGACCGCCGGCGTCTGTCTGTCTGTCTGTCGGTGTCTGTCTGTGTGTCTGTTAGTCGGTGTCTGTCTGTCTGCCTGTCCGTCGGTGTCTGTCTGTCTAACCTGTCCATCGGTGTCTGTCTGTCCGTCGGTGTCTGTGTGTCTGTTACTCGGTGTCTGTCTGTCTGCCTGTCCGTCGGTGTCTGTCTGCCTGTCCATCGGTGTCTGTCTGTCCGTCGGTGTCTGTTTGTCTGTTTCTCCGTCGGTGTCTGTCTGTCTGCCTGTCAGTCGGGACTGTCTGTCTGCCCGTCCGTCGGTGCCTGTCTGTCCGTCGGTGTCTGTTTGTCTGTCTGTCCGTCGGTGTCTGTCTGTCTGTCTGTTCGACGATGTCTGTCTGTCTGCCTGTCCGTCGGTGACTGTCTGTCCGTCGGTGTCTGTCTGTCTGTCTGCCAGTCCGTCGGTGTCGGTATCTGCCTGTCTGCCTGTCAGTCGGTGTCGGTATCTGTCTGTCTGTCTGTCTGTCCGTCGGTGTCTATCTGTCTGCCTGACCGTCGGCGTCTGTCTGTCTGTTCAACGGTGAATGCCTGTCCTCCGGTGTCTGTCTGCCTGCCTGTCCGTCAGGGTCTGTCTGTCTGCCTGTCCGTCGGTGCCTGTCTTTCCGTCGGTGTCTGTTTGTCTGTCTCTCCGTCGGTGTCTGTCTGTGCGTCGGTGTCTGCTTGTCTGTCTGTCCGTCGGTGTCTGTCTGTCTGCCAGTCCGTCGGTGTCAGTCTGTCTGTCTGTTCGTCGGTGTCTGTCTGTCCGTCGGTGTCTGTCTGTCCGTCGGTGACTATCTGTCCGTCTATCCGTCGGGGTCTGTATGTCTGCCTGTTCGTCGGTGCATGTCTGTCCGTCGTTGCCTGTCTGTCAGTCGGTGTCTGTTTGTCTGTCTGTCCGTCGGTTTCTGTCTGTCTGCCTGTCCAACGGTGTCTGTCTGTCTGCCTGTCCAACGGTGTCTGTCTGTCCGTCGGTGTCTATCTGCCTGACTGCCGTCGGTGTCTGTTTGTCCGGCTGTCCGTCTGTGTCTGCCTGTCCGTCGTTGCCTGTCTGTCCGTCGGTGACTATCTGTCCGTCTATCCGTCGGGGTCTGTATGTCTGCCTGTTCGTCGGTGCATGTCTGTCCGTCGTTGCCTGTCTGTCAGTCGGTGTCTGTTTGTCTGTCTGTCCGTCGGTGTCTGTTTGTCTGCCTGTCCAACGGTGTCTGCCTGTCCAACGGTGACTGTCTGTCTGCCTGTCCGTCGATGTCTGTCTGTCCGTCGGTGTCTATCTGTCTGCCTGTCCGTCGGTGTCTGTTTGTCTGGCTGTCTGTCCGTGTCTGCCTGTCCGTCGATGTCTGTCTGTTCGTCGGAGTCTGTCTGTCCGTCTGTATCTGTCTGTCCGTCGGTGACTATCTGTCCGTCTGTCTGTCCGTCGGTGTCTGTCTGTCTGTCTGTCTCTCCATCGGTGTCTGTCTGTCTGCATGTCCAATGGTGTCTGTCTGTCCGTCGGTGTTTATCTGTCTGCCTGACCGTCGGCGTCTGTCTGTCTGTTCGTCGGTGTCTGTCTGTCCGCTGGTGTCTGTCTGTCTGCCTGTCCGTCGGCATCTGTATGTCTGCCCGTCCGTCGGCGCCTGTCTGTCTGTCAGTGTCTGTCTGTCTGCCTGTCCGTCGGTGTCTGTTTGTCCGTCGGTGTCTGTCGGTCCGTCGGTGTCTGTCCGTTTATCTGTCCTTCGGGGTCTGTCTGTCTGCCTGTCCAACGGTGTCTGTCTGTCCGTCGGTGTCAGTCTGTCTGGCTGTCCGTCGGTGTCTGCCTGTGTGTCAGTGTCTGTCTGTCTGCCTGTCCGTCGGTGTCTGTTTGTCTTTCTGTCTGTCTGTGTAAGACTGTCCGTCGTTGTCTGTCTGTTCGTCGGAGTCTGTCTGTCCGTCTGTATCTGTCTGTCCGTCGGTGTCTATCTGTCCGTCTGTCTGTCCGTCGGTGTCTGTCTGTCTGTCGGTCTCTCCATCGGTGTCTGTCTGGCTGCATGTCCAATGGTGTCTGTCTGTCCGTCGGTGTTTATCTGTCTGCCTGACAGTCGGCATCTGTATGTCTGCCTGTCCGTCGGTGCCTGTCTGTCTGTCAGTGTCTGTCTGTCTGCCTGTCCGTCGGTGTCTGTCCGTCCGTCGGTGTCTGTCCGTTTATCTGTCCGTCGGTGTGAGTCTGTCTGGCTGTCCGTCGGGGTCTGTATGTCTGCCTGTCCGTCGGTGCTTATCTGTCCGTCGGTGTCTGTTTGTCTGTCTGTCCGTCGGTGTCTATCTGTCTGGCTGTCCGTCGGTGTCTGTTTGTCTGTCAGTGTCTGTCTGTCTGCCTGACCGTCGGAGGCTGTGTGTCTTGCTGTCCGTCTGTGTCAGCCTGTCCGTCGTTGCCTGTCTGTCAGTCGGTGTTTGTTTGTCTGTCTGTCCGTCGGTGTCTGTCTGTCTGTCTGTGTCTGTCTGTGTGTCCGTTCGCCGGTGTCTGTCTGTCCGTCGGTGTCTGTCTGTTTGCCTCTCCGTCGGTGACTGCCTGTACGTCGGTGTCTGTCTGTCCGTCGGTGTCTGTCTGCCTGTCCGTCGGTGTCGGTATCTGGCTGTCTGTCTGTCGGTGTCTGCCTGTGCAACGGTGTCTGTCTGTCCGTCGCTGTCTAACAGTCTGCCTGACCGTCGGCGTCTGCCTGTCTGTGTGTCTGTTCGTCGGTGTCTGTCTGTCCGTCGGTGTCTCTCTGTCTGTCTGCCTGACCGTCGGTGTCTCTCTGTCTGTCTGCCTGTCCGTCGGTGTCGGTATCTATCTGTCTGTCTGTCGGTGTCTGCCTGTCCATTAGTGTCTTTCTGTCTGCCTGAACGTCGGCGTCTGTCTGTCTGTCCGTCGGTATCTGTCTGTCTGTCTGTCCGTCCGTGCCTGTATGTCCGTTGGTGTCTGTCTGTCTGTCTGTTCGTCGGTGTCTGTCTTTCCGTCGGTGCCTGTCTGTCTGCCTGTCCAACCATGTCTTTCTGTCTGCCTGTCCGTCGGTGTCTGTCTGTCTGCCTGTCCGTCGGTGTCTGTCTGTCCGTCGGTGTCTGTCTGTCTGCCTGTCCAACAGTGTCTTTCTGTCTGCCTGTTTGTCTTGCTGTCTGTCCGTGTCTGCCTGTCCGTCGTTGCCTGTCTGTCCGTCGGTATCTATCTGTCTGCCTGTCCGTCGGTGTCGGTATCTGCCTGTCTGTCTGTCGGTGTCTGCCTGTCCAACGGTGTCTGTCTGTCTGCCAGTCCGTCGGTGTCAGTCTGTCTGCCTGTCCATCGGTGTCTGTCTGTCCGTCGGTGTCTATCTGTCTGACTGTCCGTCGGTGTATGTTTGTCTGGCTGTCTGTCCGTGTCTGCCTGTCCGGCGTTGCATTTCTGTCCGTCGGTGACTGTCTGTCCGCCGGTGTCTGTCTGTCTGCCTGTCCGTCGGGGTCTATCTGTCTGCCTGTCCGTCGGTGCCTGTCTGTCCGTCGGTGTCTGTTTGTCTGTCTCTCCGACGGTGTTTGTCTGTCTGTCTGTTCGTCGGTGTCTGTCTTTCCGTCGGTGCCTGTCTGTCTGCCTGTCCAACGTTGTCTTTCTGTCTGCCTGTCCGTCGGTGTCTGTCTGTCTGCCTGTCCGTCGGTGTCTGTTTGTGTGTCTGTCCGTCCGTGTCTGTCTGTCTGCCTGTCCAACGGTGTCTTTCTGTCTGCCTGTTTGTCTTGCTTTCTGTCCGTGTCTGCCTGTCCGTCGTTGCCTGTCTGTACGTCGGTGTCTATCTGTCTGCCTGTCCGTCGGTGTCGGTCAGTCTGTCTGTTCCTCGGTGTCTGTCTGTCTGCCTGTCCGTCGGGGTCTATCTGTCTGCCTGTCCGTCGGTGCCTGTCTGTCCGTCGGTGTCTGTTTGTCTGTCTCTCCGTTGGTGTTTGTCTGTCTGTCTGTTCGTCGGTGTCTGTCTTTCCGTCGGTGCCTGTCTGTCTGCCTGTCCAACGTTGTCTTTCTGTCTGCCTGTCCGTCGTTGTCTGTCTGTCTGCCTGTCCGTCGGTGTCTGTCTCTCCGTCGGTGTCTGTCTGTCTGCCTGTCCGTCGGTGTCTGTCTGTCCGTCGGTGTCTGTCTGTCTGCCTGTCCAACGGTGTCTTTCTGTCTGCCTGTTTGTCTTGCTGTCTGTCCGTGTATGCCTGTCCGTCGTTGCCTGTCTGTCCGTCGGTATCTATCTGTCTGCCTGTCCGTCGGTGTCGGTATCTGCCTGTCTGTCTGTCGGTGTCTGCCTGTCCAACGGTGTCTGTCTGTCTGCCAGTCCGTCGGTGTCAGTCTGTCTGCCTGTCCATCGGTGTCTGTCTGTACATCGGTGTCTGTTTGTCTGTCTCTACGTCGGTGTCTGTCTGTCTGTTCGTCGGAATCTGTTTGTCGGTCGGTATCTGTCTGTTCGTCGGTGTCTGTCTGTCTGCATGTCCAACGGTGCCTTACTGTCTGCCTGTCCGTCGGTGTCGGTCAGTCTGTCTGTTCGTCGGTGTTAGTCTGTCCGTCGGCGTCTGTCTGTTTGTCTGTCCGTCGGGGTCTGTCTGCCTGTCCACCGGTGCCTGCCTGTCAGTAGGGGACTGTCTATCAGCCTGTCCGTCGGTGTCGGTATCTGCCTGTCTGTCTGTCGGTGTCTGTCTGTCCGTCGGTGTCTGTCAGTCTGTCTGTCCGTCGGTGTCTGTCAGTCTGTCTGTCCGTCGGTGTCTGTCTGTTTGTCTGTCCGTCGGTGTCTGTTTGTCTGGCTGTCTGTCCTTGTCTGCCTGTCCGTCGTTGCCTGTCTGTCCGCCGGTGTCTATTTGTCTGTCTCTCCGTCGGTGTCTGTCTGTCTGTCTGTTCGTCGGTGTCTGTCTGTCCGTCGGTGTCTGTCTGTCTGCCTGTCCAACGGTGTCTGTCTGTCTGTCTGACCGTCGGTGTCTGTCTGTCTGCCTGTCCAACGGTGTCTGTCTGTCCGTCGTTGCCTGTCTGTCCGTCGGTGTCTGTCAGTCTGTCTGTCCATCGGTGTCTGTCAGTCTGTCTGTTCGTCGGCGTCTGTCTGTCCGTCGGTGTCTGTCTGTTTGTCTGTCCGTCGGTGTCTGTTTGTCTGGCTGTCTGTCCTTGTCTGCCTGTCTGTCGTTGCCTGTCTGTCCGTCGGTGTCTGTTTGTCTGTCTCTCCGTTGGTGTCTGTCTGTCTGTTCGTCGGTTTCTGTCTGTCCGTCGTTGCCTGTCTGTCCGTCGGTGTCTGTCAGTCTGTCTGTCCATCAATGTCTGTCAGTCTGTCTGTTCGTCGGCGTCTGTCTGTCCGTCGGTGTCTGTCTGTTTGTCTGTCCGTCGGTGTCTGTTTGTCTGGCTGTCTGTCCTTGTCTGCCTGTCCGTCGTTGCCTGTCTGTCCGTCGGTGTCTGTCAGTCTGTCTGTTCGACGGTGTCTGTCTGTCCGTCGGTGTCTGTCTGTTTGTCTGTCCGTCGGTGTCTGTCTATCTGTCGGTGTCTCTCTGTCTGCCTGTCCGTCGGTGTCTGTTTGTCTGGCTTTCTGTCCGTGTCTGCCTGCCCGTCGTTGCCTGACTGTCCGTCGGTGTCTGTCAGTCTGTCTGTTCGTCGGTGTCTGTCTGTCCGTCGGTGTCTGTCTGTTTGTCTGTCCGTCGGTGTCTGTTTGTCTGTCTCTCCGTCGGTGTCTGTCTGTCTGTTCGTCGGAATCTGTCTGTCCGTCGGTATCTGTCTGTCCGGCGGTGACTATCTGTCCGTCTGTCTGTCCGTCGGTGTCTGTCTGTCTGTCTGCCTGTCCGTCGGTGTCTGCCTGTCCGTCGGTTTCTGTATGTCTGCATGTCTAACGGTGTCTATCTGTCCGTCGGTGTTTATCTGTCTGCCTGACCGTCGGCGTCTGTCAGTCTGTTAGTCGGTGTCTGTCTGTCCGCCGGTGTCTGTCTGTCTGCCTGTCCGTCGGGGTCTGTATGTCAGCCTGTCCGTCGTTGCCTGTCTGTCAGTCGGTGTCTATCTGTCCGCCGGTGTCTGTCTGTCTGCCTGTCCGTCGGGGTCTGTATGTCTGCCTGTCCGTCGGTGCTTATCTGTCCGTCGGTGTCTGTTTGTCTGTCTGACCGTCGGAGGCTGTGTGTCTTGCTGTCCGTCTGTGTCAGCCTGTCCGTCGTTGCCTGTCTGTCAGTCGGTGTCTATCTGTCTGACTGTCCGTCGGTGTCTGTTTGTCTGTCTGTCCGTCGGTGTCTGTCTGTCTGTCAGTGTCTGTCTGTCTGCCTGACCGTCGGAGGCTGTGTGTCTTGCTGTCCGTGTGTCTGTCTGACCCTCGGAGTCTGTGTGTCTTGCTGTCCGTCTGTGTCTGCCTGTCCGTCGTTGCCTGTCTGTCCGTCGGTGTCTGTTTGTCTGTCTGTCCATCGGTGTCTGTCTGTCTGTCAGTGTCTGTCTGTCTGGCTGTCCGTCGGTGTCTGTTTGTCTTTCTGTCTGTCTGTGTAAGCCTGTCCGTCGTTGTCTGTCTGTTCGTCGGAGTTTGTCTGTCTGTCTGTATCTGTCTGTCCGTCGGTGACTATCTGTCCGTCTCTCTGTCCGTCGGTCTCTGTCTGTCTGTCTGTCACTCCATCGGTGTCTGTCTGTCTGCATGTCCAATGGTGTCTGTCTGTCCGTCGGTGTTTATCTGTCTGCCTGTCCGTCGGTGCCTGTCTGTCTGTCAGTGTCTGTCTGTCTGCCTGTCCGTCGGTGTCTGTCTGTCCGTCGGTGCCTGTCTGTCCGTCGGTGCCTGTTTGCCTGTCTCTCCGGAGGTGTCTGTCTGTCTGTCTGTTCGTCGGTGTCTGTCTGCCTGTCCGTCGGTGTCTGTCTGTCCGTTGGTGTGTGTCTGTCAGTCGGTGTCTGACTGCCCGTCGGAGTCTGCCTGTCCTTCGGTGTCGGTATCTGCCTGTCTGTCGGTCGGTGTCTGCCTGTCCATCGGTGTCTGTCTGTCCGTCGGTGTCTATCTGTCCGTCGGTGTCCGTCTGTCTGGCTGTCCGTCGGTGTCTGTTTGTCTGTCTGTCTGTCCGTCGGTGTGTGTTTGTCTGTCTGTCCGTCGGTGTCTGTCTGTCTGCCTGTACGTCGGTGTCTGTCTCTCTGCCTGTACGTCGGTGTCTGTCTGTCTGACTGTCCGTCGGCGTCTGCCTGCCTGCCTGACCAACGGTGTCTGTCTGTCCGTCGGTGTCAGTCTGTCCGTCGGTGTCTATCTGTCAGGCTGTCATACGGTGTCTGTCTGTCTGGCTGTCTGTCCGGGTCTGCCTGTCCGTCGTTGCCTGTCCGTCGTTGCCTGTCTGTCCGTCGGTGTCTGTCAGTCTGTCTATTCGTCGGTGTATGTCTGTCCGCTGGTGTCTGTATGTCTGACTGTCCGTCGGTGTCTGTCTGTTTGCCTGTCCGTCGGTGTCTGTTTGTATGTCTCTCCGTCGGTGTCTGTCTGTCTGTCTGTTCGTCGGTGTCTGTCTTTCTGTCGGTGTCTGTCTGTCTGACTGTCCGTCGGCGTCTGGCTGTCTGCCTGTCCAACGGTGTCTGTCTGTCCGTCGGTGTCCGTCTGTCTGGCTGTCCGTCGGTGTCTGTTTGTCTGTCTGTCTGTCCGTCGGTGTGTGTTTGTCTGTCTGTCCGTCGGTGTCTGTCTGTCTGCCTGTACGTCGGTGTCTGTCTGTCTGCCTGTACGTCGGTGTCTGTCTGTCCGTCGGTGTCTGTTTCTCGGTCTCTCTGTCGGTGTCTGTCTGTCTGTCTATTCGTCGGTGTCTGTCTGTCCGCCGGTGTATGTCTATCTGTCTGTCCGTCGGGGTCTGTCTGACTGCCTGTCCGTCGGTACCTGTCTGTCCGTCGGTGTCTGTTTGTCTGTCTCTCCGTAGGTGTCTGTCTGTCTGTTCGTCGGTGTCTGTCTGCCTGTCCGTCGGTGTCTGTCTGTCCGTTGGTGTCTGTCTGTCAGTCGGTGTCTGACTGCCCGTCGTAGTCTGTCTGTACGTCGGAGTCTATCTGTCCATCTGTCTGTCCGTTGGTGTCTGTCTGTCTGTCTGCCTGTCCGTCGGTGTCGGTATCTGCCTGTCTGTCGGTCGGTGTCTGCCTGTCCATCGGTGTCTGTCTGTCCGTCGGTGTCTATCTGTCTGCCTGACCGTCGGCGTCTGTCTGTCTGTTCGACGGTGAATGTCTGTCCGCCGGCGTCTGTCTGTCTGCCTGTCCGTAGGGGTCTGTCTGTCTGCCTGTCCTTCGATGCCTGTCTGTCCATCGGTGTATGTCTGTCTGGTCGGTGTGTGTCTGTTTGTTCATCGGTGTCTGTCTGTCTGCCTGTCCGTCGGTGTCTGTCTGTCTGCCTGTACGACGGTGTCTTTCTGTCTGCCTGTCCGTCGGTGACTGTCTGTATGCCTGTCCAACGGTGTCTGCCTGTCCGTCGGTGTCAGTCTGTCTGGCTGTCCGTCGGTGTCTGTTTGTCTGACTGTCTGTCCGTCGGTGTGTGTTTGTCTGTCTCTCCGTCGGTGTCTGTCTGTCTGCCTGTACGTCGGTGTCTGTCTGCCTGCCTGTACGTCGGTGTCCGTCTGTCTGACTGTCCGTCGGCGTCTGCCTGTCTGCCTGTCCAACGGTGTCTGTCTGTCCGTCGGTGTCAGTCTGTCTGGCTGTCCGTCGGTGTCTGTTTGTCTGTCTGTCTGTCCGTCGGTGTGTGTTTGTCTGTCTGTCCGTCGGTGTCTGTCTGTCTGCCTGTCCGTCGGTGTCTGTCTGTCTGCCTGTCCCACGGTGTCTTTCTGTCTGTCTGGCCGTCGGTGTCTGTCTGTCTGCCTGTCCGTCGGTGTCTGTCTGTCCGTCGGTGTCTGTCTGTCAGTCTGTCCAACGGTGTCTGTCTGTCCGACGGTGTCTGTCTGTCTGCCTGTCCGTCGGTGTCTGTCTGTCTGCCAGTCCATCGGTGTCTGTCTGTCTGCCAGTCCGTCGGTGTCAGTCTGTCTGTCTGTTCGTCGGTGTCTGTCTGTCCGTCGGTGTCTGTCTGTCCGTCGGTGACTATCTGTCCGTCTATCCGTCGGGGTCTGTATGTCTGCCTGTTCGTCGGTGCATGTCTGTCCGTCGTTGCCTGTCTGTCAGTCGGTGTCTGTTTGTCTGTCTGTCCGTCGGTTTCTGTCTGTCTGCCTGTCCAACGGTGTCTGTCTGTCTGCCTGTCCAACGGTGTCTGTCTGTCCGTCGGTGTCTATCTGCCTGACTGCCGTCGGTGTCTGTTTGTCCGGCTGTCCGTCTGTGTCTGCCTGTCCGTCGTTGCCTGTCTGTCAGTCGGTGTCTGTTTGTCTGCCTGTCCAACGGTGTCTGCCTGTCCAACGGTGACTGTCTGTCTGCCTGTCCGTCGATGTCTGTCTGTCCGTCGGTGTCTATCTGTCTGCCTGTCCGTCGGTGTCTGTTTGTCTGGCTGTCTGTCCGTGTCTGCCTGTCCGTCGATGTCTGTCTGTTCGTCGGAGTCTGTCTGTCCGTCTGTATCTGTCTGTCCGTCGGTGACTATCTGTCCGTCTGTCTGTCCGTCGGTGTCTGTCTGTCTGTCTGTCTCTCCATCGGTGTCTGTCTGTCTGCATGTCCAATGGTGTCTGTCTGTCCGTCGGTGTTTATCTGTCTGCCTGACCGTCGGCGTCTGTCTGTCTGTTCGTCGGTGTCTGTCTGTCCGCTGGTGTCTGTCTGTCTGCCTGTCCGTCGGCATCTGTATGTCTGCCCGTCCGTCGGCGCCTGTCTGTCTGTCAGTGTCTGTCTGTCTGCCTGTCCGTCGGTGTCTGTTTGTCCGTCGGTGTCTGTCGGTCCGTCGGTGTCTGTCCGTTTATCTGTCCTTCGGGGTCTGTCTGTCTGCCTGTCCAACGGTGTCTGTCTGTCCGTCGGTGTCAGTCTGTCTGGCTGTCCGTCGGTGTCTGCCTGTGTGTCAGTGTCTGTCTGTCTGCCTGTCCGTCGGTGTCTGTTTGTCTTTCTGTCTGTCTGTGTAAGACTGTCCGTCGTTGTCTGTCTGTTCGTCGGAGTCTGTCTGTCCGTCTGTATCTGTCTGTCCGTCGGTGTCTATCTGTCCGTCTGTCTGTCCGTCGGTGTCTGTCTGTCTGTCGGTCTCTCCATCGGTGTCTGTCTGGCTGCATGTCCAATGGTGTCTGTCTGTCCGTCGGTGTTTATCTGTCTGCCTGACAGTCGGCATCTGTATGTCTGCCTGTCCGTCGGTGCCTGTCTGTCTGTCAGTGTCTGTCTGTCTGCCTGTCCGTCGGTGTCTGTCCGTCCGTCGGTGTCTGTCCGTTTATCTGTCCGTCGGTGTGAGTCTGTCTGGCTGTCCGTCGGGGTCTGTATGTCTGCCTGTCCGTCGGTGCTTATCTGTCCGTCGGTGTCTGTTTGTCTGTCTGTCCGTCGGTGTCTATCTGTCTGGCTGTCCGTCGGTGTCTGTTTGTCTGTCAGTGTCTGTCTGTCTGCCTGACCGTCGGAGGCTGTGTGTCTTGCTGTCCGTCTGTGTCAGCCTGTCCGTCGTTGCCTGTCTGTCAGTCGGTGTTTGTTTGTCTGTCTGTCCGTCGGTGTCTGTCTGTCTGTCTGTGTCTGTCTGTGTGTCCGTTCGCCGGTGTCTGTCTGTCCGTCGGTGTCTGTCTGTTTGCCTCTCCGTCGGTGACTGCCTGTACGTCGGTGTCTGTCTGTCCGTCGGTGTCTGTCTGCCTGTCCGTCGGTGTCGGTATCTGGCTGTCTGTCTGTCGGTGTCTGCCTGTGCAACGGTGTCTGTCTGTCCGTCGCTGTCTAACAGTCTGCCTGACCGTCGGCGTCTGCCTGTCTGTGTGTCTGTTCGTCGGTGTCTGTCTGTCCGTCGGTGTCTCTCTGTCTGTCTGCCTGACCGTCGGTGTCTCTCTGTCTGTCTGCCTGTCCGTCGGTGTCGGTATCTATCTGTCTGTCTGTCGGTGTCTGCCTGTCCATTAGTGTCTTTCTGTCTGCCTGAACGTCGGCGTCTGTCTGTCTGTCCGTCGGTATCTGTCTGTCTGTCTGTCCGTCCGTGCCTGTATGTCCGTTGGTGTCTGTCTGTCTGTCTGTTCGTCGGTGTCTGTCTTTCCGTCGGTGCCTGTCTGTCTGCCTGTCCAACCATGTCTTTCTGTCTGCCTGTCCGTCGGTGTCTGTCTGTCTGCCTGTCCGTCGGTGTCTGTCTGTCCGTCGGTGTCTGTCTGTCTGCCTGTCCAACAGTGTCTTTCTGTCTGCCTGTTTGTCTTGCTGTCTGTCCGTGTCTGCCTGTCCGTCGTTGCCTGTCTGTCCGTCGGTATCTATCTGTCTGCCTGTCCGTCGGTGTCGGTATCTGCCTGTCTGTCTGTCGGTGTCTGCCTGTCCAACGGTGTCTGTCTGTCTGCCAGTCCGTCGGTGTCAGTCTGTCTGCCTGTCCATCGGTGTCTGTCTGTCCGTCGGTGTCTATCTGTCTGACTGTCCGTCGGTGTATGTTTGTCTGGCTGTCTGTCCGTGTCTGCCTGTCCGGCGTTGCATTTCTGTCCGTCGGTGACTGTCTGTCCGCCGGTGTCTGTCTGTCTGCCTGTCCGTCGGGGTCTATCTGTCTGCCTGTCCGTCGGTGCCTGTCTGTCCGTCGGTGTCTGTTTGTCTGTCTCTCCGACGGTGTTTGTCTGTCTGTCTGTTCGTCGGTGTCTGTCTTTCCGTCGGTGCCTGTCTGTCTGCCTGTCCAACGTTGTCTTTCTGTCTGCCTGTCCGTCGGTGTCTGTCTGTCTGCCTGTCCGTCGGTGTCTGTTTGTGTGTCTGTCCGTCCGTGTCTGTCTGTCTGCCTGTCCAACGGTGTCTTTCTGTCTGCCTGTTTGTCTTGCTTTCTGTCCGTGTCTGCCTGTCCGTCGTTGCCTGTCTGTACGTCGGTGTCTATCTGTCTGCCTGTCCGTCGGTGTCGGTCAGTCTGTCTGTTCCTCGGTGTCTGTCTGTCTGCCTGTCCGTCGGGGTCTATCTGTCTGCCTGTCCGTCGGTGCCTGTCTGTCCGTAGGTGTCTGTTTGTCTGTCTCTCCGTTGGTGTTTGTCTGTCTGTCTGTTCGTCGGTGTCTGTCTTTCCGTCGGTGCCTGTCTGTCTGCCTGTCCAACGTTGTCTTTCTGTCTGCCTGTCCGTCGTTGTCTGTCTGTCTGCCTGTCCGTCGGTGTCTGTCTCTCCGTCGGTGTCTGTCTGTCTGCCTGTCCGTCGGTGTCTGTCTGTCCGTCGGTGTCTGTCTGTCTGCCTGTCCAACGGTGTCTTTCTGTCTGCCTGTTTGTCTTGCTGTCTGTCCGTGTATGCCTGTCCGTCGTTGCCTGTCTGTCCGTCGGTATCTATCTGTCTGCCTGTCCGTCGGTGTCGGTATCTGCCTGTCTGTCTGTCGGTGTCTGCCTGTCCAACGGTGTCTGTCTGTCTGCCAGTCCGTCGGTGTCAGTCTGTCTGCCTGTCCATCGGTGTCTGTCTGTACATCGGTGTCTGTTTGTCTGTCTCTACGTCGGTGTCTGTCTGTCTGTTCGTCGGAATCTGTTTGTCGGTCGGTATCTGTCTGTTCGTCGGTGTCTGTCTGTCTGCATGTCCAACGGTGCCTTACTGTCTGCCTGTCCGTCGGTGTCGGTCAGTCTGTCTGTTCGTCGGTGTTAGTCTGTCCGTCGGCGTCTGTCTGTTTGTCTGTCCGTCGGGGTCTTTCTGCCTGTCCACCGGTGCCTGCCTGTCAGTAGGGGACTGTCTATCAGCCTGTCCGTCGGTGTCGGTATCTGCCTGTCTGTCTGTCGGTGTCTGTCTGTCCGTCGGTGTCTGTCAGTCTGTCTGTCCGTCGGTGTCTGTCAGTCTGTCTGTCCGTCGGTGTCTGTCTGTTTGTCTGTCCGTCGGTGTCTGTTTGTCTGGCTGTCTGTCCTTGTCTGCCTGTCCGTCGTTGCCTGTCTGTCCGCCGGTGTCTATTTGTCTGTCTCTCCGTCGGTGTCTGTCTGTCTGTCTGTTCGTCGGTGTCTGTCTGTCCGTCGGTGTCTGTCTGTCTGCCTGTCCAACGGTGTCTGTCTGTCTGTCTGACCGTCGGTGTCTGTCTGTCTGCCTGTCCAACGGTGTCTGTCTGTCCGTCGTTGCCTGTCTGTCCGTCGGTGTCTGTCAGTCTGTCTGTCCATCGGTGTCTGTCAGTCTGTCTGTTCGTCGGCGTCTGTCTGTCCGTCGGTGTCTGTCTGTTTGTCTGTCCGTCGGTGTCTGTTTGTCTGGCTGTCTGTCCTTGTCTGCCTGTCTGTCGTTGCCTGTCTGTCCGTCGGTGTCTGTTTGTCTGTCTCTCCGTTGGTGTCTGTCTGTCTGTTCGTCGGTTTCTGTCTGTCCGTCGTTGCCTGTCTGTCCGTCGGTGTCTGTCAGTCTGTCTGTCCATCAATGTCTGTCAGTCTGTCTGTTCGTCGGCGTCTGTCTGTCCGTCGGTGTCTGTCTGTTTGTCTGTCCGTCGGTGTCTGTTTGTCTGGCTGTCTGTCCTTGTCTGCCTGTCCGTCGTTGCCTGTCTGTCCGTCGGTGTCTGTCAGTCTGTCTGTTCGACGGTGTCTGTCTGTCCGTCGGTGTCTGTCTGTTTGTCTGTCCGTCGGTGTCTGTCTATCTGTCGGTGTCTCTCTGTCTGCCTGTCCGTCGGTGTCTGTTTGTCTGGCTTTCTGTCCGTGTCTGCCTGCCCGTCGTTGCCTGACTGTCCGTCGGTGTCTGTCAGTCTGTCTGTTCGTCGGTGTCTGTCTGTCCGTCGGTGTCTGTCTGTTTGTCTGTCCGTCGGTGTCTGTTTGTCTGTCTCTCCGTCGGTGTCTGTCTGTCTGTTCGTCGGAATCTGTCTGTCCGTCGGTATCTGTCTGTCCGGCGGTGACTATCTGTCCGTCTGTCTGTCCGTCGGTGTCTGTCTGTCTGTCTGCCTGTCCGTCGGTGTCTGCCTGTCCGTCGGTTTCTGTATGTCTGCATGTCTAACGGTGTCTATCTGTCCGTCGGTGTTTATCTGTCTGCCTGACCGTCGGCGTCTGTCAGTCTGTTAGTCGGTGTCTGTCTGTCCGCCGGTGTCTGTCTGTCTGCCTGTCCGTCGGGGTCTGTATGTCAGCCTGTCCGTCGTTGCCTGTCTGTCAGTCGGTGTCTATCTGTCCGCCGGTGTCTGTCTGTCTGCCTGTCCGTCGGGGTCTGTATGTCTGCCCGTCCGTCGGTGCTTATCTGTCCGTCGGTGTCTGTTTGTCTGTCTGACCGTCGGAGGCTGTGTGTCTTGCTGTCCGTCTGTGTCAGCCTGTCCGTCGTTGCCTGTCTGTCAGTCGGTGTCTATCTGTCTGACTGTCCGTCGGTGTCTGTTTGTCTGTCTGTCCGTCGGTGTCTGTCTGTCTGTCAGTGTCTGTCTGTCTGCCTGACCGTCGGAGGCTGTGTGTCTTGCTGTCCGTGTGTCTGTCTGACCCTCGGAGTCTGTGTGTCTTGCTGTCCGTCTGTGTCTGCCTGTCCGTCGTTGCCTGTCTGTCCGTCGGTGTCTGTTTGTCTGTCTGTCCATCGGTGTCTGTCTGTCTGTCAGTGTCTGTCTGTCTGGCTGTCCGTCGGTGTCTGTTTGTCTTTCTGTCTGTCTGTGTAAGCCTGTCCGTCGTTGTCTGTCTGTTCGTCGGAGTTTGTCTGTCTGTCTGTATCTGTCTGTCCGTCGGTGACTATCTGTCCGTCTCTCTGTCCGTCGGTCTCTGTCTGTCTGTCTGTCACTCCATCGGTGTCTGTCTGTCTGCATGTCCAATGGTGTCTGTCTGTCCGTCGGTGTTTATCTGTCTGCCTGTCCGTCGGTGCCTGTCTGTCTGTCAGTGTCTGTCTGTCTGCCTGTCCGTCGGTGTCTGTCTGTCCGTCGGTGCCTGTCTGTCCGTCGGTGCCTGTTTGCCTGTCTCTCCGGAGGTGTCTGTCTGTCTGTCTGTTCGTCGGTGTCTGTCTGCCTGTCCGTCGGTGTCTGTCTGTCCGTTGGTGTGTGTCTGTCAGTCGGTGTCTGACTGCCCGTCGGAGTCTGCCTGTCCTTCGGTGTCGGTATCTGCCTGTCTGTCGGTCGGTGTCTGCCTGTCCATCGGTGTCTGTCTGTCCGTCGGTGTCTATCTGTCCGTCGGTGTCCGTCTGTCTGGCTGTCCGTCGGTGTCTGTTTGTCTGTCTGTCTGTCCGTCGGTGTGTGTTTGTCTGTCTGTCCGTCGGTGTCTGTCTGTCTGCCTGTACGTCGGTGTCTGTCTCTCTGCCTGTACGTCGGTGTCTGTCTGTCTGACTGTCCGTCGGCGTCTGCCTGCCTGCCTGACCAACGGTGTCTGTCTGTCCGTCGGTGTCAGTCTGTCCGTCGGTGTCTATCTGTCAGGCTGTCATACGGTGTCTGTCTGTCTGGCTGTCTGTCCGGGTCTGCCTGTCCGTCGTTGCCTGTCCGTCGTTGCCTGTCTGTCCGTCGGTGTCTGTCAGTCTGTCTATTCGTCGGTGTATGTCTGTCCGCTGGTGTCTGTATGTCTGACTGTCCGTCGGTGTCTGTCTGTTTGCCTGTCCGTCGGTGTCTGTTTGTATGTCTCTCCGTCGGTGTCTGTCTGTCTGTCTGTTCGTCGGTGTCTGTCTTTCTGTCGGTGTCTGTCTGTCTGACTGTCCGTCGGCGTCTGGCTGTCTGCCTGTCCAACGGTGTCTGTCTGTCCGTCGGTGTCCGTCTGTCTGGCTGTCCGTCGGTGTCTGTTTGTCTGTCTGTCTGTCCGTCGGTGTGTGTTTGTCTGTCTGTCCGTCGGTGTCTGTCTGTCTGCCTGTACGTCGGTGTCTGTCTGTCTGCCTGTACGTCGGTGTCTGTCTGTCCGTCGGTGTCTGTTTCTCGGTCTCTCTGTCGGTGTCTGTCTGTCTGTCTATTCGTCGGTGTCTGTCTGTCCGCCGGTGTATGTCTATCTGTCTGTCCGTCGGGGTCTGTCTGACTGCCTGTCCGTCGGTACCTGTCTGTCCGTCGGTGTCTGTTTGTCTGTCTCTCCGTAGGTGTCTGTCTGTCTGTTCGTCGGTGTCTGTCTGCCTGTCCGTCGGTGTCTGTCTGTCCGTTGGTGTCTGTCTGTCAGTCGGTGTCTGACTGCCCGTCGTAGTCTGTCTGTACGTCGGAGTCTATCTGTCCATCTGTCTGTCCGTTGGTGTCTGTCTGTCTGTCTGCCTGTCCGTCGGTGTCGGTATCTGCCTGTCTGTCGGTCGGTGTCTGCCTGTCCATCGGTGTCTGTCTGTCCGTCGGTGTCTATCTGTCTGCCTGACCGTCGGCGTCTGTCTGTCTGTTCGACGGTGAATGTCTGTCCGCCGGCGTCTGTCTGTCTGCCTGTCCGTAGGGGTCTGTCTGTCTGCCTGTCCTTCGATGCCTGTCTGTCCATCGGTGTATGTCTGTCTGGTCGGTGTGTGTCTGTTTGTTCATCGGTGTCTGTCTGTCTGCCTGTCCGTCGGTGTCTGTCTGTCTGCCTGTACGACGGTGTCTTTCTGTCTGCCTGTCCGTCGGTGACTGTCTGTATGCCTGTCCAACGGTGTCTGCCTGTCCGTCGGTGTCAGTCTGTCTGGCTGTCCGTCGGTGTCTGTTTGTCTGACTGTCTGTCCGTCGGTGTGTGTTTGTCTGTCTCTCCGTCGGTGTCTGTCTGTCTGCCTGTACGTCGGTGTCTGTCTGCCTGCCTGTACGTCGGTGTCCGTCTGTCTGACTGTCCGTCGGCGTCTGCCTGTCTGCCTGTCCAACGGTGTCTGTCTGTCCGTCGGTGTCAGTCTGTCTGGCTGTCCGTCGGTGTCTGTTTGTCTGTCTGTCTGTCCGTCGGTGTGTGTTTGTCTGTCTGTCCGTCGGTGTCTGTCTGTCTGCCTGTCCGTCGGTGTCTGTCTGTCTGCCTGTCCCACGGTGTCTTTCTGTCTGTCTGGCCGTCGGTGTCTGTCTGTCTGCCTGTCCGTCGGTGTCTGTCTGTCCGTCGGTGTCTGTCTGTCAGTCTGTCCAACGGTGTCTGTCTGTCCGACGGTGTCTGTCTGTCTGCCTGTCCGTCGGTGTCTGTCTGTCTGCCAGTCCATCGGTGTCTGTCTGTCTGCCAGTCCGTCGGTGTCAGTCTGTCTGTCTGTTCGTCGGTGTCTGTCTGTCCGTCGGTGTCTGTCTGTCCGTCGGTGACTATCTGTCCGTCTATCCGTCGGGGTCTGTATGTCTGCCTGTTCGTCGGTGCATGTCTGTCCGTCGTTGCCTGTCTGTCAGTCGGTGTCTGTTTGTCTGTCTGTCCGTCGGTTTCTGTCTGTCTGCCTGTCCAACGGTGTCTGTCTGTCTGCCTGTCCAACGGTGTCTGTCTGTCCGTCGGTGTCTATCTGCCTGACTGCCGTCGGTGTCTGTTTGTCCGGCTGTCCGTCTGTGTCTGCCTGTCCGTCGTTGCCTGTCTGTCAGTCGGTGTCTGTTTGTCTGCCTGTCCAACGGTGTCTGCCTGTCCAACGGTGACTGTCTGTCTGCCTGTCCGTCGATGTCTGTCTGTCCGTCGGTGTCTATCTGTCTGCCTGTCCGTCGGTGTCTGTTTGTCTGGCTGTCTGTCCGTGTCTGCCTGTCCGTCGATGTCTGTCTGTTCGTCTGAGTCTGTCTGTCCGTCTGTATCTGTCTGTCCGTCGGTGACTATCTGTCCGTCTGTCTGTCCGTCGGTGTCTGTCTGTCTGTCTGTCTCTCCATCGGTGTCTGTCTGTCTGCATGTCCAATGGTGTCTGTCTGTCCGTCGGTGTTTATCTGTCTGCCTGACCGTCGGCGTCTGTCTGTCTGTTCGTCGGTGTCTGTCTGTCCGCTGGTGTCTGTCTGTCTGCCTGTCCGTCGGCATTTGTATGTCTGCCCGTCCGTCGGCGCCTGTCTGTCTGTCAGTGTCTGTCTGTCTGCCTGTCCGTCGGTGTCTGTTTGTCCGTCGGTGTCTGTCGGTCCGTCGGTGTCTGTCCGTTTATCTGTCCTTCGGGGTCTGTCTGTCTGCCTGTCCAACGGTGTCTGTCTGTCCGTCGGTGTCAGCCTGTCTGGCTGTCCGTCGGTGTCTGCCTGTGTGTCAGTGTATGTCTGTCTGCCTGTCCGTCGGTGTCTGTTTGTCTTTCTGTCTGTCTGTGTAAGACTGTCCGTCGTTGTCTGTCTGTTCGTCGGAGTCTGTCTGTCCGTCTGTATCTGTCTGTCCGTCGGTGACTATCTGTCCGTCTGTCTGTCCGTCGGTGTCTGTCTGTCTGTCTGTCTCTCCATCGGTGTCTGTCTGGCTGCATGTCCAATGGTGTCTGTCTGTCCGTCGGTGTTTATCTGTCTGCCTGACAGTCGGCATCTGTATGTCTGCCTGTCCGTCGGTGCCTGTCTGTCTGTCAGTGTCTGTCTGTCTGCCTGTCCGTCGGTGTCTGTCTGTCCGTCGGTGTCTGTCCGTTTATCTGTCCGTCGGTGTGAGTCTGTCTGGCTGTCCGTCGGGGTCTGTATGTCTGCCTGTCCGTCGGTGCTTATCTGTCCGTCGGTGTCTGTTTGTCTGTCTGTCCGTCGGTGTCTATCTGTCTGGCTGTCCGTCGGTGTCTGTTTGTCTGTCAGTGTCTGTCTGTCTGCCTGACCGTCGGAGGCTGTGTGTCTTGCTGTCCGTCTGTGTCAGCCTGTCCGTCGTTGCCTGTCTGTCAGTCGGTGTTTGTTTGTCTGTCTGTCCGTCGGTGTCTGTCTGTCTGCCTGTCCAATGGTGTCTGTCTGTCCTTCGGTGTCTGTCTGTCTCGCTGTCCGTCGGTGTCTGTCTGTCTGACTGTCCGTCGGTGTCTGTTTGTCTGGCTGTCTGTCCGTGTCTGCCTGTCCGTCGTTGCCTGCCTGTCGAACGGTGTCTGTCTGTCTAACCTGACCATCGGTGTCTGTCTGTCCGTCGGTGTCAGTCTGTCTGTCTGTCCGTCGGTGTCTGTTTGTCTGTCTGTCTGTCCGTCGGTGTCTTTTTGTCTGTCTCTCCGTCGGAGGCTGTGTGTCTTGCTGTCCGTCTGTGTCAGCCTGTCCGTCGTTGCCTGTCTGTCCGTCGGTGTCTGTCTGTCTGCCTGTACGACGGTGTCTTTCTGTCTGCCTGTCCGTCGGTGACTGTCTGTATGCCTGTCCAACGGTGTCTGTCTGTCCGTCGGTGTCTATCTGTCAGGCTGTCATACGGTGTCTGTCTGTCTGGCTGTCTGCTTGGGTCTGCCTGTCCGTCGTTGCCTGTCTGTCCGTCGGTGTCTGTCAGTCTGTCTATTCGTCGGTGTATGTCTGTCGGCTTGTGTCTGTGTGTCTTCCTGTCCGTGGGGGCTGTCTGTCTGCCTGTCCGTCCGTCGGTGTCTGTTTGTATGTCTCTCCGTCGGTGTCTGTCTGTCTGTCTGTTCGTCGGTGTCTGTCTTTCTGTCGGTGTCTGTCTGTCTGACTGTCCGTCGGCGTCTGCCTGTCTGCCTGTCCGTCGGTGCCTGTCTGTCCGTCGGTGTCTGTTTGTCTGTCTGTCCGTCGGTGTATGTCTGACTGACAGTGTCTGTCTGTCTGTCTGTCTGCCTGTCCGTCGGTGTCCGACAGGCAGACAGACAGATACCGGCGGACAGACAGACAAACAGACACCAACGGTCAGACAGGCACGGACGGACCGACGGACAGACAGACACCGACGGACAGACAGACACCGACGAACATACAGACAGACACCGATGGACAGGAAGACAGACTGATACCGACGGACTGGCAGACAGACAGACACCGATGGACAGGCAGATAGACTGACACCGACGGACAGGCAGACATACAGAAACCGACGGATAGATAGATACCGACGGACAGACAGACACCGACGGACAGACAGACACCGACGAACAGACAGACGGACACCGACGGAGAGACAGACAAAAAGACACCGTCGGATAGACAGACACCGACGGACAGACAGACAAACAGACCCTGACGGACAGACAGTTAATGACGCACAGGCAGACACGGACAGACAGCCAGACAAACAGACACAGACGGACAGGAAGACAGAGAGACACCGACAGACAGGCAGACACCGACGGACACACAAACAGACAGACACCGACGAACAGACAGACAGACGCCGACGGTCAGGCAGACAGATAGATCTTGACGGACAGACAGACACCGTTGGACATGCAGACAAACAGACACCGACAGACAGGCAGACAGACAGACAGACACCGACGGACAGACAGACGGACAGATAGTCACCGACGGACAGACAGACACCGACGGACGGACAGACACCGACGAACAGACAGACAGACACCGATGGACAGGAAGACAGACTGATACCGACGGGCAGACAGGCAATGACGGACAGGCAGACACGGACAGACAGCCAGACAAACAGACACAGACGGACAGGAAGACAGAGAGACACCGACAGACAGGCAGACACCGACGGACACACAAACAGACAGACACCGGCGAACAGACAGACTGACAGACACCGACGGACAGGCAGACAGACAGATCGACGGACAGGCAGACAGACAGATTCCGGCGGACAGACAGACACCGACGGACAGGCAGACAGACAGACAGACACCGACGGACAGACAGACAGACAAACTGACACCGACAGACAGACAGGCACCGACGGAGAGGGGTTGTCGAGAGGTATCTGCTTGTCCGTCCGTGTCTGTCTGTCTGTCTGTTCGTCGGTGTCTGTCTGTCCGTCGGTGTCTGTCTGTCTGCTTGTCCGTCGGTGTCCGTCTATCTGCCTGTCCGTCAGTGTCTGTCTGTCTGCGTGTCCAACGGTGTCTGTCTGTCCGTCGGTGTGTATCTGTCAGGCTGTCCGTCGGTGTCTGTTTCTCTGGCTGTCTGTCCGTGTCTGCCTGTCCGTCGTTGCCTGTATGTCCAACGGTGTCTGTCTGTCCGACGGTGTCTATCTGTCAGGCTGTCCCTCGGTGTCTGTCAGTCTGTCTGTTCGTCGGTGTCAGTCTGTCGGTCGGTGTCTGTCTGTTTGTCTGTCCGTCGGGGTCTGTCTGTCTGCCTGTCCACCGGTGCCTGCCTGTCAATCGGGGACTGTCTGTCAGCCTGTCCGTCGGTGTCGGTATCTGCCTGTCTGTCTGTCGGTGTCTGCCTGTCCATCGGTGTCTGTCTGTCTGCCAGTCCGTCGGTGTCAGTATGTCTGCCTGTCCATCGGTGTCTCTCTGTCCGTCGGTGTCTATTAGTCTGTCTCTCCGTCGGTGTCAGTCAGTCTGTTCGTCGGTGTCTGTCTATCCGTCGGTGTCAGTCTGTCCGTCGGTGACTATCTGTCCCTCTGTCTGTCAGCCGGTGTCTGTCTGTTTGCCTGTCCGTTGGTGGCTGTCTGTCCGTCGGTGTCTGTCTGTCTGTCTGTTCGTCGGTGTGTGTCTGTCCGTCGGTGTCTGTCTGTCTGCTTGTCCGTCGGTGTCCGTCTGTCTGCCTGTCCAACGGTGTCTTTCTGTCTGCCTGTCCGTCGGTGTCTGTCTGTCTGTCCAACGGTGTCTGTCTGTCCGCCGGTGTCTATCTGTCTGTCTGGCAGACCGTCGGCGTCTGTCTGTCTGTCTGTCGGTGTCTGTCTGTGTGTCTGTTCGTCGGTGTCTGTCTGTCCGTCGGTGTCTGCTTGTCTGTCTGTCCGTCGGTGTCTGTCTATCTGTCTGTTCGACGGTGTCTGTCTGTCTGCCTGTCCAACGGTGTCTGTCTGTCCGTCGGTATCTGTCTGTCTGTCTGTCTGTCGGTGTCTGTCTGTCTGCCTGACCGTCGGCCTCTGTCTGTCTGTTCGTCGGTGTCTGTCTGTCCGCCGGTGTCTTTCTGTCTGTCTGTTTATCGGTGTCTGCCTGTCTGTCGGTGTCTGTCTGTCTGCCTTTCGAACGGTGTCTGTCTGTGTGTCGGTGTCTATCTGTCTGGATGTCCGTCGGTGTCTGTTTGTCTGGCTGTATGTCCGTGTCTTCCTGTCCGTCATTGCCTGTCTGTCCGTCGGTGTCTGTCAGTCTGCCTGTTCGTCGGTGTCTGTCTGTCCATCGGTGTCTGTGTGTTTGTCTGTCCGTCGGGGTCTGTCTGTTTGACTGTCCGTCGGAGCCTGTCTGTCCGTCGGTGTCTGTTTGTCTGTCTGTCCGTCTGTGTCTGTCTGTCTGTCCAACGGTGTCTGTCTTTTCGTCGGTGTCTGTCTGTCTGCCTGTGCAACGGTGCCTGCCTGTCCGTCGGTGTCTTTGTGTCTGCCTGTCCAACGGTGTCTGTCTGTCCGTCGGTGTCTGTCTGTCTGTCTGCCTGTCCGTCGGTGTCTGTATCTGCCTGTCTCTCTGTCGGTGTCTGCCAGTCCATTGGTGTCTGTCTGTCTGCCTGAATGTCGGCGTCTGTCTGTCTGTCCGTCGGTGTCTTTGTGTCTGCCTGTCCAACGGTGTCTGTCTGTCTGCCTGACCGTCGGCGTCTGTCTTCCTCTCCGTCGGTGCCTGTCTGTCCGTCGGTGTCTCTCTGTCTGTCTGCCTGACCGTCGGTGTCTCTCTGTCTGTCTGCCTGTCCGTCGGTGTCGGTATCTATCTGTCTGTCTGTCGGTGTCTGCCTGTCCATTAGTGTCTGTCTGTCTGCCTGAACGTCGGCGTCTGTCTGTCTGTCCGTCGGTATCTGTCTGTCTGTCTGTCCGTCCGTGCCTGTATGTCCGTTGGTGTCTGTCTGTCTGTCTGTTCGTCGGTGTCTGTCTTTCCGTCGGTGCCTGTCTGTCTGCCTGTCCAACCATGTCTTTCTGTCTGCCTGCCCGTCGGTGTCTGTCTGTCTGCCTGTCCGTCGGTGTCTGTCTGTCCGTCGGTGTCTGTCTGTCTGCCTGTCCAACGGTGTCTTTCTGTCTGCCTGTTTGTCTTGCTGTCTGTCCGTGTCTGCCTGTCCGTCGTTGCCTGTGTGTCCGTCGGTATCTATCTGTCTGCCTGCCCGTCGGTGTCGGTATCTGCCTGTCTGTCTGTCGGTGTCTGCCTGTCCAACGGTGTCTGTCTGTCTGCCAGTCCGTCGGTGTCAGTCTGTCTGCCTGTCCATCGGTGTCTGTTTGTCCGTCGGTGTCTATCTGTCTGACTGTCCGTCGGTGTATGTTTGTCTGGCTGTCTGTCCGTGTCTGCCTGTCCGGCGTTGCATGTCTGTCCGTCGGTGACTGTCAGTCTGTATGTTCGTCGGTGTCTGTCTGTCCGTCGGTGTCTAACAGTCTGCCTGACCGTCGGCGTCTATCTGTCTGGCTGACCGTCGGCGTCTGTCTGTCTGTCCGTCGGTGTCTGTCTGTACGTCGGGATCTGTCTGTCTGCCTGTCCGTCAGTGCCTGCCCGTCCGTCGGTGTCTGTTTGTCTGTCTGTCCAACGGTGTCTGTGTCTCCGTCGGTGTCTATCTGTCTACCTGACCGTCGGCATCTGTCTGCCTCTCCGTCGGTGCCTGTCTGTCCGTCGGCGTCTGTCTGTCTGTCGGTGTCTGTCTGTGTGTCCGTTCGTCGGTGTCTGTCTGTCCGTCGGTGTCTGTCTGTTTGCCTCTCCGTCGGTGCCTGCCTGTCCGTCGGTGTCTGTCTGTACGTCGGTGTCTGTCTGCCTGTCCGTCGGTGTCGGTATCTGGCTGTCTGTCTGTCGGTGTCTGCCTATCCGTCGGCGTCTGTCTGTCTGTTCGTCGGTGTCAGTCTGTCTGCCTGTCCGTCCGTGCCTGTCTGTCCCTTGGTGTCTGTTTGTCTGTCTGTCCGTCGGTGTCTGTCTGTCTGCCTGTGCAACGGTGTGTGTCTGTCCGTCGCTGTCTAACAGTCTGCCTGACCGTCGGCGTCTGCCTGTCTGTGTGTCTGTTCGTCGGTGTCTGTCTGTCCGTCGTTGTCTCTCTGTCTGTCTGCCTGACCGTCGGTGTCTCTCTGTAGGTCTGCCTGTCCGTCGGTGTCGGTATCTATCTGTCTGTATGTCGGTGTCTGCCTGTCCATTGGTGTCTGTCTGTCTGCCTGAACGTCGGCGTCTGTCTGTCTGTCCGTCGGTATCTGTCTATCTGTCTGTCCGTCCGTGCCTGTCTGTCCGTTGGTGTCTATTTGTCTGTCTGTCCGTCGGTATCTGTTTGTCTGTCTGTCCGTCGGTATCTGTCTGTCTGCCTGTCCAACGGTGTCTGTCTGTCTGCCTGTCCAACGGTGTCTGTCTGTCCGTCGGTGTCTGTCTGTCTGGCTATCCGTCGGTGTCTGTCTGTCTGCCGGTCCAACGGTGTCTGCAAGTCCGTCGGTGTCTATCTGTCTGCCTGACCGTCGGCGTCTGTCTGTCTGTCGGTGTCTGTCTGTGTGTCCGTTCGCCGGTGTCTGTCTGTCCGTCGGTGTCTGTCTGTTTGCCTCTCCGTCGGTGCCTGCCTGTCCGTCGGTGTCTGCCTGTCCGTCGGCGTCTGTCTGTCTGTTCGTCGGTGTCTGTCTGTCTGCCTGTCCGTCCGTGCCTGTCTGTCCCTTGGTGTCTGTTTGTCTGTCTGTCCGTCGGTGTCTGTCTGTCTGCCTGTGCAACGGTGTCTGTCTGTCCGTCGCTGTCTAACAGTCTGCCTGACCGTCGGCGTCTGCCTGTCTGTGTGTCTGTTCGTCGGTGTCTGTCTGTCCGTCGGTGTCTCTCTGTCTGTCTGCCTGACCGTCGGTGTCTCTCTGTCTGTCTGCCTGTCCGTCGGTGTCGGTATCTATCTGTCTGTCTGTCGGTGTCTGCCTGTCCATTAGTGTCTGTCTGTCTGCCTGAACGTCGGCGTCTGTCTGTCTGTCCGTCGGTATCTGTCTGTCTGTCTGTCCGTCCGTGCCTGTATGTCCGTTGGTGTCTGTCTGTCTGTCTGTTCGTCGGTGTCTGTCTTTCCGTCGGTGCCTGTCTGTCTGCCTGTCCAACCATGTCTTTCTGTCTGCCTGTCCGTCGGTGTCTGTCTGTCTGCCTGTCCGTCGGTGTCTGTCTGTCCGTCGGTGTCTGTCTGTCTGCCTGTCCAACGGTGTCTTTCTGTCTGCCTGTTTGTCTTGCTGTCTGTCTGTGTCTGCCTGTCCGTCGTTGCCTGTGTGTCCGTCGGTATCTATCTGTCTGCCTGTCCGTCGGTGTCGGTATCTGCCTGTCTGTCTGTCGGTGTCTGCCTGTCCAACGGTGTCTGTCTGTCTGCCAGTCCGTCGGTGTCAGTCTGTCTGCCTGTCCATCGGTGTCTGTCTGTCCGTCGGTGTCTATCTGTCTGACTGTCCGTCGGTGTATGTTTGTCTGGCTGTCTGTCCGTGTCTGCCTGTCCGGCGTTGCATGTCTGTCCGTCGGTGACTGTCAGTCTGTATGTTCGTCGGTGTCTGTCTGTCCGTCGGTGTCTAACAGTCTGCCTGACCGTCGGCGTCTATCTGTCTGGCTGACCGTCGGCGTCTGTCTGTCTGTCCGTCGGTGTCTGTCTGTACGTCGGGATCTGTCTGTCTGCCTGTCCGTCAGTGCCTGCCCGTCCGTCGGTGTCTGTCTGTCTGCCGGTCCAACGGTGTCTGTCAGTCCGTCGGCGTCTATCTGTCTGCCTGACCGTCGGCGTCTGTCTGTCTGTCGGTGTCTGTCTGTGTGTCCGTTCGTCGGTGTCTGTTTGTCTGTCTGTCCGTCGGTGTCTGTCTGTCTGTCAGTGTCTGTCTGTCTGCCTGACCGTCGGAGGCTGTGTGTCTTGCTGTCCGTCTGTGTCAGCCTGTCCGTCGTTGCCTGTCTGTCAGTCGGTGTTTGTTTGTCTGTCTCTCCTTCGGCGTCTGTCTGTCTGCCTGTCCAACGGGGTCTGTATGTCTGCCTGTCCAACGGTGTCTGTCTGTCCGTCGGTGTCTATCTGTCTGACTGTCCGTCGGTGTCTGTTTGTCTGTCTGTCAGTGTCTGTCTGTCTGCCTGACCGTCGGAGGCTGTGTGTCTTGCTGTCCGTCTGTGTCAGCCTGTCCGTCGTTGCCTGTCTGTCAGGCGGTGTTTGTTTGTCTGTCTCTCCTTCGGCGTCTGTCTGTCTGCCTGTCCAACGGTGTCTGTCTGTCTAACCTGACCATCGGTGTCTGTCTGTCCGTCGGTGTCTATCTGTCTGACTGTCCGTCGGTGTCTGTTTGTCTGTCTGTCTGTCCGTCGGTGTCTTTTTGTCTGTCTGTCTGTCGGTGTCTGTCTGTCTGTCAGTGTCTGTCTGTCTGCCTGACGGTCGGAGTCTGTGTGTCTTGCTGTCCGTCTTTCTGCCTGACCGTCGGAGTCTTTGTGTCTTGCTGTCCGCTGTGTCTGCCTGTCCGTCGTTGCCTGTCTGTCCGTCGGTGTTTGTCTGTCTGTCTGTTCGTCGGTGTCTGTCTGTCCGTCAGTGTCTGTCTGTATGCCTGTCCAACGGTGTCTTTCTGTCTGCCTGTTTGTCTTGCTGTCTGTCCGTGTCTGCCTGTCCGTCGTTGCCTGTCTGTCCGTCGGTATCTATCTGTCTGCCTGTCGGTCGGTGTCGGTATCTGCCTGTCTGTCTGTCGGTGTCTGCCTGTCCAACGGTGTCTGTCTGTCTGCCAGTCCGTCGGTGTCAGTCTGTCTGCCTGTCCATCGGTGTCTGTCTGTCCGTCGGTGTCTGTTTGTCTGTCTCTCCGTCGGTGTCTGTCTGTCTGTTCGTCGGAATCTGTCTGTCGGTCGGTATCTGTCTGTCTGTCGGTGACTATCTGTCCGTCTGTCTGTCCGTCGGTGTCTGTCTGTATGTCTGCCTGTCCGTCGGTGTCTGCCTGTCCGTCGGTTTTGTCTGTCTGCATGTCTAACGGTGTCTGTCTGTCCGTCGGTGTTTATCTGTCTGCCTGACCGTCGGCGTCTGCCTGTCTGTTCGTCGGTGTCTGTCTGTCCAACGATGTATTTCTGTCTGCCTGTCCGTCATTGCCTGTCTGTCCGTCGGTGTCTGTCTGTCTATCTGTTCGTCGGTGTCTGTCTGTCTGTCGGTGTCTGTCTGTCTGCCTGTCCAACGGTGTCTGTCTGTCTGTCTGACCGTCGGTGTCTGTCTGTCTGCCTGTCCAACGGTGTCTGTCTGTCCGTCGTTGCCTGTCTGTCCGTCGGTGTCTGTCAGTCTGTCTGTCCGTCGGTGTCTGTCAGTCTGTCTGTTCGTCGGCGTCTGTCTGTCCGTCGGTGTCTGTCTGTTTGTCTGTCCGTCGGTGTCTGTTTGTCTGGCTGTCTGTCCTTGTCTGCCTGTCCGTCGTTGCCTGTCTGTCCGTCGGTGTCTGTTTGTCTGTCTCTCCGTCGGTGTCTGTCTGTCTGTCCGTCGGTGTCTGTCTGTCTGTCCGTCTGTCTGTTGGTGTCTGCCTGTCCGTCGGTGTCTTGTTGTATGTATGTCGGTGCCTGTCTTTATGCCTGTTCGACGGTGTCTGTCTGTCTGTCTGTCCGTCGGTGTCGTCTGTCCGTCGGTGTCTGTCTGTCAGTCGGTGTCTGACTGCCCGTCGGTGTGTGTCTGTCTGTCGGTGTCTGTTTGTCTGTCTGTCTGCCTGTCCGTCGGGGTCTGTCTGTCTGCCTGTCCATCGGTATCTGTCTGTCTGTGTGACCGTCGGTGTCTGTCTGTCTGCCTGTCCAACGGTGTCTGTCTGTCCGTCGTTGCCTGTCTGTCCGTAGGTGTCTGTCAGTCTGTCTGTCCGTCGGTGTCTGTCAGTCTGTCTGTTCGTCGGTGTCTGTCTGTCCGTCGGTGTCTGTCTGTTTTTCTGTCCGTCGGTGTCTGTTTGTCTGGCTGTCTGTCCTTGTCTGCCTGTCCGTCGTTGCCTGTCTGTCCGTCGGTGTCCGTCATTGCCTGTCTGTCCGTCGGTGTCTGTCTGTCTATCTGTTCGTCGGTGTCTGTCTGTCCGTCGGTGTCTGTCTGTCTGCCTGTCCAACGGTGTCTGTCTGTCTGTCTGACCGTCGGTGTCTGTCTGTCTGCCTGTCCAACGGTGTCTGTCTGTCCGTCGGTGTCGTCTATCCGTCGGTGTCTGTCTGTCAGTCGGTGTCTGACTGCCCGTCGGTGTGTGTCTGTCTGTCGGTGTCTGTTTGTCTGTCTGTCTGCCAGTCCGTCGGTGTCAGTCTGTCTGCCTGTCCATCGGTGTCTGTCTGTCCGTCGGTGTCTGTTTGTCTGTCTCTCCGTCGGTGTCTGTCTGTCTGTTCGTCGGAATCTGTCTGTCGGTCGGTATCTGTCTGTCTGTCGGTGACTATCTGTCCGTCTGTCTGTCCGTCGGTGTCTGTCTGTATGTCTGCCTGTCCGTCGGTGTCTGCCTGTCCGTCGGTTTTGTCTGTCTGCATGTCTAACGGTGTCTGTCTGTCCGTCGGTGTTTATCTGTCTGCCTGACCGTCGGCGTCTGCCTGTCTGTTCGTCGGTGTCTGTCTGTCCAACGATGTATTTCTGTCTGCCTGTCCGTCATTGCCTGTCTGTCCGTCGGTGTCTGTCTGTCTATCTGTTCGTCGGTGTCTGTCTGTCTGTCGGTGTCTGTCTGTCTGCCTGTCCAACGGTGTCTGTCTGTCTGTCTGACCGTCGGTGTCTGTCTGTCTGCCTGTCCAACGGTGTCTGTCTGTCCGTCGTTGCCTGTCTGTCCGTCGGTGTCTGTCAGTCTGTCTGTCCGTCGGTGTCTGTCAGTCTGTCTGTTCGTCGGCGTCTGTCTGTCCGTCGGTGTCTGTCTGTTTGTCTGTCCGTCGGTGTCTGTTTGTCTGGCTGTCTGTCCTTGTCTGCCTGTCCGTCGTTGCCTGTCTGTCCGTCGGTGTCTGTTTGTCTGTCTCTCCGTCGGTGTCTGTCTGTCTGTCCGTCGGTGTCTGTCTGTCTGTCCGTCTGTCTGTTGGTGTCTGCCTGTCCGTCGGTGTCTTGTTGTATGTATGTCGGTGCCTGTCTTTATGCCTGTTCGACGGTGTCTGTCTGTCTGTCTGTCCGTCGGTGTCGTCTGTCCGTCGGTGTCTGTCTGTCAGTCGGTGTCTGACTGCCCGTCGGTGTGTGTCTGTCTGTCGGTGTCTGTTTGTCTGTCTGTCTGCCTGTCCGTCGGGGTCTGTCTGTCTGCCTGTCCATCGGTATCTGTCTGTCTGTGTGACCGTCGGTGTCTGTCTGTCTGCCTGTCCAACGGTGTCTGTCTGTCCGTCGTTGCCTGTCTGTCCGTAGGTGTCTGTCAGTCTGTCTGTCCGTCGGTGTCTGTCAGTCTGTCTGTTCGTCGGTGTCTGTCTGTCCGTCGGTGTCTGTCTGTTTTTCTGTCCGTCGGTGTCTGTTTGTCTGGCTGTCTGTCCTTGTCTGCCTGTCCGTCGTTGCCTGTCTGTCCGTCGGTGTCCGTCATTGTCTGTCTGTCCGTCGGTGTCTGTCTGTCTATCTGTTCGTCGGTGTCTGTCTGTCCGTCGGTGTCTGTCTGTCTGCCTGTCCAACGGTGTCTGTCTGTCTGTCTGACCGTCGGTGTCTGTCTGTCTGCCTGTCCAACGGTGTCTGTCTGTCCGTCGGTGTCGTCTATCCGTCGGTGTCTGTCTGTCAGTCGGTGTCTGACTGCCCGTCGGTGTGTGTCTGTCTGTCGGTGTCTGTTTGTCTGTCTGTCTGCCTGTCTGTCGGGGTCTGTCTGTCTGCCTGTCCATCGGTATCTGTCTGTCTGTGTGACCGTCGGTGTCTGTCTGTCTGCCTGTCCAACGGTGTCTGTCTGTCCGTCGTTGCCTGTCTGTCCGTAGGTGTCTGTCAGTCTGTCTGTCCGTCGGTGTCTGTCAGTCTGTCTGTTCGTCGGCGTCTGTCTGTCCGTCAGTGTCTGTCTGTTTGTCTGTCCGTCGGTATCTGTTTGTCTGGCTGTCTGTCCTTGTCTGCCTGTCCGTCGTTGCCTGTCTGTCCGTCGGTGTCTGTTTGTCTGTCTCTCCGTCGGTGTCTGTCTGTCTGTCCGTCGGTGTCTGTCTGTCTGTCCGTCTGTCTGTTGGTGTCTGCCTGTCCGTCGGTGTCTTGTTGTATGTATGTCGGTGCCTGTCTTTATGCCTGTTCGACGGTGTCTGTCTGTCTGTCTGTCCGTCGGTGTCGTCTGTCCGTCGGTGTCTGTCTGTCAGTCGGTGTCTGACTGCCCGTCGGTGTGTGTCTGTCCGTCGGTGTCTGTTTGTCTGTCTGTCTGCCTGTCCGTCGGGGTCTGTCTGTCTGCCTGTCCAACGGTATCTGTCTGTCTGCCTGTCCGTCGGTGTCTGTCTGTCCGTCGGTGTCTGTCTGTCTGCCTGTCCAACGGTGTCTTTCTGTCTGCCTGTTTGTCTTGCTGTCTGCCCGTGTCTGCCTGTCCGTCGTTGCCTGTCTGTCCGTCGGTATCTATCTGTCTGCCTGTCCGTCGGTGTCGGTATCTGCCTGTCTGTCTGTCGGTGTCTGCCTGTCCAACGGTGTCTGTCTGTCTGCCAGTCCGTCGGTGTCAGTCTGTCTGCCTGTCCATCGGTGCCTGTCTGTACATCGGTGTCTGTTTGTCTGTCTCTACGTCGGTGTCTGTCTGTCTGTTCGTCGGAATCTGTTTGTCGGTCGGTATCTGTCTGTTCGTCGGTGTCTGTCTGTCTGCATGTCCAACGGTGCCTTACTGTCTGCCTGTCCGTCGGTGTCGGTCAGTCTGTCTGTTCGTCGGTGTCAGTCTGTCCGTCGGTGTCTGTCTGTTTGTCTGTCCGTCGGGGTCTGTCTGCCTGTCCACCGGTGCCTGCCTGTCAGTAGGGGACTGTCTATCAGCCTGTCCGTCGGTGTCGGTATCTGCCTGTCTGTCTGTCGGTGTCTGTCTGTCCGCCGGTGTCTGTCTGTCTGCCTGTCCGTCGGGGTCTATCTGTCTGCCTGTCCGTCGGTGCCTGTCTGTCCGTTGGTGTCTGTTTGTCTGTCTCTCCGTCGGTGTTTGTCTGTCTGTCTGTTCGTCGGTGTCTGTCTTTCCGTCGGTGCCTGTCTGTCTGCCTGTCCAACGTTGTCTTTCTGTCTTCCTGTCCGTCGGTGTCTGTCTGTCTGCCTGTCCGTCGGTGTCTGTCTCTCCGTCGGTGTCTGTCTGTCTGCCTGTCCGTCGGTGTCTGTCTGTCCGTCGGTGTCTGTCTGTCTGTCCGTCTGTCTGTTGGTGTCTGCCTGTCCGTCGGTGTCTTGTTGTATGTATGTCGGTGCCTGTCTTTATGCCTGTTCGACGGTGTCTGTCTGTCTGTCTGTCCGTCGGTGTCGTCTGTCCGTCGGTGTCTGTCTGTCAGTCGGTGTCTGACTGCCCGTCGGTGTGTGTCTGTCCGTCGGTGTCTGTTTGTCTGTCTGTCTGCCTGTCCGTCGGGGTCTGTCTGTCTGCCTGTCCATCGATATCTGTCTGTCTGTCTAACCGTCGGTGTCTGTCTGTCTGCCTGTCCAACGGTGTCTGTCTGTCCGTCGTTGCCTGTCTGTCCGTCCGTGTCTGTCAGTCTGTCTGTCCGTCGGTGTCTGTCAGTCTGTCTGTCCGTCGGTGTCTGTCTGTTTGTCTGTCCGTCGGTGTCTGTTTGTCTGGCTGTCTGTCCTTGTCTGCCTGTCCGTCGTTGCCTGTCTGTCCTCCGGTGTCTATTTGTCTGTGTCTCCGTCGGTGTCTGTCTGTCTGTCTGTTCGTCGGTGTCTGTCTGTCCGTCGGTGTCTGTAGTCTGCCTGTCCAACGGTGTCTGTCTGTCTGTCTGACCGTCGGTGTCTGTCTGTCTGCCTGTCCAACGGTGTCTGTCTGTCCGTCGTTGCCTGTCTGTCCGTCGGTGTCTGTCAGTCTGTCTGTCCATCGGTGTCTGTCAGTCTGTCTATTCGTCGGCGTCTGTCTGTCCGTCGGTGTCTGTCTGTTTGTCTGTCCGTCGGTGTCTGTTTGTCTGGCTGTCTGTCCTTGTCTGCCTGTCCGTCGTTGCCTGTCTGTCCGTCGGTGTCTGTTTGTCTGTCTGTCCATCGGTGTCTGTCTGTCTGTCAGTGTCTGTCTGTCTGGCTGTCCGTCGGTGTCTGTTTGTCTTTCTGTCTGTCTGTGTAAGCCTGTCCGTCGTTGTCTGTCTGTTCGTCGGAGTCTGTCTGTCTGTCTGTATCTGTCTGTCCGTCGGTGACTATCTGTCCGTCTCTCTGTCCGTCGGTCTCTGTCTGTCTGTCTGTCTCTCCATCGGTGTCTGTCTGTCTGCATGTCCAATGGTGTCTGTCTGTCCGTCGGTGTTTATCTGTCTGCCTGTCCGTCGGTGCCTGTCTGCCTGTCAGTGTCTGTCTGTCTGCCTGTCCGTCGGTGTCTGTCTGTCCGTCGGTGCCTGTCTGTCCGTCGGTGCCTGTTTGTCTGTCTCTCCATAGGTGTCTGTCTGTCTGTCTGTTCGTCGGTGTCTGTCTGCCTGTCCGTCGGTGTCTGTCTGTCCGTTGGTGTGTGTCTGTCAGTCGGTGTCTGACTGCCCGTCGGAGTCTGCCTGTCCTTCGGTGTCGGTATCTGCCTGTCTGTCGGTCGGTGTCTGCCTGTCCATCGGTGTCTGTCTGTCCGTCGGTGTCTATCTGTCTGCCTGACCGTCGGCGTCTGTCTGTCTGTTCGACGGTGAATGTCTGTCCGCCGGTGTCTGTCTGTCTGCCTGTCCGTAGGGGTCCGTCTGTCTGCCTGTTCGTCGATGCCTGTCTGTCCGTCGGTGTCTGTTTGTCTGTCTCTCCGTCGGTGTCTGTCTGTCTGTTCGTCGGTGTCTGTCTGTCCGTCGGTGTCTGTCTGTCTGCCTGTCCGTCGGTGTCTGTCTGTCTGCCTGTACGACGGTGTCTTTCTGTCTGACTGTCCGTCGGTGACTGTCTGTATGCCTGTCCAACGGTGTCTGTCTGTCCGTCGGTGTCTATCTGTCAGGCTGTCATACGGTGTCTGTCTGTCTGGCTGTCTGTCCGGGTCTGCCTGTCCGTCGTTGCCTGTCTGTCCGTCGGTGTCTGTCAGTCTGTCTATTCGTCGTTGTATGTCTGTCGGCTGGTGTCTGTGTGTCTTCCTGTCCGTCGCGGTCTGTCTGTCTGCCTGTCCGTCGGTGTCTGTTTGTATGTCTCTCCGTCGGTGTCTGTCTGTCTGTCTGTTCGTCGGTGTCTGTCTTTCTGTCGGTGTCTGTCTGTCTGACTGTCCGTCGGCGTCTGGCTGTCTGCCTGTCCAACGGTGTCTGTCTGTCCGTCGGTGTCCGTCTGTCTGGCTGTCCGTCGGTGTCTGTTTGTCTGTCTGTCTGTCCGTCGGTGTGTGTTTGTCTGTCTGTCCGTCGGTGTCTGTCTGTCTGCCTGTACGTCGGTGTCTGTCTGTCTGCCTGTACGTCGGTGTCTGTCTGTCTGACTGTCCGTCGGCGTCTGCCTGCCTGCCTGACCAACGGTGTCTGTCTGTCCATCGGTGTCTGTCTGTCCGTCGGTGTCTGTTTGTCTGTCTCTCCGTCGGTGTCTGTCTGTCTGTTCGTCGGAATCTGTCTGTCCGTCGGTGTCTGTCTGTCTGTCTGCCTGTCCGTCGGTGTCTGCCTGTCCGTCGGTTTTGTCTGTCTGCATGTCTAACGGTGTCTGTCTGTCCGTCGGTGTTTATCTGTCTGCCTGACCGTCGGCGTCTGTCTGTCTGTTAGTCGGTGTCTGTCTGTCCGCCGGTGTCTGTCTGTCTGCCTGTCCGTCGGGGTCTGTATGTCTGCCTGTCCGTCGGTGCTTATCTGTCCGTCGGTGTCTGTTTGTCTGTCTGTCCGTCGGTGTCTGTCTGTCTGTCTGTCCGCCGGTGTATGTCTGTCTGCCTGCCCGTCGGGGTCTGTATGTCTATCTGTCCAACGGTGTCTGTCTGTCCGTCGGTGTCTATCTGTCTGACTGTCCGTCGGTGTCTATCTGTCTGACTGTCCGTCGGTGTCTGTTTGTCTGTCTGTCAGTGTCTGTCTGTCTGCCTGACCGTCGGAGGCTGTGTGTCTTGCTGTCCGTCTGTGTCAGCCTGTCCGTCGTTGCCTGTCTGTCAGGCGGTGTTTGTTTGTCTGTCTCTCCTTCGGCGTCTGTCTGTCTGCCTGTCCAACGGGGTCTGTATGTCTGCCTGTCCAACGGTGTCTGTCTGTCCGTCGGTGTCTATCTGTCTGACTGTCCGTCGGTGTCTGTTTGTCTGTCTGTCTGTCCGTCGGTGTCTTTTTGTCTGTCTGTCTGTCGGTGTCTGTCTGTCTGTCAGTGTCTGTCTGTCTGCCTGACGGTCGGAGTCTGTGTGTCTTGCTGTCCGTCTTTCTGCCTGACCGTCGGAGTCTTTGTGTCTTGCTGTCCGCTGTGTCTGCCTGTCCGTCGTTGCCTGTCTGTCCGTCGGTGTTTGTCTGTCTGTCTGTTCGTCGGTGTCTGTCTGTCCGTCAGTGTCTGTCTGTATGCCTGTCCAACGGTGTCTTTTTGTCTGCCTGTTTGTCTTGCTGTCTGTCCGTGTCTGCCTGTCCGTCGTTGCCTGTCTGTCCGTCGGTATCTATCTGTCTGCCTGTCGGTCGGTGTCGGTATCTGCCTGTCTGTCTGTCGGTGTCTGCCTGTCCAACGGTGTCTGTCTGTCTGCCAGTCCGTCGGTGTCAGTCTGTCTGCCTGTCCATCGGTGTCTGTCTGTCCGTCGGTGTCTGTTTGTCTGTCTCTCCGTCGGTGTCTGTCTGTCTGTTCGTCGGAATCTGTCTGTCGGTCGGTATCTGTCTGTCCGTCGGTGACTATCTGTCCGTCTGTCTGTCCGTCGGTGTCTGTCTATCCGTCGGTGTCTGTCTGTCTGCCTGTCCAACGGTGTCTGTCTGTCTGCCTGACCAACGGTGTCTGTCTGTCCGTCGGTGTCTATCTGTCTTGCTGACCATCGGCGTCTGTCTGCCTGTCCGTCGGTGTCTTTCGGTGTCTGTCTGTCTGCCTGTCCGTCGGTGTCTGTCTGTCTGCCTGTCCGTCGGTGCCTGTCTCTCTGTCTGCCTGTCCATCGGTGTCTGTCTGTCCGTCGGTATCTGTTTGTCTGTCTGTCGCTGTCTGCCCGTGTGGTTGTCGGTGCCTGTCTCTCGGTCTGTCTGTCCGTCGGTGAGTGTCAGTCTGCCTGAACATCCACGTCTGTCTGTCTGTCGGTGTCTGTAAGCCTGCCTGTTCAACGGTGTCTGTCTGTCCCTCGGCGTCTATCTGTCAGGCTGCCAGTCGGTGTCTGTTTGTCTGGCTGTCTGTCCGGCTCTGCCTGTCCGTCGTTGCCTGTCTGTCCGTCGGTGTCTGTCTGTCTGTCTGTTCGTCGGTGTCTGTCTGTCTGCCTGTCCGTCGGGGTCTGTCTGTCTGCCTGTCCGTCGGTGCCTGTCTGTCCGTCGGTGTCTGTTTGTCTGTCTCTCCGTCGGTGTATGTTTGCCTGCCTGTTCAACGGTGTCTGTCTGTCCCTCGGTGTCTATCTGTCAGGCTGCCAGTCGGTGTCTTTTTTTCTGGCTGTCTGTCCGGGTCTGCCTGTCCGTCGTTGCCTGTCTGTCCGTCGCTGTCTGTCAGTCTGTCTATTCGTCGGTGTCTGTCTGTCCGTCGGTGTCTGTCTGTTGCCTGTCCGTCGGGGTCTGTCTGTCTGCCTGTCCGTCGGTGCCTGTCTGTCCGTCGGTGTCTGTCTGTCCGTCGGTGTCTGTTTGTCTGCCGGTCCAACGGTGTCTGTCTGTCCGTCGGTGTCTATCTGTCAGGCTGTTCGTCGGTGTCTGTTTGTCTGGCTGTCTGTCCGTTTCTGCCTGTCCGTCATTGCCTGTCTGTCCGTCGGTGTCTGTCTGTCTGTCTGTTCGTCGGTGTCTGTCTGTCCGCCGGTGTCTGTCTGTCTGCCTGTCCGTCGGGGTCTGTCTGTCTGCCTGTCCGTCGGTGTCTGTCTGTCTGCCGGTCCAACGGTGTCTATCTGTCCGTCGGTGTCTGTCTGTCTGTCTGCCTGTCCGTCGGTGTCGGTATCTGCCAGTCTGTCTGTCGGTGTCTGCCTGTCCATTGGTGTCTGTCTGTCTGCCTGAATTTCGGCGTCTGTCTGTCATTCCGTCGGTGTCTGTCTGTCTGCCTGTCCAACGGTGTCTTTCTGTCTGCCTGACCGTCGGCGTCTGTCTGCCTGTCCGTCGGTTTCTGTCGGTGTCTGTCTGTCTGCCTGTCCGTCGGTGTCTGTCTGTCTAGCTGTCTGTCCGGGTCTGCCTGTCCGTTGTTGCCTGTCTGTCCGCCGCTGTCTAACTGTCTGCCTGACCGTCGGCGTCTGTCTGCCTTTCCGTCGGTGTCTGTCTGTCTGTCTGTCCGTCGTTGTCTGTCTGTCCGTCGGTGTCTGTCTGTTTATCTGTCCTTCGGGGTCTGTCTTTCTGCCGGTCCGTCGGTGCCTGTCTGTCCGTCGTGTGTCTGTTTGTCTGTCTGTCCGTCGGTGTATGTCTGTCTGTCAGTGTCTGTCTGTCTGCCTGTCCGTCGGTGTCTGTCTGTCTGTCCGTCGGTGTCTAACTGTCTGCCTGACCGTCGGCGTGTGTCTGCCTGTCCGTCGGTGTCTCTCTGTCTGCCTGTCCAACGGTGTCTGTCTTTCCGTCGGTGTCTATCTGTCTGGCTGACCGTCGGCGTCTGTCTGTCTGTCCGTCGGTGTCTGTCTGTCCGTCGGTGTCTGTCGGTGTCTATCTGTCTGCCTGTCCGTCGGTGTCCATCTGTCAGGCTGTTCGTCGGTGTCTGTTTGTCTGGCTGTCTGTCCGTTTCTGCCTGTCCGTCATTGCCTGCCTGTCCGTCGGTGTCTGTCTGTCTGTCTGTTCGTCGGAGTCTGTCTGTCCGCCGGTGTCTGTCTGTCTGCCTGTCCGTCGGGGTCTGTCTGTCTGCCTGTCCGTCGGTGTCTGTCTGTCTGCCGGTCCAACTGTGTCTGTCTGTCCGTCGGTGTCTGTCTGTCTGTCTGCCTGTCCGTCGGTGTCGGTATCTGCCAGTCTGTCTGTCGGTGTCTGCCTGTCCATTGGTGTCTGTCTGTCTGCCTGAATGTCAGCGTCTGTCTGTCATTCCGTCGGTGTCTGTCTGTCTGCCTGTCCGTCGTTGCATTTCTGTCCGCCGCTGTCTAACTGTCTGCCTGACCGTCGGCGTCTGTCTGCCTGTCCGTCGGTGTCTGTCTGTCTGCCTGCCCAACGGTGTCTGTCTGTCTGTCAGTGTCTCTCTGTCTGCCTGTCCGTCGGTGTCTGTTTGTCTTGCTGTACGTCCGTGTCTGCCTGTCCGTCATTGCCTGTCGGTCCGTCGGTCTTTTTGCTGGTGTCTGGCTGCCTGTCTGTTCGACGCTGTCTGTCTGTCTGCCTGTCCGTCGGTGCCTGTCTCTCTGTCTGCCGGTCCATCGGTGTCTGTCTGTCCGTCGGTGTCTATCTGTCTTGCTGACCGTCGGCGTCTGTCTGCCTGTCCGTCGGTGTCGGTCTGTCTGCCTGTCTAACGGTGTCTGGCTGTCCGTCGGTGTCAGTCTATCTGCCTGTCCATCGGTGTCTGTCTGTCCAACGATGTCTTTCTGTCTGCCTGTCCGTCGGTGTCTGTCTGTCCGTCGGTGTCTGTCTGTCAGTCTGTGTCTGACTGCCCGTCGGTGTCTGTCAGTCTGTCTGTTCGTCGGTGTCTGTCCGTCTGGCTATCCGTCGGTGTCTGTCTGTCTGGCTATCCGTCGGTGTCTGTCTGTCTGGCTATCCGTCGGTGTCTGTCTGTCTGCCTGTCCGTCGGTGTCTGTCTGTCTGCCTGTCCAACGGTGTCTGACTCTCCGTCGGTGTCTGTCTGTCTGGCTATCCGTCGGTGTCTGTCTGTCTGCCTGTCCAACGGTGTCTGTCTGTCCGTCGGTGTCTGTCTATCTGGCTATGCGTCGGTGTCTGTCTGTCTGGCTATCCGTCGGTGTCTCTCTGTCTGCCTGTCCAACGGTGTCTGTCTGTCCGTCGGTGTCTGTCTGTCCGTCGGTGTCTGTCTGTCTGCCTGTCCAACGGCGTCTGTCTGTCCGACGGTGTCTATCGGTCAGGCTGTCCGTCGGTGTCTGTTTGTCTGGCTGTCTGTCAGGGTCTGCCTGTCCATCGTTGCCTGTCTATTCGTCGGTGTCTGTCAGTCTGTCTGTTCGTTGCTGTCTGTCTGTCCGCCGGTGTCTGTCTATCTGCCTGTCTGTTGGGGTTTGTTTGTTTGCTTGTTTGTTGGTGTCTGTCTGCCTGCATGTCCAACGGTGTCTTACTGTCTGCCTGTCCGTCGGTGTCTGTCAGTCTGTCTGATCGTTGGTGTCAGTCTGTCTGTTGGTATCTGTCTGTTTGTCTGTCCTTCGGGGTCTGTCTGTCTGCCTGTCCACCGGTGCCTGCCTGTCAGTCGGGGACTGTCTATCAGCCTGTCCGTCGATGTCGGTATCTGCCTGTCTGTCTGTCGGTGTCTGCATGTCCATCGGTGACTGTCTGTCTGCCAGTCCGTCGGTGTCTGTTTGTCTGTCTCTCCGTCGGTGTCTGTCAGTCTGTTCGTCCGTGTCTGTCTGTCCGTCGGTGTCAGTCTGTCCGTCGGTGACTATCTGTCCGTCTGTCTGTCCGTCGGTGTCTTACTGTCTGCCTGTCCGTCGGTGTCTGTCAGTCTGTCTGTCCAACGGTGTCTGTCTGTCCGTCGGTGTCTGTCTGTCTGGCTATCCGTCGGTGTCTGTCTGTCTGCCTGTCCGTCGGTGTCTGTCTGTCTGCCTGTCCGTCGGTGTCTGTCTGTCCGTCGGTGTCTGTCTGTCTGCCTGTCCGTCGGTGTCTGTCTGTCTGCCTGTCCGTCGGTGTCTGTCTGTCCGTCGGTGTCTGTCCGTCAGTCTGTGTCTGACTGCCCGTCGGTGTCTGTCAGTCTGTCTGTTCGTCGGTGTCTGTCCGTCTGGCTATCCGTCGGTGTCTGTCTGTCTGGCTATCCGTCGGTGTCTGTCTGTCTGGCTATCCGTCGGTGTCTGTCTGTCTGCCTGTCCGTCGGTGTCTGTCTGTCTGCCTGTCCAACGGTGTCTGACTCTCCGTCGGTGTCTGTCTGTCTGGCTATCCGTCGGTGTCTGTCTGTCTGCCTGTCCAACGGTGTCTGTCTGTCCGTCGGTGTCTGTCTATCTGGCTATGCGTCGGTGTCTGTCTGTCTGGCTATCCGTCGGTGTCTCTCTGTCTGCCTGTCCAACGGTGTCTGTCTGTCCGTCGGTGTCTGTCTGTCCGTCGGTGTCTGTCTGTCTGCCTGTCCAACGGCGTCTGTCTGTCCGACGGTGTCTATCGGTCAGGCTGCCAGTCGGTGTCTTTTTTTCTGGCTGTCTGTCCGGGTCTGCCTGTCCGTCGTTGCCTGTCTGTCCGTCGCTGTCTGTCAGTCTGTCTATTCGTCGGTGTCTGTCTGTCCGTCGGTGTCTGTCTGTTGCCTGTCCGTCGGGGTCTGTCTGTCTGCCTGTCCGTCGGTGCCTGTCTGTCCGTCGGTGTCTGTCTGTCCGTCGGTGTCTGTTTGTCTGCCTGTCCAACGGTGTCTGTCTGTCCGTCGGTGTCTATCTGTCAGGCTGTTCGTCGGTGTCTGTTTGTCTGGCTGTCTGTCCGTTTCTGCCTGTCCGTCATTGCCTGTCTGTCCGTCGGTGTCTGTCTGTCTGTCTGTTCGTCGGTGTCTGTCTGTCCGCCGGTGTCTGTCTGTCTGCCTGTCCGTCGGGGTCTGTCTGTCTGCCTGTCCGTCGGTGTCTGTCTGTCTGCCGGTCCAACGGTGTCTATCTGTCGGTCGGTGTCTGTCTGTCTGTCTGCCTGTCCGTCGGTGTCGGTATCTGCCAGTCTGTCTGTCGGTGTCTGCCTGTCCATTGGTGTCTGTCTGTCTGCCTGAATTTCGGCGTCTGTCTGTCATTCCGTCGGTGTCTGTCTGTCTGCCTGTCCAACGGTGTCTTTCTGTCTGCCTGACCGTCGGCGTCTGTCTGCCTGTCCGTCGGTGTCTGTCGGTGTCTGTCTGTCTGCCTGTCCGTCGGTGTCTGTCTGTCTAGCTGTCTGTCCGGGTCTGCCTGTCCGTTGTTGCCTGTCTGTCCGCCGCTGTCTAACTGTCTGCCTGACCGTCGGCGTCTGTCTGCCTTTCCGTCGGTGTCTGTCTGTCTGTCTGTCCGTCGTTGTCTGTCTGTCCGTCGGTGTCTGTCTGTTTATCTGTCCTTCGGGGTCTGTCTTTCTGCCGGTCCGTCGGTGCCTGTCTGTCCGTCGTGTGTCTGTTTGTCTGTCTGTCCGTCGGTGTCTGTCTGTCTGTCAGTGTCTCTCTGTCTGCCTGTCCGTCGGTGTCTGTTTGTCTTGCTGTCTGTCCGTGTCTGCCTGTCCGTCATTGCCTGTCGGTCCGTCGGTCTTTTTGCTGGTGTCTGGCTGCCTGTCTGTTCGACGCTGTCTGTCTGTCTGCCTGTCCGTCGGTGTTTGTCCGTCAGTCGGTGTCTGACTGCCCTTTGGTGTCTGTCTGTCCGTCGGTGTCTGTCCGTGTCTGCCTGTCCACCGTTGCCTGTCTGTACGTCGGTGTCTGTCAGTCTGTCTGTTCGTCGGTGTCTGTCTGTCCGTCGGTGTCTGGCTGTCTGCCTGTCCGACGGTGTCAGTATCTGTCTGTCTGTCTGTCGGTGTCTGTCTGTTCGTCGTCGTCTGTCTGCCTGCCCGTCGGTGTAGGTCTGCCTGTCTATCGGTGTTTGTCTGTCTGTCTGTCTGTCGGTGTCTGTCTTTCGGTGTGTTGGTCTGTGTCTGTCTTTCTATCTGTCTATCTGTCTGCCTGTTCATCGGTGTCTGTCTGTCTATCTGTCTGTCGGTGTCTGTCTTTCGGTGCGTTGGTCTGTGTCTGTCTTTCTGTCTGTCCGTCGGTGTCTATCTGCTTGGCTGTCCGTCAGTGTCTGTTTGTCTGGCTGTCTGTCTGTCTGCCTGTCCGTCGGGGTCTGTCTGTCTGGATGTCCGTCTGTGCCTGTCTGTCCGTCGGTGTCTGTTTGTCTGTCTCTCCGTCGGTGTCTGTCTGTCTGTCTGTTCATCGGTGTCTGTCTTTCTGTCTGTTTGTCTGTCCGTGTCTGTCTGTCTGTCTGTCTGTCTGTCTGTCCGTCTGATCGTCGGCGTCTGTCTCTCTGTCTCTCGGGGTCTGTCTCTCTGTCTGTCTGTACATCAGTGTATGTCTGTCTGCCTGTCCAACGGTGTCTGTCTGTCCGTCGCCGTCTGTCTGTCTGGCTGTCGGTCAGTGTCTATCTGCCTGCCTGACCGTCGGTGTCTGTCTGTCTGTCTGTCGGTGTTTGTTTGTGTGTCTGTTCGTCGGTGTCTGTCTGTCTGTTCGTCGATGTCTGTCTGTCCGCCGGTGTCTGTCTGTCTGCCTGTCCAACGGTGTCTTTCTGTCTGCTTGTCCGACGGTGTCTGTCTGTCTGCCTGTCCAACGGTGTCTGTCTCTCCGTCGGTGTCGGTCTGTCTGCCAGTCTAACGGTGTCTGTCCGTCCGTCGGTGTCTGTCTGTCAGTCGGTGTCTGACTGCCCGTCGGTGTCTGTCTGTCCGTCGGTGTATATCTGTCCGTCTGTCTGTCCGTCGGTGTCTGTCTGTCAGTCAGTGTCTGTCTGTCTGCCTGTCCGTCGGTGTCGGTCTGTCTGTCAGTGTCTGTCTGTCTGCCTGTCCGTCGGTGTCTGTCTGTCTGCCTCTCCGCCCGGTGCCTGTCTGTCCGTCGGTGTCTGTCTGTCTGCCTGTCCAACGGTGTCTGTCTGTCTGCCTGACCAACGGTGTCTGTCTGTCCGTCGGTGTCTATCTGTCTTGCTGACCGTCGGCGTCTGTCTGCCTGTCCGTCGGTGTCTTTCGGTGTCTGTCTGTCTGCCTGTCCGTCGGTGTCTGTCTGTCTGCCTGTCCGTCGGTGCCTGTCTCTCTGTCTGCCTGTCCATCGGTGTCTGTCTGTCCGTCGGTATCTGTTTGTCTGTCTGTCGCTGTCTGCCCGTGTGGTTGTCGGTGCCTGTCTCTCGGTCTGTCTGTCCGTCGGTAAGTGTCAGTCTGCCTGAACATCCACGTCTGTCTGTCTGTCGGTGTCTGTAAGCCTGCCTGTTCAACGGTGTCTGTCTGTCCCTCGGCGTCTATCTGTCAGGCTGCCAGTCGGTGTCTGTTTGTCTGGCTGTCTGTCCGGGTCTGCCTGTCCGTCGTTGCCTGTCTGTCCGTCGGTGTCTGTCTGTCTGTCTGTTCGTCGGTGTCTGTCTGTCTGCCTGTCCGTCGGGGTCTGTCTGTCTGCCTGTCCGTCGGTGCCTGTCTGTCCGTCGGTGTCTGTTTGTCTGTCTCTCCGTCGGTGTATGTTTGCCTGCCTGTTCAACGGTGTCTGTCTGTCCCTCGGTGTCTATCTGTCAGGCTGCCAGTCGGTGTCTTTTTTTCTGGCTGTCTGTCCGGGTCTGCCTGTCCGTCGTTGCCTGTCTGTCCGTCGCTGTCTGTCAGTCTGTCTATTCGTCGGTGTCTGTCTGTCCGTCGGTGTCTGTCTGTTGCCTGTCCGTCGGGGTCTGTCTGTCTGCCTGTCCGTCGGTGCCTGTCTGTCCGTCGGTGTCTGTCTGTCCGTCGGTGTCTGTTTGTCTGCCTGTCCAACGGTGTCTGTCTGTCCGTCGGTGTCTATCTGTCAGGCTGTTCGTCGGTGTCTGTTTGTCTGGCTGTCTGTCCGTTTCTGCCTGTCCGTCATTGCCTGTCTGTCCGTCGGTGTCTGTCTGTCTGTCTGTTCGTCGGTGTCTGTCTGTCCGCCGGTGTCTGTCTGTCTGCCTGTCCGTCGGGGTCTGTCTGTCTGCCTGTCCGTCGGTGTCTGTCTGTCTGCCGGTCCAACGGTGTCTATCTGTCCGTCGGTGTCTGTCTGTCTGTCTGCCTGTCCGTCGGTGTCGGTATCTGCCAGTCTGTCTGTCGGTGTCTGCCTGTCCATTGGTGTCTGTCTGGCTGCCTGAATTTCGGCGTCTGTCTGTCATTCCGTCGGTGTCTGTCTGTCTGCCTGTCCAACGGTGTCTTTCTGTCTGCCTGACCGTCGGCGTCTGTCTGCCTGTCCGTCGGTGTCTGTCGGTGTCTGTCTGTCTGCCTGTCCGTCGGTGTCTGTCTGTCTAGCTGTCTGTCCGGGTCTGCCTGTCCGTTGTTGCCTGTCTGTCCGCCGCTGTCTAACTGTCTGCCTGACCGTCGGCGTCTGTCTGCCTTTCCGTCGGTGTCTGTCTGTCTGTCTGTCCGTCGTTGTCTGTCTGTCCGTCGGTGTCTGTCTGTTTATCTGTCCTTCGGGGTCTGTCTTTCTGCCGGTCCGTCGGTGCCTGTCTGTCCGTCGTGTGTCTGTTTGTCTGTCTGTCCGTCGGTGTCTGTCTGTCTGTCAGTGTCTCTCTGTCTGCCTGTCCGTCGGTGTCTTTTTGTCTTGCTGTCTGTCCGTGTCTGCCTGTCCGTCATTGCCTGTCGGTCCGTCGGTCTTTTTGCTGGTGTCTGGCTGCCTGTCTGTTCGACGCTGTCTGTCTGTCTGCCTGTCCGTCGGTGTTTGTCCGTCAGTCGGTGTCTGACTGCCCTTTGGTGTCTGTCTGTCCGTCGGTGTCTGTCCGTGTCTGCCTGTCCACCGTTGCCTGTCTGTACGTCGGTGTCTGTCAGTCTGTCTGTTCGTCCGTGTCTGTCTGTCCGTCGGTGTCTGGCTGTCTGCCTGTCCGACGGTGTCAGTATCTGTCTGTCTGTCTGTCGGTGTCTGTCTGTTCGTCGTCGTCTGTCTGCCTGCCCGTCGGTGTAGGTCTGCCTGTCTATCGGTGTTTGTCTGTCTGTCTGTCTGTCGGTGTCTGTCTTTCGGTGTGTTGGTCTGTGTCTGTCTTTCTATCTGTCTATCTGTCTGCCTGTTCATCGGTGTCTGTCTGTCTATCTGTCTGTCGGTGTCTGTCTTTCGGTGCGTTGGTCTGTGTCTGTCTTTCTGTCTGTCCGTCGGTGTCTATCTGCTTGGCTGTCCGTCAGTGTCTGTTTGTCTGGCTGTCTGTCTGTCTGCCTGTCCGTCGGGGTCTGTCTGTCTGGATGTCCGTCTGTGCCTGTCTGTCCGTCGGTGTCTGTTTGTCTGTCTCTCCGTCGGTGTCTGTCTGTCTGTCTGTTCATCGGTGTCTGTCTTTCTGTCTGTTTGTCTGTCCGTGTCTGTCTGTCTGTCTGTCTGTCTGTCTGTCCGTCTGATCGTCGGCGTCTGTCTCTCTGTCTCTCGGGGTCTGTCTCTCTGTCTGTCTGTACATCAGTGTATGTCTGTCTGCCTGTCCAACGGTGTCTGTCTGTCCGTCGCCGTCTGTCTGTCTGGCTGTCGGTCAGTGTCTATCTGCCTGCCTGACCGTCGGTGTCTGTCTGTCTGTCTGTCGGTGTTTGTTTGTGTGTCTGTTCGTCGGTGTCTGTCTGTCTGTTCGTCGATGTCTGTCTGTCCGCCGGTGTCTGTCTGTCTGCCTGTCCAACGGTGTCTTTCTGTCTGCTTGTCCGACGGTGTCTGTCTGTCTGCCAGTCCAACGGTGTCTGTCTCTCCGTCGGTGTCGGTCTGTCTGCCAGTCTAACGGTGTCTGTCTGTCCGTCGGTGTCTATCTGTCTGACTGTCCGTCGGTGTCTATCTGTCTGACTGTCCGTCGGTGTCTGCTTGTCTGGCTGTCTGTCCGTGTCTGCCTCTCCGTCGTTGCCTGTCTGTCCATCGGTGTCTGTCAGTCTGTCTGTTCGTCGGTGTCTGTGTGTCCGTCGGTATCTGTCTGTCTGCCTATCCAACGGTGCCTGTCTGTCCGACGGTGTCTGTTTGTCTGTCTGTCCAATGGTGCCTGCCTGTCCGTCGGTGTGTGTCTGTCGGCCTATCCAGCGGTGCCTGTCTGTCCGTCGGTGGCTGTTTGTCTGTCTGTCTGTCTGTCGGTGTCTGTCTGTGTGTCCGTTCGTCGGGGTCTCTCTGTCCGTCGGTGACTGTCTGTTTACCTGTACGTCGGGGTCTGTCTGTCTGCCTGTCCGTCAGTGCCTGCCCGTCCGTCGGTGTCTGTTTGTCTGTCTGTCTTTCCAACGGTGTCTGTCTCTCCGTCGATGTCTATCTGTCTGCCTGACCGTCGTCGTCTGTCTGCCACTCCGTCGGTCCCTGTCTGTCCGTCTGTGTCTGTTTGTCTGTCTGTCCGTCGGTGTCTGTCTGTCTGCCTGTCCAACGGTGTCTGTCTCTCCGTCGGTGTCTATCTGTCAGGCTGTCAGTCGGTGTCTGTTCGTCTGGATGTCGGTCCGGGTCTGCCTGTCCGTCGTTGCCTGTCCGTCCGTCGGTGTCTGTCTGTCCGCCGGTGTCTGACTGTCTGCCTGTCCGACGGGGTCTGTCTGTCTGCCTATCCGTCGTTGCTTGTCAGTCCGTCGGTGTCTGTTTGTATGTCTCTCCGTCGGTGTCTGTCTGTCTGTCTGTTCGTCAGTGTGTGTCTTTCTGTCGGTGTCTGTTTGTCTGTCTCTCCGTCGGTGTCTGTCTGTTTATCTGTCCTTCGGGGTCTGTCTTTCTGCCGGTCCGTCGGTGCCTGTCTGTCCGTCGTGTGTCTGTTTGTCTGTCTGTCCGTCGGTGTCTGTCTGTCTGTCGGTGTCGGTCTGTCTGGCTGTCCGTCGGTGTCTGTTTTTCTATCTGTCTGTCCGTGTCTGCCTGTCCGTCATTGCCTGTCTGTCCATCGGTGTGTGTTTGTCTGTCTGTCCTTCGGTGTCTGTCTGTCTGCCTGTCCATCGGTGTCTGTATGTCTGCCTGTCCAACGGTGTCTGTCTGTCTGCCTGTCCAACGGTGTCTGTCTGTCCGTCGGTGTCTATCTGTCAGACTGTCCGTCGGTGTCTGTTTGTCTAGCTGTCTGTCAGGGTCTGCCTGTCCGTCGTTGCCTGTCTGTCCGTCGGCGTCGGTCTGTCTGGCTGTCCGTCGGTGTCTGACTCTCTGTCTGACCGTCCGTCGGTGTCTGTCTGTCTGCCTGTCCAACGGTGTCTTTCTGTCCGTCGGTGTCGGTCTGTATGTCTGTCCGTCGGGGTCTGTCTGTCAGCCTGTCCGTCGGTGCCTGTCTGTCCGTGTGGTTGTCGGTGCCTGTTTCTCGGTCTGTCTGTCCGTCGGTGTCTGTCAGTCTGCCTGAACATCCGCGTCTGTCTGTCTGTCGGTGTATGTTTGCCTGCCTGTTCAACGGTGTCTGTCTGTCCCTCGGTGTCTATCTGTCAGGCTGCCAGTCGGTGTCTTTTTTTCTGGCTGTCTGTCCGGGTCTGCCTGTCCGTCGTTGCCTGTCTGTCCGTCGCTGTCTGTCAGTCTGTCGGAGTCAGTCTGTCTGCCTGTTCATCGGTGTGTGTTTGTCTGGCTATCTGTCCGTGTCTGCCTGTCCGTCGTTGCCTGTTTGTCCGTCGGTGTCTGTTTGTCTGTCTGTCCTTCGGTGTCGGTCTGTCTGTCTGTTTGTCTGTCCGTCAGTGTATGTCTGTCTGCCTGGCCATCGGTGTCTGTCTGTCTGCCTGTCCATCGGTCTCTGTCTGTCTGCCTGTCCGACGGTGTCTGTCTGTCTGCCTGTCCAGCGGTGTCTGTCTGTCCGTCGGTGTCGGTCTGTCTGTCTGTCCGTCGGTGTCTGTCTGTCTGTCTGCCAGTCCGTCGGTGTGTGTTTCTCTGTTTATTCGTCGGTGTCTGTCTGTCTGTCTGTTCGTCGGTGTCTGTCTTTCTGTGGGTGTCTGTCTGTTTGACTGTCCGTCGGCGTCTGTCCGTCTGCCTGTCCAACGGTGTCTGTCTGTCCGTCGGTGTCAGTCTGTCTGTCTGTCCGTCGGCGTGTGTTTGTCTGTCTGTACGTCGGTGTCTGTCTGTCTGCCTGTACGTCGGTGTTTGTCTCTCTGTCTGTCTGTCCATCGGTGTATGTCTGTCTGCCTGTCCAACGGTGTCTGTCTGTCCGTCGCTGTCTGTCTGTCTGGCTGTCCGTCGGTGTATGTATTTCCGTCGGTGTCTATCTGTCTGCCTGACCGCCGGCGTCTGTCTGTCGGTGTCTGTCTGGGTGTCTGTTAGCCGGTGTCTGTCTGTCTGCCTGTCCGTCGGTGACTGTCTGTATGCCTGTCCAACGGTGTCTGTCTGTCCGTCGGTGTCTATCTGTCAGGCTGCCATACGGTGTCTGTCTGGCTGTCTGTCCGGGTCTGCCTGTCCGTCGTTGCCTGTCTGTCCGTCGGTGTCTGTCAGTCTGTCTATTCGTCGGTGTATGTCTGTCGGCGGGTCTTCCTGTCCGTCGGGGTCTGTCTGTCTGCCTGTACGTCGGTGCCTGTCTGTCCGTCGGCGTCTGCCTGTCTGCCTGTCCGTCGGTGCCTCTCTGTCCGTCGGTGTCTGTTTGTCTGTCTCTCCGTCGGTGTATGTATTTCCGTCGGTGTCTATCTGTCTGCCTGACCGCCGGCGTCTGCCTGTCTGCCTGTCCGTCGGTGCCTCTCTGTCCGTCGGTGTCTGTTTGTCAGTCTCTCCGTCGGTGTATGTATTTCCGTCGGTGTCTATCTGTCTGCCTGACCGCCGGCGTCTGTCTGTCTGTCTGTCGGTGTCTGTCTGGGTGTCTGTTAGTCGGTGTCTGTCTGTCTGCCTGTCCGTCGGTGTCTGTCTGTCTAACCTGTCCATCGGTGTCTGTCTGTCCGTCGGTGTCTGTTTGTCTGTTTCTCCGCCGGTGTCTGTCTGTCTGTCTGTTCGTCGGTGTCTGTCTGCCTGTCCGTCGGTGTCTGTCTGTCCGTTGGTGTCTGTCTGTCAGTCGTTGTCTGACTGCCCGTCGGCGTCTGTCTGTCCATCTGTCTGTCCGTTGGTGTCTGTCTGTCTGTCTGCCTGTCCGTCGGTGTCGGTATCTGCCTGTCTGTCGGTCGGTGTCTGCCGTTCCATCAGTGTCTGTCTGTCCGTCGGTGTCTATCTGTCTGCCTGACCGTCGGCGTCTGCCTGTCTGTTCGACGGTGAATGTCTCTCCACCGGTGTCTGTCTGTCTGCCTGACCAACGGTGTATGTCTGTCCGTCGGTGTCTATCTGTCTTGCTGACCGTCGGCGTCTGTCTGTCTGCTTGTCCGTCGGTGCCTGTCTCTCTGTCTGCCTGTCCATCGGTGTCTGTCTGTCCGTCGGTATCTGTTTGTCTGTCTGTCGCTGTCTGCCTGTCCGTGTGGTTGTCGGTGCCTGTCTGTACGTCGGTGAGTGTCAGTCTGCCTGAACATCCAGGTCTGTCTCTCTGTCGGTGTCTGTTTGCCTGCCTGTTCAACGGTGTCTGTCTGTCCCTCGGTGTCTATCTGTCAGGCTGCCAGTCGGTGTCTGTTTGTCTGGCTGTCTGTCCGGGTCTGCCTGTCCGTCGTTGCCTGTCTGTCCGTCGGTGTCTGTCTGTCTGTCTGTTCGTCGGTGTCTGTCTGTCTGCCTGTCCGTCGGGGTCTGCCTGTCTGCCTGTCCGTCGGTGCCTGTCTGTCCGTCGGTGTCTGTTTGTCTGTCTCTCCGTCAGTGTCTGTCTGTCTGCCTGTCCAACGGTGTCTGTCTGTCCGTCGGTGTCTATCTGTCAGGCTGTTCGTCGGTGTCTGTTTGTCTGGCTGTCTGTCCGCTTCTGCCTGTCCGTCGTTGCCTGTCTGTCCGTCGGTGTCTGTCTGTCTGCCTGAACATCCGCGTCTGTCTGTCTGTCGGTGTGTGTATATCTATCTGTCTGTCGGTGTCTGGCTGCCTGTCCGTCGTTGCCTGTCTGTCCGTCGGCGTCTGTTTGTCTTTCTGTCTGTCGGTGTCTGTCTGTCTGCCTGTCCGTTGGTGCCTGTCTCTCTGTCTGCCTGTCCATCGGTGTCTGTCTGTCCGTCGGTGTCTCTTTGTCTGTCTGTCGCTGTCTGCCTGTCCGTGTGGTTGTCGGTGCCTGTTTCTCGGTCTGTCTGTCCGTCGGTGTCTGTCAGTCTGCCTGAACATCCGCGTCTGTCTGTCTGTCGGTGTATGTTTGCCTGCCTGTTCAACGGTGTCTGTCTGTCCCTCGGTGTCTATCTGTCAGGCTGCCAGTCGGTGTCTTTTTTTCTGGCTGTCTGTCCGGGTCTGCCTGTCCGTCGTTGCCTGTCTGTCCGTCGCTGTCTGTCAGTCTGTCTATTCGTCGGTGTCTGTCTGTCCGTCGGTGTCTGTCTGTTGCCTGTCCGTCGGGGTCTGTCTGTCTGCCTGTCCGTCAGTGCCTGTCTGTCCGTCGGTGTCTGTCTGTCCGTCGGTGTCTGTTTGTCTGCCTGTCCAACGGTGTCTGTCTGTCCGTCGGTGTCTATCTGTCAGGCTGTTCGTCGGTGTCTGTTTGTCTGGCTGTCTGTCCGTTTCTGCCTGTCCGTCATCTTCTGTCTATCCGTCGGTGTCTGTCTGTCTGTCTGTTCGTCGGTGTCTGTCTGTCCGCCGGTGTCTGTCTGTCTGCCTGTCCGTCGGGGTCTGTCTGTCTGCCTGTCCGTCGGTGTCTATCTGTCTGCCGGTCCAACGGTGTCAGTCTGTCCGTCGGTGTCTGTCTGTCTGTCTGCCTGTCCGTCGGTGTCGGTATCTGCCAGTCTGTCTGTCGGTGTCTGCCTGTCCATTGGTGTCTGTCTGTCTGCCTGAATTTCGGCGTCTGCCTGTCATTCCGTCGGTGTCTGTCTGTCTGCCTGTCCAACGGTGTCTTTCTGTCTGCCTGACCGTCGGCGTCTGTCTGCCTGTCCGTCGGTGTCTGTCGGTGTCTGTCTGTCTGCCTGTCCGTCGGTGTCTGTCTGTCTAGCTGTCTGTCCGGGTGTGCCTGTCCGTTGTTGCCTGTCTGTCCGCCGCTGTCTAACTGTCTTCCTGACCGTCGGCGTCTGTCTGCCTATCCGTCGGTGTCTGTCTGTCTGTCTGTCCGTCGTTGTCTGTCTGTCCGTCGGTGTCTGTCTGTTTATCTGTCCTTCGGGATCTGTCTTTCTGCCGGTCCGTCGGTGCCTGTCTGTCCGTCGTGTGTCTGTTTGTCTGTCTGTCCGTCGGTGTATGTCTGTCTGTCAGTGTCTGTCTGTCTGCCTGTCCGTCGGTGTCTGTCTGTCTGTCCGTCGGTGTCTGTGTCACCGTCGGTGTCTAACTGTCTGCCTGACCGTCGGCGTGTGTCTGCCTGTCCGTCGGTGTCTCTCTGTCTGCCTGTCCAACGGTGTCTGTCTTTCCGTCGGTGTCTATCTGTCTGGCTGACCGTCGGCGTCTGTCTGTCTGTCCGTCGGTGTCTGTCTGTCCGTCGGTGTCTGTCGGTGTCTATCTGTCTGCCTGTCCGTCGGTGTCTATCTGTCAGGCTGTTCGTCGGTGTCTGTTTGTCTGGCTGTCTGTCCGTTTCTGCCTGTCCGTCATTGCCTGTCTGTCCGTCGTTGTCTGTCTGTCTGTCTGTTCGTCGGTGTCTGTCTGTCCGCCGGTGTCTGTCTGTCTGCCTGTCCGTCGGGGTCTGTCTGTCTGCCTGTCCGTCGGTGTCTGTCTGTCTGCCGGTCCAACGGTGTCTGTCTGTCCGTCGGTGTCTGTCTGTCTGTCTGCCTGTCCGTCGGTGTCGGTACCTGCCGGTCTGTCTGTCGGTGTCTGCCTGTCCATTGGTGTCTGTCTGTCTGCCTGAATGTCGGCGTCTGTCTGTCATTCCGTCGGTGTCTGTCTGTCTGCCTGTCCAACGGTGTCTTACTGTCTGCCTGACCGTCGGCGTCTGTCTGCCTGTCCGTCGGTGTCTGTCGGTGTCTGTCTGTCTGCCTGTCCGTCGGTGTCTGTCTGTCTAGCTGTCTGTCCGGGTCTGCTGTCCGTTGTTGCCTGTCTGTCCGCCGCTGTCTAACTGTCTGCCTGACCGTCGGCGTCTGTCTGCCTGTCCATCGGTGTCTGTCTGTCCGTCGGTGTCTGTTTGTCTGTCTCTCCGTCGGTGTCTGTATGTCTGACTGTTCGTCGGTGCCTGTATTTCCGTCGGTGTCTGTCTGTCTGCCTGTTCGTCGGTGTCTTTCTCTCTGTCTGTCTGTCCGTCGGTGTATGTCTGTCTGCCTGTCCAACGGTGTCTGTCTGTCCGTCGGTGTCTTCCTCTCTGTCTGTCTGTCCGTCGGTGTATGTCTGTCTGCCTGTCCAACGGTGTCTGTCTGTCCGTCGCTGTTTGTGTGTCTGCCTGTCCAACGCTGTCTGTCTGTCCGTCGGTGTCTATCTGTCTGCATGTCCGTCGGTGTCTGTCTGTCCGTCGGTGTCTGTCTGTCCGTCGGTGTCTGTCCGTCAGTCGGTGTCTGACTGCCCGTCGGTGTCTGTCTGTCCGTCGGTGTATATCTGTCCGTCTGTCTGTCCGTCGGTGTCTGTCTGTCTGTTTGTCAGTGTCTGTCTGTCTGCCTGTCCGTCGGTGTCTGTCTGTCTGCCTCTCCGCCCGGTGCCTGTCTGTCCGTCGGTGTCTGTCTGTCTGCCTGTCCAACGGTGTCTGTCTGTCTGCCTGACCAACGGTGTATGTCTGTCCGTCGGTGTCTATCTGTCTTGCTGACCGTCGGCGTCTGTCTGTCTGCCTGTCCGTCGGTGTCTGTCTGTCTAGCTGTCTGTCCGGGTCTGCTGTCCGTTGTTGCCTGTCTGTCCGCCGCTGTCTAACTGTCTGCCTGACCGTCGGCGTCTGTCTGCCTGTCCATCGGTGTCTGTCTGTCCGTCGGTGTCTGTTTGTCTGTCTCTCCGTCGGTGTCTGTATGTCTGACTGTTCGTCGGTGCCTGTATTTCCGTCGGTGTCTGTCTGTCTGCCTGTTCGTCGGTGTCTTTCTCTCTGTCTGTCTGTCCGTCGGTGTATGTCTGTCTGCCTGTCCAACGGTGTCTGTCTGTCCGTCGGTGTCTTTCTCTCTGTCTGTCTGTCCGTCGGTGTATGTCTGTCTGCCTGTCCAACGGTGTCTGTCTGTCCGTCGGTGTCTATCTGTCTTGCTGACCGTCGGCGTCTGTCTGTCTGTCTCTCCGTCGGTGTCTGTCTGTCTGTTCGTCTGTGTCTGACTCTCTGTCTGTCTGTCCATCGGTTTCTGTCTGCCTGTCTGTCTGTCTGTCTGTCATGTTGTCAGTCAGCGTCTGTCTCTCTGTCTCGCGGTGTCTGTCAGACGGTGTCTTAGTGTCTGTCTGTCTATCGTTGTACGTCTGTCAGTCGGTGTCTGTCTGTCTGCCTGTCCAACGGTGTCTTTCTGTCTGCCTGTACGACGTTGTCTGTCTGTCTGCCTGTCCAACGGTGTCTGTCTGTCCGTCGGTGGCGGTCTGTCTGTCTGTCCGTCGGTGTCTGTCTGTCTGTCTGCCTGTCCGTCGGTGTCGGTATCTGCCTGTCTGTCTGTCGGTGTCTGTTTGTCTGGCTGTCTGTCCGTGTCTGCCTGTCCGTCATTGCCTGTCTGTCTGTCGGTGTCTGTCTGTCCGTCGGTGTCTGTTTGTCTATCTCTCCGTCTGTTCGTCGGTGTCTGTCTGTCCGTCGGTGTCTGTCTGTCTTCCTGTCCGTCGGGGTCTGTCTGTTTGCCTGTCCGTCGATGCCTGTCTGTCCGTCGGTGTCTGTTTGTCTGTCCCTCCGTCGGTGTCTGTATGTCTGTCAGTTCGTCGGTGTCTATCTGTCTGCTTGTCTGTCGGTGTCTGTCTGTCTGTCGGAGTCTGTCTGTCTGCCTGTCAGTCGAGGACTGTCTGTCTGCCTGTCCGTCGGGGTCTGTCTGTCTGCCTGTCCGTCGATTCCTGTCTGTCCGTCGGTGTCTGTTTGTCTGTCTCTCCGTCGGTGTCTGTCTGTCTGTCTGTTCGTCGGTGTCTGTCTTTCTGTCGGTGTCTGTCTGTCTGCCTGTCCATCGGTGTCTGTCTGTCTGCCTGTCCAACGGTGTCTGTCTGTCTGCCTGTCCAATGGTGTCTGTCTGTCCGTCGGTGTCTATCTGTCAGGCTGTCCGTCGGTGTCTGTTTGTCTTGCTGTCTGTCAGGGTCTGCCTGTCTGTCTGTTTGTCTGTCCGTGTCTGTCTGTCCGTCTGTCCGTCGGCGTCTGTCTGTCTGTCTCTTGGTGTCTGTCAGACGGTGTCTTAGTGTCTGTCTGCCTATCGTTGTACGTCTGTCCGTCGGTGTCTGTCTGTCTGCCTCTCCGTCGGTGTCTGACTCTCTGTCTGACTGTCCGTCGGTGTCTGCCTGTCTGCCTGTCCAAGGGTGTCGGTGTCTGTCTGTCACTCGGTGTCTGACTGCCCGTCGGTGTCTGTCAGTCTGCCGTTCCGTCGGTGTCTGTCAGTGTCTGTCTGTCTGCCTGTCCGTCGGTGTCTGTCTGTCCGTCGGTGTCTGTCTGTTTATCTGTCCTTCGGGGTCTGTCTGTCTGCCTGTCCGTCGGTGCCTGTCTGTCCGTCGGTGTCTGTTTTGTCTGTCTGTCCGTCGGTTTCTGTCTGTCTACATGTCTAACGGTGTCTGTCTGTCCGTCGCTGTTTATCTGTCTGCCTGACCGTCGGCGTCAGTCTGTCTGCCTGTCCGTCGGTGTCTGTCTGTCTGGCTGTCCAACGGTGTCTTTCTGTCTGCCTGTCTATCGGTGTCTGTCTGTCTGCCTGTCCAATGGTGTCTGTCTGTCCGTCCGTGTCTATCTGTCTGGCTGACCGTCGGCGTCTGTCTGTCTGTCTGTCTGTCGGTGTCTGTCTGTGTGTCTGTTCGTCGGTGTCAGTATGCCTGCCTGTCAGTCGGTTTCTGTCTGTCTGTCCGTACGTCTCTATCTGTCTGGCTGTCCGTCCGTGTCTGTCTTTCTGCCTGTCCAACGATGTCTGTCTGTCCGTCGGTGTATGTCTGTCTGCCTGTCCATCGGCGTCTGTTTGTCTGTCTGTCTGTCCGTGTCTGCCTGTCCGTCATTGCCTGTCTGTCCGTCGGTGTCTGTTTGCGTGTCTGTCCGTCGGTGTCTCTCTGTCTGTTTGTCTTTCCAACGGTGTCTGTCTGTCTGCCTGTCCGTCGGTGTCTGTCCGTCGGAGTCTGTCTGTCAGGCTGTCCGTGGGTGCCTGTTGGTCCGTCGGTGTCTGTTTGTCTGTCTCTCCGTCGGTGTCTGTCTGTCTGTCTGTTCCTCGGTGTCTGTCTGTCCGTCGGTGTCTGTCTGTCTGCCTGTCCGTCGGTGTCTGTCTGTCTGTCCGTACGTCTCTATCTGTCTGGCTGACCGTCGGTGTCTGTCTGTCCACCTGTCAGTCGGTGTCTGTCTGTCTGGCTGTCCGTCGGTGTGTGTATTTCCGTCGGTGTCTATCCGTCTGCCTGACCGTCGGAGCCTGTCTGTCTGACTGTCGGTGTATGTCTGTGTGTCTGTTCGTCGGTGTCAGTCTGTCTGCCTGTCCGTCGGTGTCTGTCTGTCTGGCTGTCCAACGGTGTCTTTCTGTCTGCCTGTCTGTCGGTGTCTGTCTGTCTGCCTGTCCAATGGTGTCTGTCTGTCCGTCCGTGTCTATCTGTCTGGCTGACCGTCGGCGTCTGTCTGTCTGTCTGTCTGTCTGCTGGTGTCTGTCTGTGTGTCTGTTCGTCGGTGTCAGTATGCCTGCCTGTCAGTCGGTTTCTGTCTGTCTGTCCGTACGTCTCTATCTGTCTGGCTGACCGTCCGTGTCTGTCTGTCCACCTGTCAGTCGGTGTCTGTCTGTCTCTCTCTTCGTCGGTGTCTGTGTGTCTGTCTGCCTGTCCATCGGTGTCAGTCTGTCTGCCTGTCCGTCCGTGTCTGTCTTTCTGCCTGTCCAACGGTGTCTGTCTGCCCGTCGGTGTATGTCTGTCTGCCTGTCCATCGGCGTCTGTTTGTCTGTCTGTCTGTCCGTGTCTGCCTGTCCGTCATTGCCTGTCTGTCCGTCGGTGTCTGTTTGCGTGTCTGTCCGTCGGTGTCTGTCTGTCTGTTTGTCTGTTCGACGGTGTCTGTCTGTCTGCCTGTCCGTCGGTGTCTGTCTGTCCGTCGGTGTCTGTCTGTCAGTCGGTGTCTGACTGCCCGTCGGTGTCTGTCTGTCCGTCGGTGACTATCTGTCCGTCTGTCTGTCCGTCGTTGTCTGTCTGTCTGCCTCTCCGTCCGGTGCCTGTCTGTCCGTCGGGGTCTGTCTGTCTGCCTGTCCGTCGGTGCCTGTCTGTCCGTCGGTGTCTGTTTGTCTGTCTCTCCGTCGGTGTCTGTCTGCCTGTCTGTTCGTCGGTGTCTGTTTGTCTCGCTGTCTGTCCGTGTATGCCTGTCCGTCGTTGCCTGTCTGTCCGTCGGTGTCTGTCTGTCTGTCTGTTCGTCGGTGTCTGTCTGTCCGCCGGTGTCTGTCTGTCTGCCTGTCCGTCGGGGTCTGTCTGTCTGCCTGTCCGTCGGCGTGTGTTTGTCTGTCTGTCCGTCGGTGTCTGTCTGTCTGCCTGTACGTCGGTGTCTGTCTCTCTGTCTGTCTGTCCATCGGTGTATGTCTGTCTGCCTGTCCAACGGTGTCTGTCTGTCCTTCGCTGTCTGTCTGTTTAGCTGTCCGTCGGTGTATGTATTTCCGTCGGTGTCTATCTGTCTGCCTGACCGCCGGAGTCTGTCTGTCTGTCTGTCGGTGTCTGTCTGTGTGTCTGTTAGTCGGTGTCTGTCTGTCTGCCTGTCCGTCGGTGTCTGTCTGTCTAACCTGTCCATCGGTGTCTGTCTGTCCGACGTTGTCTGTTTGTCTGTTTCTCCGTCGGTGTCTGTCTGTCTGCCTGTCAGTCGGTGTCTGTCTGTCTAACCTGACCATCGGTGTCTGTCTGTCCGTCGGTGTCAGTCTGTCTGTCTGTCCGTCGGTGTCTGTTTGTCTGTCTGTCTGTCCGTCGGTGTCTTTTTGTCTGTCTGTCCGTCGGTGTCTGTCAGACTGTCTGTTCGTCGGTGTCTGTCTGTCCGTCTGTGTCTGTCTGTCCGTCTGTGTCTGTCTGTCCGTCTGTGTCTGTCTGTCTGCCTCTCCGTCGGTGTCTGTGTGTCTTGCTGTCCGTCTGTCTGCCTGACCGTCGGAGTCTGTGTTTCTTGCTGTCCGTCTGTGTCTGCCTGTCCGTCGTTGCCTGTCTGTCCGTCGGTGTCTGATTGTCTGTCTGTCCATTGGTGTCTGTCTGTCTGTCAGTGTCTGTCTGTCTGCCTGTCCGTCGGTGTCTGTTTGTCTTTCTGTCTGTCTGTGTAAGCCTGTTCGTCGTTGTCTGTCTGTTCGTCGGTGTCTGTCTATCCGCCGGTGTCTGTTTGTCTGTCTCTCCGTCGGTGTCTGTCTGTCTGTCTGTTCGTCGATGTCTGTCTGTTCGTCGGTGTCTGTCTGTTCGTCGGTGTCTGTCTGTTCGTCGCTGTCTGTCTGTTCGTCGGTGTCTATCTGTCTGCTTGTCCGTCGGTGTCTGTCTGTCTGTCGGAGTCTGTCTGTCTGCCTGCCAGTCGGGGACTGTCTGTCTGCCTGTCCGTTGGTGCCTGTCTATCCGTCGGTGTCTGTCTGTCTGCCTGTCCGTCGGTGTCTGTCTGTCTTCCTGTCCGTCGGGGTCTGTCTGTTTGCCTGTCCGTCGATGCCTGTCTGTCCGTCGGTGTCTGTTTGTCTGTCCCTCCGTCGGTGTCTGTATGTCTGTCAGTTCGTCGGTGTCTATCTGTCTGCTTGTCTGTCGGTGTCTGTCTGTCTGTCGGAGTCTGTCTGTCTGCCTGTCAGTCGAGGACTGTCTGTCTGCCTGTCCGTCGGGGTCTGTCTGTCTGCCTGTCCGTCGATTCCTGTCTGTCCGTCGGTGTCTGTTTGTCTGTCTCTCCGTCGGTGTCTGTCTGTCTGTCTGTTCGTCGGTGTCTGTCTTTCTGTCGGTGTCTGTCTGTCTGCCTGTCCATCGGTGTCTGTCTGTCTGCCTGTCCAACGGTGTCTGTCTGTCTGCCTGTCCAACGGTGTCTGTCTGTCCGTCGGTGTCTATCTGTCAGGCTGTCCGTCGGTGTCTGTTTGTCTTGGTGTCTGTCAGGGTCTGCCTGTCTGTCTGTTTGTCTGTCCGTGTCTGTCTGTCCGTCTGTCCGTCGGCGTCTGTCTGTCTGTCTCTTGGTGTCTGTCAGACGGTGTCTTAGTGTCTGTCTGCCTATCGTTGTACGTCTGTCCGTCGGTGTCTGTCTGTCTGGCTGTCCAACGGTGTCTTTCTGTCTGCCTGTCTATCGGTGTCTGTCTGTCTGCCTGTCCAATGGTGTCTGTCTGTCCGTCCGTGTCTATCTGTCTGGCTGACCGTCGGCGTCTGTCTGTCTGTCTGTCTGTCGGTGTCTGTCTGTGTGTCTGTTCGTCGGTGTCAGTATGCCTGCCTGTCAGTCGGTTTCTGTCTGTCTGTCCGTACGTCTCTATCTGTCTGGCTGTCCGTCCGTGTCTGTCTTTCTGCCTGTCCAACGATGTCTGTCTGTCCGTCGGTGTATGTCTGTCTGCCTGTCCATCGGCGTCTGTTTGTCTGTCTGTCTGTCCGTGTCTGCCTGTCCGTCATTGCCTGTCTGTCCGTCGGTGTCTGTTTGCGTGTCTGTCCGTCGGTGTCTCTCTGTCTGTTTGTCTTTCCAACGGTGTCTGTCTGTCTGCCTGTCCGTCGGTGTCTGTCCGTCGGAGTCTGTCTGTCAGGCTGTCCGTGGGTGCCTGTTGGTCCGTCGGTGTCTGTTTGTCTGTATCTCCGTCGGTGTCTGTCTGTCTGTCTGTTCCTCGGTGTCTGTCTGTCCGTCGGTGTCTGTCTGTCTGCCTGTCCGTCGGTGTCTGTCTGTCTGTCCGTACGTCTCTATCTGTCTGGCTGACCGTCGGTGTCTGTCTGTCCACCTGTCAGTCGGTGTCTGTCTGTCTGGCTGTCCATCGGTGTGTGTATTTCCGTCGGTGTCTATCCGTCTGCCTGACCGTCGGAGCCTGTCTGTCTGACTGTCGGTGTCTGTCTGTGTGTCTGTTCGTCGGTGTCAGTCTGTCTGCCTGTCCGTCGGTGTCTGTCTGGCTGGCTGTCCAACGGTGTCTTTCTGTCTGCCTGTCTGTCGGTGTCTGTCTGTCTGCCTGTCCAATGGTGTCTGTCTGTCCGTCCGTGTCTATCTGTCTGGCTGACCGTCGGCGTCTGTCTGTCTGTCTGTCTGTCTGCTGGTGTCTGTCTGTGTGTCTGTTCGTCGGTGTCAGTATGCCTGCCTGTCAGTCGGTTTCTGTCTGTCTGTCCGTACGTCTCTATCTGTCTGGCTGACCGTCCGTGTCTGTCTGTCCACCTGTCAGTCGGTGTCTGTCTGTCTCTCTCTTCGTCGGTGTCTGTGTGTCTGTCTGCCTGTCCATCGGTGTCAGTCTGTCTGCCTGTCCGTCCGTGTCTGTCTTTCTGCCTGTCCAACGGTGTCTGTCTGCCCGTCGGTGTATGTCTGTCTGCCTGTCCATCGGCGTCTGTTTGTCTGTCTGTCTGTCCGTGTCTGCCTGTCCGTCATTGCCTGTCTGTCCGTCGGTGTCTGTTTGGGTGTCTGTCCGTCGGTGTCTGTCTGTCTGTTTGTCTGTTCGACGGTGTCTGTCTGTCTGCCTGTCCGTCGGTGTCTGTCTGTCCGTCGGTGTCTGTCTGTCAGTCGGTGTCTGACTGCCCGTCGGTGTCTGTCTGTCCGTCGGTGACTATCTGTCCGTCTGTCTGTCCGTCGTTGTCTGTCTGTCTGCCTCTCCGTCCGGTGCCTGTCTGTCCGTCGGGGTCTGTCTGTCTGCCTGTCCGTCGGTGCCTGTCTGTCCGTCGGTGTCTGTTTGTCTGTCTCTCCGTCGGTGTCTGTCTGCCTGTCTGTTCGTCGGTGTCTGTTTGTCTCGCTGTCTGTCCGTGTATGCCTGTCCGTCGTTGCCTGTCTGTCCGTCGGTGTCTGTCTGTCTGTCTGTTCGTCGGTGTCTGTCTGTCCGCCGGTGTCTGTCTGTCTGCCTGTCCGTCGGGGTCTGTCTGTCTGCCTGTCCGTCGGCGTGTGTTTGTCTGTCTGTCCGTCGGTGTCTGTCTGTCTGCCTGTACGTCGGTGTCTGTCTCTCTGTCTGTCTGTCCATCGGTGTATGTCTGTCTGCCTGTCCAACGGTGTCTGTCTGTCCTTCGCTGTCTGTCTGTTTAGCTGTCCGTCGGTGTATGTATTTCCGTCGGTGTCTATCTGTCTGCCTGACCGCCGGAGTCTGTCTGTCTGTCTGTCGGTGTCTGTCTGTGTGTCTGTTAGTCGGTGTCTGTCTGTCTGCCTGTCCGTCGGTGTCTGTCTGTCTAACCTGTCCATCGGTGTCTGTCTGTCCGACGTTGTCTGTTTGTCTGTTTCTCCGTCGGTGTCTGTCTGTCTGCCTGTCAGTCGGTGTCTGTCTGTCTAACCTGACCATCGGTGTCTGTCTGTCCGTCGGTGTCAGTCTGTCTGTCTGTCCGTCGGTGTCTGTTTGTCTGTCTGTCTGTCCGTCGGTGTCTTTTTGTCTGTCTGTCCGTCGGTGTCTGTCAGACTGTCTGTTCGTCGGTGTCTGTCTGTCCGTCTGTGTCTGTCTGTCCGTCTGTGTCTGTCTGTCTGCCTCTCCGTCGGTGTCTGTGTGTCTTGCTGTCCGTCTGTCTGCCTGACCGTCGGAGTCTGTGTGTCTTGCTGTCCGTCTGTGTCTGCCTGTCCGTCGTTGCCTGTCTGTCCGTCGGTGTCTGATTGTCTGTCTGTCCATTGGTGTCTGTCTGTCTGTCAGTGTCTGTCTGTCTGCCTGTCCGTCGGTGTCTGTTTGTCTTTCTGTCTGTCTGTGTAAGCCTGTTCGTCGTTGTCTGTCTGTTCGTCGGTGTCTGTCTGTCCGCCGGTGTCTGTTTGTCTGTCTCTCCGTCGGTGTCTGTCTGTCTGTCTGTTCGTCGATGTCTGTCTGTTCGTCGGTGTCTGTCTGTTCGTCGGTGTCTGTCTGTTCGTCGCTGTCTGTCTGTTCGTCGGTGTCTATCTGTCTGCTTGTCCGTCGGTGTCTGTCTGTCTGTCGGAGTCTGTCTGTCTGCCTGCTAGTCGGGGACTGTCTGTCTGCCTGTCCGTTGGTGCCTGTCTATCCGTCGGTGTCTGTCTGTCTGCCTGTCCGTCGGGGTCTGTCTGTCTGCCTGTCCGTCGGTGCCTGTCTGTCCGTCGGTGTCTGTTTGTCTGTCTCTCCGTCGGTGCTGTCTGTCTGTCTGTTCGTCGGTGTCTATCTGTCTGCTTGTCCGTCGGTGTCTGAATGTCTGTCGGATTCTGTCTGTCTGCCTGTCAGTCGGGGACTGTCTGTCTGTCGGTGTCTGTCTGACTGTACGTGCGTCGGTGTCTGTCTGTCTGACTGGCTGTCTACCTGTACGTTCGTGTCTGTCTATCTGACAGTCTGTCAGTATGTCCGTCCGTCGATGTGAATCGTTCTGTCTATTGTCTGACCGTCGGTGCCAATCTGCCTGCCTGTCTGTCGGTTTATGTCTTACTGTCTGTCTGTCCGTCGACCTGTACGTTGGTGTCTGTCTTACTGTCTGTCTGTCTGTCGACCTGTACGTTGGTGTCTGTCTATCTGACAGTCTGTCCGTATGTCCGTCCGTCGGTGTGAATCGTTCTGTCTATTGTCGGACCGTCGGTGCCTGTCTGCCTGACTGTCCGTCGGTGTCTGTCTGTCTTACTGTCTGTCTGTCTGTCGACCTGTACGTTGGTGTCTGTCTATCTGACATTATGTCCGTATGTTCGTCCGTCGGTGTGAATCGTTCTGTCTATTGTCTGACCGTCGGTGCCTGTCTGTCTGCCTGTCCGTCCGGTGTCTGTCTGTCTGTCCGTCTGTCTGTTGGTGTCTGCCTGTCCGTCGGTGTCTTGTTGTATTTATGTCGGTACCTGTCTTTATGCCTGTTCGACGGTGTCTGTCTGTCTGTCTGTCTGTCGGTGTCGTCTGTCCGTCGGTGTCTGTTTGTCAGTCGGTGTCTGACTGCCCGTCGGTGTGTGTCTGTCCATCGGTGTCTGTTTGTCTGTCTGTCTGCCTGTCCGTCGGGGTCTGTCTGTCTGCCTGTCCGTCGGTGTCTGTCTGTCTGTCTGACCGTCGGTGTCTGTCTGTCTGCCTGTCCGTCGTTGCCTGTCTGTCCGTCGGTGTCTGTCAGTCTGTCTGTTCGTCGGTGTCTGTCAGTCTGTCTGTTCGTCGGTGTCTGTCTGTCCGTCGGTGTCTGTCTGTCTGCCTGTCCAACGGTGTCTGTCTGTCCGTCGTTGCCTGTCTGTCCGTCGGTGTCTGTCAGTCTGTCTGTTCGTCGGTGTCTGTCTGTCCGTCGGTGCCTGTCTGTCCGTCGGTGTCTGTTTGTCTGTCTCTCCGTCGGTGTCTGTCTGTCTGCCTGTCCAACGGTAGCTGTCTGTCCGTCGTTGCCTGTCTGTCCGTCGGTGTCTGTCAGTCTGTCTGTTCGTCGGTGTCTGTCTGTCCGTCGGTGTCTGTCTGTTTGTCTGTCCGTCCGTGTCTGTCTGTCTGTCGGTGTCTCTCTGTCTGCTTGTCCGTCGGTGTCTGTTTGTCTGGCTGTCTGTCCCTGTCTGCCTGTCCGTCATTGCCTGACTGTCCGTCGGTGTCTGTCTGTCTATCTGTTCGTCGGCGTCTGTCTGTCCGTCGGTGTCTGTCTGTCTGCCTGCCCAACAGTGCCTGTCTGTCCGTCGTTGCCTGACTGTCCGTCGGTGTCTGTCAGTCTGTCTGTTCGTCGGTGTCTGTCTGTTTGTCTGTCCGTCGGTGTCTGTCTGTCTGTCGGTGTCTCTCTGTCTGCCTGTCCGTCGGTGTCTGTTTGTCTGGCTGTCTGTCCGTGTCTGCCTGTCCAACGGTGCCTGTCTTTCCGTCGTTGCCTGTCTGTCCGTCGGTGTCTGTCAGTCTGTCTGTTCGTCGGTGTCTGTCTGTCCGTCGGTATCTGTCTGTTTGTCTGTCCGTCGGTGTCTGTCTGTCTGTCGGTGTCTCTCTGTCTGCCTGTCCGTCGGTGTCTGTTTGTCTGGCTGTCTGTCCGTGTCTGCTTGGCTGGCTGTCTGTCCGTGTCTGCCTGTCCGTCATTGCCTGTCTCTCCGTCGGTGTCTGTCTGTCTGTCTGTTCGTCGGTGTCTATCTTTACGTCGGTGTCTGTCTGTCCAACGATGTCTTTCTGTCTGACTGTCCGTCGGTGTCTGTCTGTCTGCCTATCCAACGGTATCTGTGTGTCCGTCGGTGTCTATCTGTCTGGCTGTCCGTCGGTGTCTGTTTGTCTGGCTGTCTGTCAGGGTCTGCCTGTCCGTCGGTGTCTGTCAGTCTGTCTGTTCGTCGGTGTCTGTCAGTCCGCGGCTGTCTATATTTCTGCCTGTCCGTCGGTGTCTGTCTGTCTGCCTGTCCAATGGTGTCTGTCTGTCCGTCGGTGTCTATCTGTCTGTCTGTTCGTCGGTGTCTGTCAGTCCGCCGCTGTCTGTCTTTCTGCCTGTCCGTCGGTGTCTGTCTGTCTGCCTGTCCAATGGTGTCTGTCTGTGTGTCTGTCTGTCTGTCTGCCTGTCCATCGGTGTCTGTCTGTCTGTCTCTCTGTCCGTCGGTGTCTGTCTGTCTGTCTGTCCTTCAGCGTCTGTCTGTCTGTCGGTGTGTGTCTGACTGTATGTGCGTCGGTGTCTGTCTGTCTGACTGGCTGTCTACCTGTACGTTCGTGTCTGTCTATCTGACAGTCTGTCAGTATGTCCGTCCGTCGGTGTGAATCGTTCTGTCTATTGTCTGACCATCGGTGCCAGTCTGCCTGCCTGTCTGTCGGTTTATGTCTTACTGTCTGTCTGTCTGTCGACCTGTACGTTGGTGTCTGTCTTACTGTCTGTCTGTCTGTCGACCTGTACGTTGGTGTCTGTCTATCTGATAGTCTGTCCGTATGTCCGTCCGTCGGTGTGAATCGTTCTGTCTATTGTCTGACCGTCGGTGCCTGTCTGCCTGACTGTCCGTCGGTGTCTGTCTTACTGTCCGTCTGTCTGTCGACCTGTACGTTGGTGTCTGTCTATCTGACATTCTGTCCGTATGTCCGTCCGTCGGTGTGAATCGTTCTGTCTATTGTCTGACCGTCGGTGCCTGTCTGTCTGCCTGTCCGTCGGTGTCTGTCTTAGTGTTTGTCTGTCTTTCGGTGTCTGTCTGTCTGTCTGTCTGTCTGTCTGTCTGTCTGTCTGCCTGTCCGTAAGTGTCTGTCTGTCTGTCCGTCTGTCTGTTGGTGTCTGCCTGTCCGTCGGTGTCTTGTTGTATGTATGGCGGTGCCTGTCTTTATGCCTGTTCGACGGTGTCTGTCTGTCTGTCTGTCTGTCTGTCGGTGTCGTCTGTCCGTCGGTGTGTGTCTGTCAGTCGGTGTCTGACTGCCCGTCGGTGTGTGTCTGTCCGTCGGTGTCTGTTTGTCTGTCTGTCTGCCTGTCCGTCGGGCTCTGTCTGTCTGCCTGTCCATCGATGTCTGTCTGTCTGTCCGTCGGTGTCTGTCTGTCTGTCAGTGTCTGTCTGTCTGCCTGACCGTCGGAGTCTGTGTGTCTTGCTGTCCGTCTGTGTCTGCCTGTCCGTCGTTGCCTGTCTGTCCGTCGGTGTCTGTTTGTCTGTCTGTCCATCGGTGTCTGTCAGTCTGTCAGTGTCTGTCTGTCTGTCTGTTCGTCGGTGTCTGTCTGCCTGTCCGTCGGTGTCTGTCTGTCCGTTGGTGTCTGTCTGTCAGTCGGTGTCTGACTGCCCGTCGGAGTCTGTCTGTACGTCGGTGTCTATCTGTCCATCTGTCTGTCCGTTGGTGTCTGTCTGTCTGTCTGCACGTCCGTCGGTGTCGGTATCTGCCTGTCTGTCGGTCGGTCTCTGCCTGTCCATCGGTGTCTGTCTGTCCGTCGGTGTCTATCTGTCTGCCTGACCGTCGGCGTCTGTCTGTCTGTTCGACGGTGAATGTCTGTCCGCCGGTGTCTGTCTGTCTGTTCGTCGGTGTCTGTCTGTCCGTCGGTGTCTGTCCGTCTGCCTGTCCGTTGGTGTCTGTCTGTCTGCCTGTACGACGGTGTCTTTCTGTCTGCCTGTCCGTCGGTGACTGTCTGTATGCCTGTCCAACGGTGTCTGTCTGTCTGTCTGTTCGTCGGTGTCTGTCTTTCTGTCGGTGTCTGTCTGTTTGACTGTCCGTCGGCGTCTGTCTGTCTGCCTGTCCAACGGTGTCTGTCTGTCCGTCGGTGTCAGTCTGTCTGTCTGTCCGTCGGCGTGTGTTTGTCTGTCTGTCCGTCGGTGTCTATATGTCTGCCTGTACGTCGTGGCTGTATCTCTGTCTGTCTGTCCATCGGTGTATGTCTGTCTGCCTGTCCAACGGTGTCTGTCTGTCCGGCGCTGTCTGTCTGCCTGGCTGTCCGTCGGTGTATGTATTTCCGTCGGTGTCTATCTGTCTGCCTGACCGCCGGCGTCTGTCTGTCTGTCTGTCGGTGTCTGTCTGTGTGTCTGTTAGTCGGTGTCTGTCTGTCTGCCTGTCCGTCGGTGTCTGTCTGTCTAACCTGTCCATCGGTGTCTGTCTGTCCGTCGGTGTCTGTTTGTCTGTTTCTCCGTCGGTGTCTGTCTGTCTGCCTGTCAGTCGGGGACTGTCTGTCTGCCTGTCCGTCGGTGCCTGTCTGTCCGTCGGTGTCTGTTTGTCTGTCTGTCCGTCGGTGTCTGTCTGTCTGTTCGACGATGTCTGCCTGTATGCCTGTCTGTCGGTGACTGTCTGTCCGTCGGTGTCTGTCTATCAGTCGGTGTCTGACTGCCCGTCGGTGTCTGTATGTCTGCCTGTCCGTCGGTGTCTGTCTGTCTGCCTGTCCGTCGGTGCCTGTCTGTCCGTCGGTGTCTGTTTGAATGTCTCTCCGTCGGTGTCTGTCTGTCTGTCTGTTCGTCGGTGTCTGTCTTTCTGTCGGTGTCTGTCTGTTTGACTGTCCGTCGGCGTCTGTCTGTCTGCCTGTCCAACGGTGTCTGTCTGTCCGTCGGTGTCAGTCTGTCTGTCTGTCCGTCGGCGTGTGTTTGTCTGTCTGTCCGTCGGTGTCTGTCTGTCTGCCTGTACGTCGTGGCTGTCTCTCTGTCTGTCTGTCCATCGGTGTATGTCTGTCTGCCTGTCCAACGGTGTCTGTCTGTCCGTCGCTGTCTGTCTGCCTGGCTGTCCGTCGCTGTCTGTCTGTCTGGCTGTCCGTCGGTGTATGTATTTCCGTCGGTATCTATCTGTCTGCCTGACCGCCGGCGTCTGTCTGTCTGTCTGTCGGTGTCTGTCTGTGTGTCTGTTAGTCGGTGTCTGTCTGTCCGTCGGTGTCTGTTTGTCTGTCTGTCTGTCTGTTCGACGATGTCTGTCTGTCTGCCTGTCCGTCGGTGACTGTCTGTCCGTCGGTGTCTGTTTGTCTGTTTCTCCGTCGGTGTCTGTCTGTCTGCCTGTCAGTCGCGGACTGCCTGTCTGCCTGTCCGTCGGTGCCTGTCTGTCCGTCGGTGTCTGTTTGTCTGTCTGTCCGTCGGTGTCTGTCTGTCTGTCTGTTCGACGATGTCTGCCTGTATGCCTGTCCGTCGGTGACTGTCTGTCCGTCGGTGTCTGTCTATCAGTCGGTGTCTGACTGCCCGTCGGTGTCTGTATGTCTGCCTGTCCGTCGGTGTCTATCTGTCTGCCTGACCGCCGGCGTCTGTCTGTCTGTCTGTCGGTGTCTGTCTGTGTGTCTGTTAGTCGGTGTCTGTCTGTCAGTCGGTGTCTGTTTGTCTGTCTGTCCGTCGGTGTCTGTCTGTCTGTCTGTTCGACGATGTCTGTCTGTCTGCCTGTCCGTCGGTGACTGTCTGTCCGTCGGTGTCTGTTTGTCTGTTTCTCCGTCGGTGTCTGGCTGTCTGCCTGTCAGTCGCGGACTGTCTGTCTGCCTGTCCGTCGGTGCCTGTCTGTCCGTCGGTGTCTGTTTGTCTGTCTGTCCGTCGGTGTCTGTCTGTCTGTCTGTTCGACGATGTCTGTCTGTCTGCCTGTCCGTCGGTGACTGTCTGTCCGTCGGTGTCTGTCTGTCAGTCGGTGTCTGACTGCCCGTCGGTGTCTGTCTGTCCGTCGGTGTCTGTCTGTCTGTCTGCCTGTCCGTCGGTGTCGGTATCTGCCTGTCTGCCTGTCAGTCGGTGTCGGTACTGTCTGTCTGTCTGTCGGTGTCTGGCTGTCCGTCGGGGTCTGTCTGTCTGCCTGTCCGTCGGTGCCTGTCTGTACGTCGGTGTCTGTTTGTCTGTCTCTCCGTACGTGTCTGTCTGTCTGTCTATTCGTCGGTGTCTGTCTGCCTGTCCGTCGGTGTCTGTCTGTCCGTTGGTGTCTGTCTGTCAGTCGGTGTCTGACTGCCCGTCGAAGTCTGTCTGTACGTCGGTGTCTAACTGTCCATCTGTCTGTCCGTTGGTGTCTGTCTGTTTGTCTGCCTGTCCGTCGGTGTCGGTATCTGCCTGTCTGTCGGTCGGTGTCTGCCTGTCCATCGGTGTCTGTCTGTCCGTCGGTGTCTATCTGTCTGCCTGACCGTCGCCGTCTGTCTGTCTGTTCGACGGTGAATGTCTGTCCGCCGGTGTCTGTTTGTCTGTCTGTCCGTCGGTGTATGTCTCTCTGTCAGTGTCTGTCTGTCTGCCTGTCCGTCGGTGTCTGTCTGTCTGTCTGTTCGACGATGTCTGTCTGTCTGCCTGTCCGTCAGTGACTGTCTGTCCGTCGGTGTCTGTCTGTCAGTCGGTGTCTGACTGCCCGTCGGTGTCTGTCTGTCCGTCGGTGTCTGTCTGTCTGTCTGCCTGTCCGTCGGTGTCGGTATCTGCCTGTCTGCCTGTCAGTCGGTGTCGGTACTGTCTGTCTGTCTGTCGGTGTCTGTCTGTCCGTCGGGGTCTGTCTGTCTGCCTGTCCGTCGGTACCTGTCTGTACGTCGGTGTCTGTTTGTCTGTCTCTCCGTAGGTGTCTGTCTGTCTGTCTATTCGTCGGTGTCTGTCTGCCTGTCCGTCGGTGTCTGTCTGTCCGTTGGTGTCTGTCTGTCAGTCGGTGTCTGACTGCCCGTCGGAGTCTGTCTGTACGTCGGTGTCTAACTGTCCATCTGTCTGTCCGTTGGTGTCTGTCTGTCTGTCTGCCTGTCCGTCGGTGTCGGTATCTGCCTGTCTGTCGGTCGGTGTCTGCCTGTCCATCGGTGTCTGTCTGTCCGTCGGTGTCTATCTGTCTGCCTGACCGTCGGCGTCTGTCTGTCTGTTCGACGGTGAATGTCTGTCCGCCGGTGTCTGTCTGTCTGCCTGTCCGTAGGGGTCTGTCTGTCTGCCTGTCCGTCGATGCCTGTCTGTCCGTCGGTGTCTGTTTGTCTGTCTCTCCGTCGGTGTCTGTATGTCTGTTCGTCGGTGTCTGTCTGTCCGTCGGTGTCTGTCTGTCTGTCTGTCTGTCCGTCGGTGTGTGTTTGTCTGTCTGTCCGTCGGTGTCTGTCTGTCCGTCGGTGTCTGTTTGTCTGGCTCTCCGTCGGTGTCTGTCTGTCTGTCTGCCTGTCCGTCGGTGTCGGTATCTGCCAGTCTGTCTGTCGGTGTCTGCCTGTCCATTGGTGTCTGTCTGTCTGCCTGAATGTCGGCCTCTGTCTGTCATTCCGTCGGTGTCCGTCTGTCTGCCTGTCCAACGGTGTCTTTCTGTCTGCCTGACCGTCGGCGTCTGTCTGCCTGTCCGTCGGTGTCTGTCTGTCTGCCTGTCCAACGGTGTCTGTCTGTCTGTCGGTGTCTCTCTGTCTGCCTGTCCGTCGGTGTCTGTTTGTCTTGCTGTCTGTCCGTGTCTGCCTGTCCGTCATTGCCTGTCGGTCCGTAGGTCTTTTTGCTGGTGTCTGGCTGCCTGTCTGTTCGACGCTGTCTGTCTGTCTGTCTGTCCGTCGGTGTCTGTCCGTCAGTCGGTGTCTGACTGCCCTTTGGTGTCTGTCTGTCCGTCGGTGTCTGTTTGTCTGTCTGTCTGTCGGTGTCTGCCTGTCCATTGGTGTCTGTCTGTCTGCCTGAATGTCGTCGGTGTCTGTGTGTCCGTCGGTGTCTGTCTGTCGGTGTCTGCCTGTCCATCGGTGTCTGTCTGTCTGCCAATCCGTCGGTGTCAGTCTGTCTGCCTGTCCATCGGTGTCTCTCTGTCCGTCGGTGTCTATTTGTCTGTCTCTCCGTCGGTGTCTGTCAGTCTGTTCGTCGGTGTCTGTCAGTCTGTTCGTCGGTGTCTGTCTGTCCGTCGGTGTCAGTCTGTCCGTCGGTGACTATCTGTCCCTCTGTCTGTCCGCCGGTGTCTGTCTGTCTGCCTGTCCGTTGGTGCCTGTCTGTCCGTCGGTGTCTGTCTGTCTGTCTGTTCGTCGATGTGTGTCTGTCCGTCGGTGTCTGTCTGTCTGCTAGTCCGTCGGTGTCCGTCTGTCTGCCTGTCCAACGGTGTCTGTCTGTCCGTCGGTGTCTATCTGCTTGGCTGTCCGTCGGTGTCTGTTTGTCTGGCTGTCTGTCTGTCTGCCTGTCCGTCGGGGTCTGTCTGTCTGGATGTCCGTCTGTGCCTGTCTGTCCGTCGGTGTCTGTTTGTCTGTCTCTCCGTCGGTGTCTGTCTGTCGGTCTGTTCGTCGGTGTCTGTCTTTCTGTCTGTTTGTCTGTCCGTGTCTGTCTGTCTGTCTGTCTGTCTGTCCGTCTGACCGTCGGCGTCTGTCTCTCTGTCTCTCGGGGTCTGTCTCTCTGTCTGTCTGTACATCAGTGTATGTCTGTCTGCCTGTCCAACGGTGTCTGTCTGTCCGTCGCTGTCTGTCTGTCTGGCTGTCGGTCTGTGTCTATCTGTCTGCCTGACAGTCGGCGTCTGTCTGTCTGTCTGTCGGTGTTTGTTTGTGTGTCTGTTCGTCGGTGTCTGTCTGTCTGCCTTTCCGTCGGTGTCTGTCTGTTTGTCTGTCAGTCGGGGACTGTCTGCCTGCATGTCCGTCGGTGCCTGTCTCTCCGTCGGTGTCTGTTTGTCTGTCTGTCCGTCGGTGTCTGTCTGTCCGTCATTGCCTGTCGGTCCGTAGGTCTTTTTGCTGGTGTCTGGCTGCCTGTCTGTTCGACGCTGTCTGTCTGTCTGTCTGTCCGTCGGTGTCTGTCCGTCAGTCGGTGTCTGACTGCCCTTTGGTGTCTGTCTGTCCGTCGGTGTCTGTTTGTCTGTCTGTCTGTCGGTGTCTGCCTGTCCATTGGTGTCTGTCTGTCTGCCTGAATGTCGTCGGTGTCTGTGTGTCCGTCGGTGTCTGTCTGTCGGTGTCTGCCTGTCCATCGGTGTCTGTCTGTCTGCCAGTCCGTCGGTGTCAGTCTGTCTGCCTGTCCATCGGTGTCTCTCTGTCCGTCGGTGTCTATTTGTCTGTCTCTCCGTCGGTGTCTGTCAGTCTGTTCATCGGTGTCTGTCAGTCTGTTCGTCGGTGTCTGTCTGTCCGTCGGTGTCAGTCTGTCCGTCGGTGACTATCTGTCCCTCTGTCTGTCCGCCGGTGTCTGTCTGTCTGCCTGTCCGTTGGTGCCTGTCTGTCCGTCGGTGTCTGTCTGTCTGTCTGTTCGTCGATGTGTGTCTGTCCGTCGGTGTCTGTCTGTCTGCTAGTCCGTCGGTGTCCGTCTGTCTGCCTGTCCAACGGTGCCTGTCTGTCCGTCGGTGTCTATCTGCTTGGCTGTCCGTCGGTGTCTGTTTGTCTGGCTGTCTGTCTGTCTGCCTGTCCGTCGGGGTCTGTCTGTCTGGATGTCCGTCTGTGCCTGTCTGTCCGTCGGTGTCTGTTTGTCTGTCTCTCCGTCGGTGTCTGTCTGTCGGTCTGTTCGTCGGTGTCTGTCTTTCAGTCTGTTTGTCTGTCCGTGTCTGTCTGTCTGTCTGTCTGTCTGTCCGTCTGACCGTCGGCGTCTGTCTCTCTGTCTCTCGGGGTCTGTCTCTCTGTCTGTCTGTACATCAGTGTATGTCTGTCTGCCTGTCCAACGGTGTCTGTCTGTCCGTCGCGGTCTGTCTGTCTGGCTGTCGGTCTGTGTCTATCTGTCTGCCTGACAGTCGGCGTCTGTCTGTCTGTCTGTCGGCGTTTGTTTGTGTGTCTGTTCGTCGGTGTCTGTCTGTCTGCCTTTCCGTCGGTGTCTGTCTGTTTGTCTGTCAGTCGGGGACTGTCTGCCTGCCTGTCCAACGGTGTCTTTCTGACTGCCTGTCCGACGGTGTCTGTCTGTCTGCCTGTCCAACGGTGTCTGTCTGTTCGACGATGTCTGTCTGTCTGTCTGTCCGTCGGTGTCTGTCTGTCTGCATGACCGTCGGCCTCTGTCTGTCTGTTCGTCGGTGTCTGTCTGTCCGCCGGTGTCTGTCTGTTTGCCTGTCCAACGGTGTCTTTCTGTCTGCCTGCCCGACGGTGTCTGTCCGTGTCTGCCTCTCCGTCGTTGCCTATCTGTCCGTCGGTGTCTGTCAGTCTGTCTGTTCGTCGGTGTCTGTGTGTCCGTCGGTATCTGTCTGTCTGCCTATCCAACGGTGCCTGTCTGTCCGTCGGTGTCTGTTTGTCTGTCTGTCCAACGGTGCCTGCCTGTCCGTCGGTGTCTGTATGTCTGCCTATCCAGCGGTGCCTGTCTGTCCGTCGGTGTCTGTTTGTCTGTCTGTCTGTCTGTCGGTGTCTGTCTGTGTGTCCGTTCGTCGGGGTCTCTCTGTCCGTCGGTGACTGTCTGTTTGCCTGTACGTCGGGGTCTGTCTGTCTGCCTGTCCGTCAGTGCCTGCCCGTCCGTCGGTGTCTGTTTGTCTGTCTGTCTTTCCAACGGTGTCTGTCTCTCCGTCGGTGTCTATCTGTCTGCCTGACCGTCGGCGTCTGTCTGCTACTCCGTCGGTGCCTGTCTGCCCGTCTGTGTCTGTTTCTCTGTCTGTCCAACGGTGTCTGTCTGTCTGCCTGTCCAACGGTGTCTGTTTCTCCGTCGGTGTCTGTCTGTCTGGCTATCCGTTGGTGTCTGTCTGTCTGCCTGTCCGTCGGTGTCTGTCTGTCCGTCGGTGTCTGTTTGTCTGTCTGTCCGTCGGTGTCTGTCTGTCTGTTCGACGATGTCTGCCTGTATGCCTGTCTGTCGGTGACTGTCTGTCCGTCGGTGTCTGTCTATCAGTCGGTGTCTGACTGCCCGTCGGTGTCTGTATGTCTGCCTGTCCGTCGGTGTCTGTCTGTCTGCCTGTCCGTCGGTGCCTGTCTGTCCGTCGGTGTCTGTTTGAATGTCTCTCCGTCGGTGTCTGTCTGTCTGTCTGTTCGTCGGTGTCTGTCTTTCTGTCGGTGTCTGTCTGTTTGACTGTCCGTCGGCGTCTGTCTGTCTGCCTGTCCAACGGTGTCTGTCTGTCCGTCGGTGTCAGTCTGTCTGTCTGTCCGTCGGCGTGTGTTTGTCTGTCTGTCCGTCGGTGTCTGTCTGTCTGCCTGTACGTCGTGGCTGTCTCTCTGTCTGTCTGTCCATCGGTGTATGTCTGTCTGCCTGTCCAACGGTGTCTGTCTGTCCGTCGCTGTCTGTCTGCCTGGCTGTCCGTCGCTGTCTGTCTGTCTGGCTGTCCGTCGGTGTATGTATTTCCGTCGGTGTCTATCTGTCTGCCTGACCGCCGGCGTCTGTCTGTCTGTCTGTCGGTGTCTGTCTGTGTGTCTGTTAGTCGGTGTCTGTCTGTCCGTCGGTGTCTGTTTGTCTGTCTGTCTGTCTGTTCGACGATGTCTGTCTGTCTGCCTGTCCGTCGGTGACTGTCTGTCCGTCGGTGTCTGTTTGTCTGTTTCTCCGTCGGTGTCTGTCTGTCTGCCTGTCAGTCGCGGACTGTCTGTCTGCCTGTCCGTCGGTGCCTGTCTGTCCGTCGGTGTCTGTTTGTCTGTCTGTCCGTCGGTGTCTGTCTGTCTGTCTGTTCGACGATGTCTGCCTGTATGCCTGTCCGTCGGTGACTGTCTGTCCGTCGGTGTCTGTCTATCAGTCGGTGTCTGACTGCCCGTCGGTGTCTGTATGTCTGCCTGTCCGTCGGTGTCTATCTGTCTGCCTGACCGCCGGCGTCTGTCTGTCTGTCTGTCGGTGTCTGTCTGTGTGTCTGTTAGTCGGTGTCTGTCTGTCAGTCGGTGTCTGTTTGTCTGTCTGTCCGTCGGTGTCTGTCTGTCTGTCTGTTCGACGATGTCTGTCTGTCTGCCTGTCCGTCGGTGACTGTCTGTCCGTCGGTGTCTGTTTGTCTGTTTCTCCGTCGGTGTCTGGCTGTCTGCCTGTCAGTCGCGGACTGTCTGTCTGCCTGTCCGTCGGTGCCTGTCTGTCCGTCGGTGTCTGTTTGTCTGTCTGTCCGTCGGTGTCTGTCTGTCTGTCTGTTCGACGATGTCTGTCTGTCTGCCTGTCCGTCGGTGACTGTCTGTCCGTCGGTGTCTGTCTGTCAGTCGGTGTCTGACTGCCCGTCGGTGTCTGTCTGTCCGTCGGTGTCTGTCTGTCTGTCTGCCTGTCCGTCGGTGTCGGTATCTGCCTGTCTGCCTGTCAGTCGGTGTCGGTACTGTCTGTCTGTCTGTCGGTGTCTGGCTGTCCGTCGGGGTCTGTCTGTCTGCCTGTCCGTCGGTGCCTGTCTGTACGTCGGTGTCTGTTTGTCTGTCTCTCCGTACGTGTCTGTCTGTCTGTCTATTCGTCGGTGTCTGTCTGCCTGTCCGTCGGTGTCTGTCTGTCCGTTGGTGTCTGTCTGTCAGTCGGTGTCTGACTGCCCGTCGAAGTCTGTCTGTACGTCGGTGTCTAACTGTCCATCTGTCTGTCCGTTGGTGTCTGTCTGTTTGTCTGCCTGTCCGTCGGTGTCGGTATCTGCCTGTCTGTCGGTCGGTGTCTGCCTGTCCATCGGTGTCTGTCTGTCCGTCGGTGTCTATCTGTCTGCCTGACCGTCGCCGTCTGTCTGTCTGTTCGACGGTGAATGTCTGTCCGCCGGTGTCTGTTTGTCTGTCTGTCCGTCGGTGTATGTCTCTCTGTCAGTGTCTGTCTGTCTGCCTGTCCGTCGGTGTCTGTCTGTCTGTCTGTTCGACGATGTCTGTCTGTCTGCCTGTCCGTCAGTGACTGTCTGTCCGTCGGTGTCTGTCTGTCAGTCGGTGTCTGACTGCCCGTCGGTGTCTGTCTGTCCGTCGGTGTCTGTCTGTCTGTCTGCCTGTCCGTCGGTGTCGGTATCTGCCTGTCTGCCTGTCAGTCGGTGTCGGTACTGTCTGTCTGTCTGTCGGTGTCTGTCTGTCCGTCGGGGTCTGTCTGTCTGCCTGTCCGTCGGTACCTGTCTGTACGTCGGTGTCTGTTTGTCTGTCTCTCCGTAGGTGTCTGTCTGTCTGTCTATTCGTCGGTGTCTGTCTGCCTGTCCGTCGGTGTCTGTCTGTCCGTTGGTGTCTGTCTGTCAGTCGGTGTCTGACTGCCCGTCGGAGTCTGTCTGTACGTCGGTGTCTAACTGTCCATCTGTCTGTCCGTTGGTGTCTGTCTGTTTGTCTGCCTGTCCGTCGGTGTCGGTATCTGCCTGTCTGTCGGTCGGTGTCTGCCTGTCCATCGGTGTCTGTCTGTCCGTCGGTGTCTATCTGTCTGCCTGACCGTCGCCGTCTGTCTGTCTGTTCGACGGTGAATGTCTGTCCGCCGGTGTCTGTTTGTCTGTCTGTCCGTCGGTGTATGTCTCTCTGTCAGTGTCTGTCTGTCTGCCTGTCCGTCGGTGTCTGTCTGTCTGTCTGTTCGACGATGTCTGTCTGTCTGCCTGTCCGTCAGTGACTGTCTGTCCGTCGGTGTCTGTCTGTCAGTCGGTGTCTGACTGCCCGTCGGTGTCTGTCTGTCCGTCGGTGTCTGTCTGTCTGTCTGCCTGTCCGTCGGTGTCGGTATCTGCCTGTCTGCCTGTCAGTCGGTGTCGGTACTGTCTGTCTGTCTGTCGGTGTCTGTCTGTCCGTCGGGGTCTGTCTGTCTGCCTGTCCGTCGGTACCTGTCTGTACGTCGGTGTCTGTTTGTCTGTCTCTCCGTAGGTGTCTGTCTGTCTGTCTATTCGTCGGTGTCTGTCTGCCTGTCCGTCGGTGTCTAACTGTCCATCTGTCTGTCCGTTGGTATCTGTCTGTCTGTCTGCCTGTCCGTCGGTGTCGGTATCTGCCTGTCTGTCGGTCGGTGTCTGCCTGTCCATCGGTGTCTGTCTGTCCGTCGGTGTCTATCTGTCTGCCTGACCGTCGGCGTCTGTCTGTCTGTTCGACGGTGAATGTCTGTCCGCCGGTGTCTGTCTGTCTGCCTGTCCGTAGGGGTCTGTCTGTCTGCCTGTCCGTCGATGCCTGTCTGTCCGTCGGTGTCTGTTTGTCTGTCTCTCCGTCGGTGTCTGTATGTCTGTTCGTCGGTGTCTGTCTGTCCGTCGGTGTCTGTCTGTCTGTCTGTCTGTCCGTCGGTGTGTGTTTGTCTGTCTGTCCGTCGGTGTCTGTCTGTCCGTCGGTGTCTGTTTGTCTGGCTCTCCGTCGGTGTCTGTCTGTCTGTCTGCCTGTCCGTCGGTGTCGGTATCTGCCAGTCTGTCTGTCGGTGTCTGCCTTTCCATTGGTGTCTGTCTGTCTGCCTGAATGTCGGCGTCTGTCTGTCATTCCGTCGGTGTCCGTCTGTCTGCCTGTCCAACGGTGTCTTTCTGTCTGCCTGACCGTCGGCGTCTGTCTGCCTGTCCGTCGGTGTCTGTCTGTCTGCCTGTCCAACGGTGTCTGTCTGTCTGTCGGTGTCTCTCTGTCTGCCTGTCCGTCGGTGTCTGTTTGTCTTGCTGTCTGTCCGTGTCTGCCTGTCCGTCATTGCCTGTCGGTCCGTAGGTCTTTTTGCTGGTGTCTGGCTGCCTGTCTGTTCGACGCTGTCTGTCTGTCTGTCTGTCCGTCGGTGTCTGTCCGTCAGTCGGTGTCTGACTGCCCTTTGGTGTCTGTCTGTCCGTCGGTGTCTGTTTGTCTGTCTGTCTGTCGGTGTCTGCCTGTCCATTGGTGTCTGTCTGTCTGCCTGAATGTCGTCGGTGTCTGTGTGTCCGTCGGTGTCTGTCTGTCGGTGTCTGCCTGTCCATCGGTGTATGTCTGTCTGCCAATCCGTCGGTGTCAGTCTGTCTGCCTGTCCATCGGTGTCTCTCTGTCCGTCGGTGTCTATTTGTCTGTCTCTCCGTCGGTGTCTGTCAGTCTGTTCGTCGGTGTCTGTCAGTCTGTTCGTCGGTGTCTGTCTGTCCGTCGGTGTCAGTCTGTCCGTCGGTGACTATCTGTCCCTCTGTCTGTCCGCCGGTGTCTGTCTGTCTGCCTGTCCGTTGGTGCCTGTCTGTCCGTCGGTGTCTGTCTGTCTGTCTGTTCGTCGATGTGTGTCTGTCCGTCGGTGTCTGTCTGTCTGCTAGTCCGTCGGTGTCCGTCTGTCTGCCTGTCCAACGGTGTCTGTCTGTCCGTCGGTGTCTATCTGCTTGGCTGTCCGTCGGTGTCTGTTTGTCTGGCTGTCTGTCTGTCTGCCTGTCCGTCGGGGTCTGTCTGTCTGGATGTCCGTCTGTGCCTGTCTGTCCGTCGGTGTCTGTTTGTCTGTCTCTCCGTCGGTGTCTGTCTGTCGGTCTGTTCGTCGGTGTCTGTCTTTCTGTCTGTTTGTCTGTCCGTGTCTGTCTGTCTGTCTGTCTGTCTGTCCGTCTGACCGTCGGCGTCTGTCTCTCTGTCTCTCGGGGTCTGTCTCTCTGTCTGTCTGTACATCAGTGTATGTCTGTCTGCCTGTCCAACGGTGTCTGTCTGTCCGTCGCTGTCTGTCTGTCTGGCTGTCGGTCTGTGTCTATCTGTCTGCCTGACAGTCGGCGTCTGTCTGTCTGTCTGTCGGTGTTTGTTTGTGTGTCTGTTCGTCGGTGTCTGTCTGTCTGCCTTTCCGTCGGTGTCTGTCTGTTTGTCTGTCAGTCGGGGACTGTCTGCCTGCATGTCCGTCGGTGCCTGTCTCTCCGTCGGTGTCTGTTTGTCTGTCTGTCCGTCGGTGTCTGTCTGTCCGTCATTGCCTGTCGGTCCGTAGGTCTTTTTGCTGGTGTCTGGCTGCCTGTCTGTTCGACGCTGTCTGTCTGTCTGTCTGTCCGTCGGTGTCTGTCCGTCAGTCGGTGTCTGACTGCCCTTTGGTGTCTGTCTGTCCGTCGGTGTCTGTTTGTCTGTCTGTCTGTCGGTGTCTGCCTGTCCATTGGTGTCTGTCTGTCTGCCTGAATGTCGTCGGTGTCTGTGTGTCCGTCGGTGTCTGTCTGTCGGTGTCTGCCTGTCCATCGGTGTCTGTCTGTCTGCCAGTCCGTCGGTGTCAGTCTGTCTGCCTGTCCATCGGTGTCTCTCTGTCCGTCGGTGTCTATTTGTCTGTCTCTCCGTCGGTGTCTGTCAGTCTGTTCATCGGTGTCTGTCAGTCTGTTCGTCGGTGTCTGTCTGTCCGTCGGTGTCAGTCTGTCCGTCGGTGACTATCTGTCCCTCTGTCTGTCCGCCGGTGTCTGTCTGTCTGCCTGTCCGTTGGTGCCTGTCTGTCCGTCGGTGTCTGTCTGTCTGTCTGTTCGTCGATGTGTGTCTGTCCGTCGGTGTCTGTCTGTCTGCTAGTCCGTCGGTGTCCGTCTGTCTGCCTGTCCAACGGTGCCTGTCTGTCCGTCGGTGTCTATCTGCTTGGCTGTCCGTCGGTGTCTGTTTGTCTGGCTGTCTGTCTGTCTGCCTGTCCGTCGGGGTCTGTCTGTCTGGATGTCCGTCTGTGCCTGTCTGTCCGTCGGTGTCTGTTTGTCTGTCTCTCCGTCGGTGTCTGTCTGTCGGTCTGTTCGTCGGTGTCTGTCTTTCTGTCTGTTTGTCTGTCCGTGTCTGTCTGTCTGTCTGTCTGTCTGTCCGTCTGACCGTCGGCGTCTGTCTCTCTGTCTCTCGGGGTCTGTCTCTCTGTCTGTCTGTACATCAGTGTATGTCTGTCTGCCTGTCCAACGGTGTCTGTCTGTCCGTCGCTGTCTGTCTGTCTGGCTGTCGGTCTGTGTCTATCTGTCTGCCTGACAGTCGGCGTCTGTCTGTCTGTCTGTCGGTGTTTGTTTGTGTGTCTGTTCGTCGGTGTCTGTCTGTCTGCCTTTCCGTCGGTGTCTGTCTGTTTGTCTGTCAGTCGGGGACTGTCTGCCTGCATGTCCGTCGGTGCCTGTCTCTCCGTCGGTGTCTGTTTGTCTGTCTGTCCGTCGGTGTCTGTCTGTCTGCCTGTCCAACGGTGTCTTTCTGACCGCCTGTCCGACGGTGTCTGTCTGTCTGCCTGTCCAACGGTGTCTGTCTGTTCGACGATGTCTGTCTGTCTGTCTGTCCGTCGGTGTCTGTCTGTCTGCATGACCGTCGGCCTCTGTCTGTCTGTTCGTCGGTGTCTGTCTGTCCGCCGGTGTCTGTCTGTTTGCCTGTCCAACGGTGTCTTTCTGTCTGCCTGCCCGACGGTGTCTGTCCGTGTCTGCCTCTCCGTCGTTGCCTATCTGTCCGTCGGTGTCTGTCAGTCTGTCTGTTCGTCGGTGTCTGTGTGTCCGTCGGTATCTGTCTGTCTGCCTATCCAACGGTGCCTGTCTGTCCGTCGGTGTCTGTTTGTCTGTCTGTCCAACGGTGCCTGCCTGTCCGTCGGTGTCTGTATGTCTGCCTATCCAGCGGTGCCTGTCTGTCCGTCGGTGTCTGTTTGTCTGTCTGTCTGTCTGTCGGTGTCTGTCTGTGTGTCCGTTCGTCGGGGTCTCTCTGTCCGTCGGTGACTGTCTGTTTGCCTGTACGTCGGGGTCTGTCTGTCTGCCTGTCCGTCAGTGCCTGCCCGTCCGTCGGTGTCTGTTTGTCTGTCTGTCTTTCCAACGGTGTCTGTCTCTCCGTCGGTGTCTATCTGTCTGCCTGACCGTCGGCGTCTGTCTGCTACTCCGTCGGTGCCTGTCTGCCCGTCTGTGTCTGTTTCTCTGTCTGTCCAACGGTGTCTGTCTGTCTGCCTGTCCAACGGTGTCTGTCTGTCCGTCGGTGTCTGTCTGTCTGGCTATCCGTTGGTGTCTGTCTGTCTGCCTGTCCGTCGGTGCCTGTCTGTCCGTCGGTATCTGTTTGTCTGTCTGTCCGTCGGTGTCTGTCTGTCTGTCTGTCCAACGGTGTCTGTCTGTCTGTCTGCCTGTCCGTCGGTGTCATTCTGTCTGCCTGTTTAACGGTGTCTGTCTGTCCGTCGGTGTCTATCTGTCTGACTGTCCGTCGGTGTCTGTTTGTCTGGCTGTCTGTCCGTGTCTGCCTGTCCGTCGGTGCCTGTCTGTCCGTCGGTGTCTGTTTGTCTGTCTCTCCGTCGGTGTCTGGCTGTCTGTCCGATTCTGCCTGTCCGTCGTTGCCTGTCTGTCCGTCGGTGCCTGTCTGTCTGTCTGTTCGTCGGTGGCAGTCTGTGCGCCGGTGTCTGTCTGTCTGCCTGTCCGTCGGTGCCTGTCTGTCCGTCGGTATCTGTTTGTCTGTCTGTCCGTCGGTGACTGTCTGTCTGCCTGTCCAACGGTGTCTGTCTGTCTGTCTGCCTGTCCGTCGGTGTCATTCTGTCTGCCTGTTTAACGGTGTCTGTCTGTCCGTCGGTGTCTATCTGTCTGACTGTCCGTCGGTGTCTGTTTGTCTGTCTGCCTGTCCATCGGTGTCTGTCTGTCCGTCGGTGCCTGTCTGTCCGTCGGTGTCTGTTTGTCTGTCTCTCCGTCGGTGTCTGTCTGTCTGCCTGTCCAACGGTGTCTGTCTGTCCGTCGGTGTCTATCTGTCAGGCTGTTCGTCGGTGTCTGTTTGTCTAGCTGTCTGTCCGTTTCTGCCTGTCCGTCGTTGTCTGTCTGTCCATCGGTGTCTGTCTGTCTGTCTGTTCGTCGGTGTCTGTCTGTCTGTCGGTGTGTGTATGTCTATCTGTCTGTCGGTGTCTGTCTGCCTGTCCGTTGTTGCCTGTGTGTCCGTCGGCGTCTGTTTGTCTGTCTGTCTGTCGGTGTCTGTCTGTCTGCCTGTCCGTCGGTGCCTGTCTCTCTGTCTGCCTGTCCATCGGTGTCTGTCTGTCCGTCGGTGTTTGTTTGTCTGTCTGTCGCTGTCTGCCTGTCCGTGTGGTTGTCGGTGCCTGTCTCTGGGTCTGTCTGTCTGTCGGTGTCTGTTTGCCTGCCTGTTCAACGGTGATTGTCTGTCCGTCGGTGTCTATCTGTCAGGCTGTTCGTCGGTGTCTGTTTGTCTGGCTGTCTGTCCGTTTCTGCCTGTCCGTCATTGCCTGTCTGTCCGTCGGTGTCTGTCTGTCTGTCTGTTCGTTGGTGTCTGTCTGTCCGCCGGTGTCTGTCTGTCTGCCTGTCCGTCGGGGTCTGTCTGTCTGCCTGTCCGTCGGGGTCTGTCTGTCTGCCGGTCCAAGGGTGTCTGTCTGTCCGTCGGTGTCTGTCTGTCTGTCTGCCTGTCCGTCGGTGTCGGTATCTGCCAGTCTGTCTGTCGGTGTCTGCCTGTCCATTGGTGTCTGTCTGTATGCCTGAATGTCGGCGTCTGTCTGTCATTCCGTCGGTGTCAGTCTGTCTGGCTGTCCAACGGTGTCTTTCTGTCTGCCTGACCGTCGGCGTCTGTCTACCTGTCCGTCGGTGTCTGTCGGTGTCTGTCTGTCTGCCTGTCCGTCGGTGTCTGTCTGTCTAGCTGTCTGTCCGGGTCTGCCTGTCCGTCGTTGCCTGTCTGTCCGCCGCTGTCTAACTGTCTGCCTGACCGTCGGCGTCTGTCTTCCTGTCCGTCGGTGTCTGACTGTCTGCCTGTCCAACGGTGTCTGTCTGTCCGTCGGCGTCTGTTTGTCTGTCTGTCTGTCGGTGTCTGTCTGTCTGCCTGTCCGTCGGTGCCTATCTCTCTGTCTGCCTGTCCATCGGTGTCTGTCAGTCTGCCTGAACATCCGCGTCTCTCTGTCGGTGTTTGTTTGCCTGCCTGTCCCTCGGTGTCTATCTGTCAGGCTGCCAGTCGGTGTCTTTTTTTCTGGCTGTCTGTCCGGGTCTGCCTGTCCGTCGTTGCCTGTCTGTCCGTCGCTGTCTGTCAGTCTGTCTATTCGTCGGTGTCTGTCTGTCCGTTGGTGTCTGTCTGTTGCCTGTCCGTCGGTGTCTGTCTGCCTGTCCGTCGGTGCCTGTCTGTTCGTCGGTGTCTGTCTGTCCGTCGGTGTCTGTCTGTCCGTCGGTGTCTGTTTGTCTGCCTGTCCAACGGAGTCTGTCTGTCCGTCGGTGTCTATCTGTCAGGCTGTTCGTCGGTGTCTGTTTGTCTGGCTGTCTGTCCGTTTCTGCCTGTCCGCCGGTGTCTGTCTGTCTGCCTGTCCGTCGGGGTCTGTCTGTTTGCCTGTCCGTCGGTGTCTGTCTGTCTGCCTGACCGTCAGCGTCTTTCTGTCTGCCTGTCCGTCGGTGTCTGTCTGTCTGCCTGTCCTTCGGTGTCGGTCTGTCTGTTCGTCGGTGTCTGTCTGTCCGTCGGTGTCTGTCTGTCCGTCGGTGACTATCTGTCCGTCTGTCTGTCCGTTGGTGTCTGTCTGTCCGTCGGTGTCTGTCTGTCCGTCGGTGTCTGTCCGTCAGTCGGTGTCTGACTGCCCGTCGACGTCTGTCTGTCCGTCGGCGTCTGTCTGTCTGTCTGCCTGTCCGTCGGGGTCGGTATCTGCCTGTTTGTCTGTCGGTGTCTGTCTGTCCGTCGGTGTCTGTTTGTCTGCCTGTCCAACGGAGTCTGTCTGTCCGTCGGTGTCTATCTGTCAGGCTGTTCGTCGGTGTCTGTTTGTCTGGCTGTCTGTCCGTTTCTGCCTGTCCGCCGGTGTCTGTCTGTCTGCCTGTCCGTCGGTGTCTGTTTGTCTGTCTCTCCGTCGTTGTCTGTCTGTCTGTCTGTTCGTCGGTGTCTGCCTGTCTAACGGTGTCTTACTGTCTGCCTGTCCAACGGTGTCTTACTGTCTGTCTGTTCGTCGGTGTCTGTCTGTCTGTCGGTGTTTGTCTGTCTGCCTGTCCAACGGTTTCTTTCTGTCTGCCTGCCCGTCGGTGTCTGCCTGCCTGCCTGTCCAACGGTGTCTGTCTGACCGTCGGTGTCTATCTGTCTAGGTGTCTGTCGGTGTCTGCCTGTCCATCGGTGTCTGTCTGTCTGCCAGTCCGTCGGTGTCAGTCTGTCTGCCTGTCCGTCGGTGTCTGTCTGTCTGCATGTCGGTGTATGTCTGTGTGTCTGTTCGTCGGTGTCTGTCTGTCTGCCTGTCCGTCGGTGTCTGTCTGTCTGCCTGTCCGTCGGTGTCTGTCTGCCTGTCCGTCGGTATCTGTCTGTCCGTCGGTGTCTGTTTGTCTGTCTATCCGTCGGTGTCTGTCTGTCCGTCGGTGTCTAACTGTCTGGCTGACCGTCGGCGTCTGTCTGTCTGTCTGTCGGTGTCTGTCTGTCTGTCTGTCTGTCGGTGTCTGTCTGTCTGCCTGTCCGTCGTTGTCTGTCTGTCCTTCGGTGTCTGTATGTCTGGCTGTCCGTCGGTGTCTGTCTGTCTGCCTGTCCGTCGGTGTCCGTCTGTCTGCCTGTCCAACGGTGTCTGTCTGTCTGCCTGTTCGTCGGTGTCTGTCTGTCTGCCGGTCCAACGGTATCTGTCTGTCCGTCGGTGTCTGTTTGTCTTTCTTTCCGTCGGTGTCTGTCTGTTCGTCGGTGTCTGTCTGTCCGTCGGTGTCTGTCTGTCCGTCGGTGACTATCTGTCCGTCTGTCCGTCCGTCGGTGTCTGTCTGTCTGTCTGCCTGTCCGTCGGTGTCAGTCTGTCTGCCTGTCCATCGATGTCTGTCTGTCCGTCGGTGTCTCTTTGTCGGTCTCTCCTTCGGTGTCTGTCTGTCTGCCTGTCCGTCGGTTTCTGTCTGTCTGCCTGTCCAACGGTGTCTGTCTGTCTGCCTCTCCGTCGGTGTCTGTCTGTCTGTCCGTCCGTCGGTGTATGTCTGTCTGTCCGTCCGTCGGTGTCTGACTCTCTGCCTGTCCGTCGGTGTCAGTATCTCCCTGTCTGTCTGTCGGTGTCTGCCTGTCCATTGGTGTCTGTCTGTCTGCCTGTCCGTCGGTGTCGGTCTCTCTGCCTGTCTAACGGTGTCTGTCTGTCCGTCGGTGTCTATCTGTCTGACTGTCCGTCGGTGTCTGTTTGTCTGGCTGTCTGTCCGTGTCAGCCTGTCCGTCGTTGCCTGTCTGTCCGTCGGTGTCTGTCAGTCTGTCTGTCCGTCGGTGTCTGTCTGTCCGTCGGTGTCTAACTGTCTGCCTGACCGTCGGAGTCTGTCTGCTTGTCCGTCGGTGTCTGTCTGTCTGCCGGTCCAACGGTGTATGTCTGTCCGTCGGTGTCTGTCTGTCTATCTGCCTGTCCGTCGGTGTCGGTATCTGCCTGTCTGTCTGTCGGTGTCTGACTGTCCATTGGTGTCTGTCTGTCTGCCTGAATGTCGGCGTCTGTCTGTCATTCCGTCGGTGTCGGTCTGTCTGCCTGTCCAACGGTGTCTTTCTGTCTGCCTGTCCGTCGGTGTCTGTCTGTCTGCCTGTCCAACGGTAGCTGTCTCTCCGTGGGTGTCTGTTTGTCTGTCTGTCAGTCGGTGTATGTTTGTCTGTCAGTGTCTGTCTGTCTGCCTATCCGTCGGTGTCTGTCTGTCTGTCTGTCCGTCGTTGTCTGTCTGTCTGTCGGTGTATGTCTGGTTATCTGTCCTTCGGGGTCTGTCTGTCTGCCTGTCCGTAGGTGCCTGT